>VZDJ01001050.1:442925-654803 GCA_008694505.1 Cyanoderma ruficeps | reverse complement strand
TGTTATAAAAGTCGTGACACAGATCTCTTAATCAAGATCTAAGCTTTATTATTTTGCAGATTAGATAGATTATAGAGATCTCGAATAAAAAGCAACAAAAAGACAATACAAAAGAAAGAAAAAATAAAACAACCAAAAACGACAAAATAACACAATTTGGCCGAATCGTCATGAAACCGACAAGGGTTCCTGCCACAGCAGAGTTTCGAGTCCGATCGAACTGGGAGGCAGATATCAGGCCAGCCCGCGCTGGGTCCGTGATCATCCGCTCTCCGACATGCTGCTCCCGAGGTCCAGTTCTTATACAGTTTATTTTTCCTCGGGCCAGGATTTTCCCTGGAAATGGTCTTCTCATTCAATTTCTGATGTTGTTCCTGCCGAATCTGAATGGAGTTCCGAGGATTAGCTCAGCCTGCTTTCAGTTGCAGAGAGGGTCCCCCTCCCCAGACATCCCGATGTGAGTTTTGGGGTCTCTCCTTGAATGGAAGCAGTTTCGGCTGTTTGGTCCGGGGATGGGCCCATCTCCTCTGAAAGCCTAGGTGTAATCTTGGTTGTCGAGCGCCGTGGGGGCTGAGCTGGCATGTTCTTTTCACTTGTTGATGTTGCCCCGCATTCCTCCACGATCGCCTCCTGCCTCTTGTCTGTGGTTTCTGATAGCTTTTAGAGTTTAATTCCTCATCCCCCCAAATCAATATGTATCATTTTTATAACAGTTTTCTCAAACACAATCATGTGAGTATAAGTATGAATCATCGAAGTTTCCCTAAAACTCATACTTCAGTGGGAGAAATAAATTAAGGAATTTATTTTTATCCTTACTTTGCATTATTGGAAACCATCTCCATATTGACAGCAGGCTGTAGGCAAGTGACTTTAGTGTATTGTCATCTGAGGTTTATAAAGATTAGGAGGACTCATACAACAAATGCTTTTGATATTCATATGATGGGTGATAGGCCCTCGTACTGTTGTTATAAAAAGATTCGTAGCCAATTTAGTATAAAGCAATTTTATTTCACTATGAAAAGTGATCTCAGACAGCCACAATAAAAGAGACAATTCCGATCCTGGGAATTGAATGTTGGGTGAACGTAGAGACAGCCTCAGTCAAGCTGAACTCCTCCCGTTTACAAACTCTGTGTTCTGGGGGACAGTATTTATACAGTTTATTTCCCTTGAGGCAGGGTCTTCTGTCCACCTTTGTTTAGTTTGCATATTCATGCAACTTCTCTCTTGCATTGGGTTCTTGGAAGCCTCTTTCTGGGCAGGGATGAGGGCTTGATTTGATGAGGGCTTGATTTGATTTACAGGAAACCTGCATTGGGATGCACAGCTCTGACTGTCTTATTGCAGATGCATATCGGGTAGCAATCACTGGGTGTGTTCCGGGCCCCAACCCTGGTAATGAGCTTTCTCCAACCAAGCCACTTCTTTTCTGTTGTAAATTTGAGTCTTCCTTGGTCCCGCCTGTGTTTCACAACCGCAAATCTGCCTCCTGCTTAGGGTTTTCTTACAGTATTGGATCTTTTAATTTCCAAGCACGAATTAATATATCTGTCATATATCACACATGTTAGTTTGATGCACAAATTTATCTTATAACATATACCACACTGTGATCTTCTCTGAGTTATATTGATGGCAGTGGTACTCCAGTCTTGACCCTTGAGGCTGAATCTTTTGTGAACTAACTACAGGTACAAACACTGTTTATGACGCTATTCTGATGGTCTTATTTTAAAGGATTGAAAACCTCCAAATTAGAATAATAAACAGAATGTAAACAAATAAACATAATAATTCACACAGTGTAACATTTATATTTTTGTTAAACAGTTCTTGATAAATAAGCTGGATTTTGTCCTACAGTGAAACAAATTAAAGATTACTAAGTAGTAGATAAAATGGTAGGCATTGCTTGCTACCATCCTTTTGCAAACTAAAGGTTAGGCTGCATGTTGAAACTATCTTACACACTAGTGCTTCTTTGGCTTTGGAGTGACTATTAACTTGAAATATATCTCAAAAGACACTCTGGACAACTATGACACTATTCAGTATTTTGTTATGTGAACAGACATTGGACCGTTGATGGGGAAGTTGCTTTTATCCTTTTTTTGTTCCTGAATGTGGGTTGTAAATCAGGGAGATTTCACTTAGCAGTAACAGATATCTCTTCCTGCAATTTTCATCCATCCAAAAGTGACTGAATTGGGAAACAAGAATGATAAAGGCATATTTCTGGAAAGTGGATGCCCAAGTCATATAGATAGCTTAAAGACTCTAAGTAGTCAAATATTTCATTTCTTTGGTTAATTAAGACTATACATTTCTTAGCGTAAACTGTAAGTTTACAATATTTTTCCTGTAAAAGAATTCCAGTAAATCACTCTGGATAGTATGAATGATCATAGAATGGGAGTAATGCTAGTACTTTTTGCTTTACTCTTACCTTGGCAGTGTTATCCTCAGACATATGTAATGCTTTTTGCTCTCTCACAGTCTATATCAAACAACTACTTCCAGGTTTGCTCTCAGTTTCCAAGGCTGTCAGTTGACACATAAATATACAGACCCATGAAAAGAGCATATTTTGCCCTTACTTCAGGCAAATGTACTTGAATCATAATGCTGTAGGAAGAAAGTGACAAATTTTTGTCAGAGTGATATTTCACCTATAAAAGTTGGATAAAGTTTCTGCCTGGCTTGGTTCACCTGACTTGAAGTAGTTTTGGAGTAGTAGAAAATTAAAATCAATGTTTTCATTGTGACATACAAGACCATTTTTGACAGCCTCTTCTTACATTTTCTGTAGGGGCTTTTTACAGAAGTATGTGTAATGTGCATGTGCGTTCTAGTCTGGTTTTACAGAGCGGAATTTTTGAAAGTTAGAAGACTAAAGAACACAAAGTGCAATTCAGCTTTGCTTCCCTAGCCATTTCTCTGTTGATGTGCTGTCTTTCTTCTCAAGCACCTTTCATTCCTGAGGGGTAGACAGTGGAGGTGCTTCTGCTGTTCTGATTTCCTTGCAAGGATTATTAGGCTATTTAACTTAGGCTTTGGATAAGAAAAAAATTCTTTGGCACTATGTTGACCTGGTGTCTTTAGAACTTACTTTTTGGTTACTGTATTAAGCAATGCTGCTGTCCCTTTTTAAGGACTGTAATAAAGAGTGTGTAAAACTTGGTTAGCAGTCTTTTTCTGTCTGATTTTTTTTCTTAATTTGGCTTTCCTGTCTTTAACAGTCTTCCATGACTCTGGAGGAAAACATTTAGAAAGGCAATAGTTAACCTCATTGGCTCAGAGGAAGGCTTCCCTGACTGCAGCAGCTCCTGGACTAGCCCCCTGATACCTGTCCATACCAGCAACAATATGCATTAGGAGATTGTGGTTGGTTGTGCTTATTTCTCCAAAGAGTCGTCCTGCTGCAGTCTTTACAACATGTAATCCTTGGGAAGGGGTCGGTTTCCTCAGTGGGTTATTCCATCTTATGTATTCAGCTCTATTAGAATTTAGATTCTCTGCATGGTTTTATTTTCCAGATAAAATTCCCTGGGACAAATGGGGAAAATGTCTTATTGTTTGTTTGGATGTTTATTTTAGACTGCCATGAGCCTGCTCTCTTAATTCCTTTTATCTGTATGCAGGAGAGTGTAGAAGTCTCCTGCTTGTCTTACCTGTGAATGCTGAAAGCTGCTGATGAGCAATGGCTGACTTATGGGATGTGTATTACTCAGGTGGCAGTTGTTTGCTAGAGGACTAACTAGAGTCTTCTGGCAATGGGTTAGCCCAGGGTCAGCAACTCTGGAGGGAAGGAGCCCTTTAAACTCATAAGTGCAGAGAGAAAGTTTATGCTATAGTTCAGGCTGTCTTTCTACATTACCTTTTCTTTAATGCATTGAGACCCAAGTGCACATGTGTACCTGTAGCTTAGATTTGGAGCTGTGTGAGGGCTCCTGATGGTATCTTTAGAACTGCTGACAATTAAAAATGATGAGTACTAGGATATTTTGTTCTAGCAAGAAGGTATATTTTGCAGAAGCCCTGCTTATATGCAGATGGTGGGATCATTTCTTCTATTCTAATAATTTGATAAGTAAGCAACTGTTACAAATAATTTCTTGCTGATGCCTACCTATAATCTGAAAGAAATTGGAAGTAATTCTTTTAGCATAACTGGTTCCATAGCACAATTTTTAATATGCTACCTCTTCCTATATTCCAAATGGGTAAGAATTAAAAAAAAACAACTAAAAAAGGGGGGAGTAATCAAAAGTATTTTATTGTGAAAAATAGAGCCCAGAATATTGTATCATACTGAAAACAGCAGATTCTGTAATTGTTGGTCAAGATCAGTACCTTGAAAAATGCATGCAATACTATAGTAATAGTTATTGCATAAACTATTATCTGCATAGATTTGATTTCTGAATATCCTCATTTTAAAACTGCCAAATGAGACTGTGGCAATCATAGCTGGAGGATAGAAATGAAGCGTTTATACATAAAACAGGGTGCTGCACGCTTTCTTGCTCTTGATGGTGCATTTTCTATGTGTGTTACAAGTAAGAAGAATGATTTTTTTCATGAAGTTAATTGCAATAAACAGAGGACTTTGAGGTTGTTCTTAGAATGTAGTAAAAACATGTGATTAGAATTCTGACCTGCCATATTAGAAGATCCTAATAGTCTCCTAGGAAATGCCAGTAAATTCCTGCTAATTTAGGATGCTGATTCCTCTCAAATCAAGGACTCAGTGTCTCTTCCTTGGAGCGGAAAGTTCTTCTCTGACAACCTGGTCTATAGTATCTAGAATTGCTGCTGCCCTGTTTCTTGTCAACAAAGGCATCTTTAAAAATACTTTGGAGTAGATTACATTGTCAGAAGGTCACCTTGTTTTGGAAGCAGGTGAGAAAATGCTTATTGTTGACAAAGACTTACTGAAGAAATACACTAAAATCTACCCAATATACTTACAAGCAACATAACCTCTTTTTGCAGAAGACTCAAGGCCATTAAGCAGTTTCAGGTGTGCATAAAGCAGAAAAGCAGTACACTAGTTTCTAGGCTTTCTATGGCTTTAAGTCACTTTTCCTCCATTTGATGGGCTATCATTTAAACTTGGCAACACTGCTAGAAAGTACAATATGTGAGTCTAAATAAGAGCAAGACATTTTTTTTTGGAAGAAGTCATAAATTCTGGACTTCTTTCAGTCTTCTAGTTTTTATTACTCTTTCAACTACATTGCAAAACTAGTCTTTTTTCTTTTTTTCCTATAATTTTAAAAGCTGAAAAGTCTGTGTGGGAGCTGAATAGTTATTTCAAAGACCATTTTCAATTCATCTAGTAGACAGACATAGGATTAGTGTAGTCCTAAAATTAGAAATAGCAGTCTTGTGTGTCACTCATAATTACATAACCTTCATTATTGGCAAATTTGGTATGTTGTTACTGCAAATTTTCAGGATACATTTTCCAGTTATACAGTCTTCTTTAGGACTCCCTAAACCTTAAATATAAACTAATCAGGACTGTAAAGACTCCCAAAGTGCAAGCAGAAACAAGTTGATGTGACTTGAAAATGTTTAATATCTTTTTCATTTAAAAAAAAACTTCTAGTTACCAAA
This sequence comes from Cyanoderma ruficeps, assembly GCA_008694505.1. Classification (NCBI taxonomy): domain Eukaryota; kingdom Metazoa; phylum Chordata; class Aves; order Passeriformes; family Timaliidae; genus Cyanoderma; species Cyanoderma ruficeps. Next base: position 649,175 of record VZDJ01001050.1, on the reverse strand, counting down.
ATAAACCTATAAAAAAAGTGTGCCTAGATACAGGCAAACTGATAATTGCAATTTCAACATTGCAAGCTTTTAGAAATGGCTCACTGTGTTTATCATTATCATTGCAGATTTGAGTTTAGACCTAAAGAAACTTTATAATGGTTTAACTCAGTGGTTACTTATTTCCTTCTGTTTTGAATTGCTGATATGTATTGCTTGTAATGAATCTCCTTTGCCTGACGTTATATATGTATGTGTTATTTGTGTAAATTTACAGAGACAATTCTGAACAGTTTTTGTATTGCTTTTAAAACTGTAGTGGTTTGAAAACAAATCAAGTGAGAGGCTCCAAGTCAGAAAATATAATTTAATAATAAGAAAAAAAAGGTAGAATAAAAATAAATTCGATAATACAAAAAGACCACTGACAGAGTCAGAATACAACCTGATCCGGGTGATGGGTCCAGATGAGGTGGTCTTCCTGAAGCAGTGATCCCGTAGAAAGGTCTGGTAGCTCCGGTCCTCTGGGAAATCCAGTGGGGAAGGGTTGCTTTGTCTTTTCTCTTGACCTTCATATTTTCATTGTATTCAAATCCCATCATTCATTCTTGAATTATAGTTCAAAGTTTTGTCTTCTCTGAGTCTACAGAACAAACTTTTTCCCACAGAAAAGTTTTTTGTTCTATTGTGATAACCATAGACTTCATTTTTGTATATTAATTTAGAACTGGACTGTTTTTATGATGTTGTGTATGGTTTGCTTAGCAACACTTGAGTACCTACAAGTAGCATAATTCTTTTTTTTGTGCAGGGGTTTCATTTTTAAATGAACTTCAGTTTGTAGTTCTTCCTCCTTTCTTGCATATTGATTAGGAGTCTGAGGGGTTTTAATACTGTTTAGTAGACATAATCTTGAGATTGTGTTTATGAGATGCTGACAGAAATAACACAAATACAACCATGCAGCCATAGCATTTTAAATTTTCAATTTTAAAAAAAGACAGAAAATCTTTTCCTCAAAAAACGCTGATTTATAAATTTCATATGCTGTATGTATTTCCTTGCTTGAGTGAAAATATATATAGTATGAAGAAGAGAACTAAAACGCACCTTGCTTGTCAACTGATACATTGTCATTAGGGGACTTGTCAAAGGGTAAACTGAAAAGATCCTCCATGTTTTATGTTACTGCTTGCCAAAGCAGAAGTTGACTGTTGGCAATTTTTTGTAGGTTTATGCTTCTCCTGCAGTTCCTTCATACACTTATTGCTGAATTTGCGTCCTGGGAAAGAAAGTTGTGCTCAAATACTTTGCCACTTGGTATTATAATCTGAAGTAGGAAATGTACTGAACCTGATCTGCAATATAAACTTATGATTGCTTTCACTTCATTTAATGACTACTGGATTTATTAAGAGAAAAAATAATTTAATATCTGGTATAAAAAATTTGAAGTATACTTTTTATTTTTTCTTTCTTAAATCAAGCTTGTAGTTATAGCAATTGTAAAATGTAAAATCCATGAAAAATCCTAGGAGAAAAAAAGTGTATAAACACAGTGAAATGGATTTTAACACAAGGCATTTCTTGCCTAGTCTTGAAACATCATCAGCTCTCAGTGTTTCTACTGTCAAAAGATGGACAAGGCAAGTACTAGTATTCACAGCTTTCATTTCAATTTCCATGCCTCGAGTCTGCAATCAGCTTAGAAACACTTCAGACAAAAGCCAGTTTCCCACTGTTGAAATATCTTAAAAGATTTTATCTCTCAGTCTTAGTTTGGGTCTTGGATGGTTTCAGATGACATAAACTATTAATGGTGCCCTTTGCTCAGCACTTGCTAGATCAAACACAATGGTCAAAGAAATTCCCTTTTCAGCTATGACCAAAACCCGACACATTTCTTCTTTCCATTGTTTGATGTGTTCATTGAAAGTGAATGTTGCAAAAACTGCTGCAGTAGAACCAGTGAGCATATGCTTAAGGTAATAATAGCAAATATTATATTAATCTACTAAAATAGTTTTAGAAGCTCTTGATCACAGTATCTGAAATTTGACACTGCTGTTCTGACTCTGTAGTTCCAGTAGATTAGTAGTCTTCATTACCACTTGCGGAACTTGGTTTGATCCTTTGAGTTCCAAGATTACGGAGGTAATTCTTCTTTTACCCTCAGTAAATGAGGGAAGCATCTCATGTCACTGGAATCTGTGCAGCTGGATCACAGGCATCTTCACATACCTAATCTACTTCATGAAAGAGTTGTATATGAATCGTTTAAAAGTCTGGTGGGGCAGACATAGTTTAGGCTCCTCCAAGAAAGACACTTACCTAAATAGGTTAAGTATAGCAAAGGGGCTTCACAATGGCCAGTGGTTAGGCATATATGCATATCAATGCATATCATTGCATATCAATGCATATCATTGCATATCAAATGCAATCCCACTCTTGGGTGAAAAAACACACTGAGATATTTATCTTCAGATTCACTTAAATTATTTTTTGGAGAGGGAGAGAGAATTTCAGAAAAGTAATTCAATTCTTACCTATTAAGTTTTGAGACACTGAGGAAGATAATGCTGTAAATTAAAGACTGGAAGGCACATATTTCCCCCCACCCATGGTTTTTGCCACTGTGTTCTTTCAGGATGAGTAATTTCTTTCAGTGTTGAATTATACTTCATTGGTTTTCTGTGGCTTCTTCAGTTGTCATGAATTCCTTGAAGTCCCTTCTTTCTTTGCAAGTTCTTACTTGAACCTTTTGTGATGCTTCTTTCAAGTAATTCTGTTCACTTATTTTTCAGGAATGTACCAATTATAGGGCCTCTGGAGAGAGCTGTACACTTCAAGAAGACCATTCTTGTAATAAAAAGTACAGGCCATGGTGCTTTTATGGTTAATTTTAGAGAACTGAACTAGATGTGCGTGTCTTATTACAATGCATATACAGTGCTTTTTTTTTTCTTTCTACAAGTTCTAGCTAGAGTAGTTTAAAGGTTTTATTGTACTGTTGTTCAGATAAAAACAAGAAAAGCATGAGCAGAAATCAGTATAGTATCTGTTTCCAGATCACTTAAACATTTAGGAATTTGCTCAGTGCAAACATATTGGCCTTGAGCAGACTAAAAGCTGCATTCAGAACTTAAAAAGTTAGTGAACAGAAGATTAGCAGGCTTCAGATGTTAGAAATAATAAACGAAACCAACTAACTAACTAATTAGGATAGGAGATGATAGGATAGGAAAGGTTCAAAAAGGGACGCTCTATGTTTTACCTTCCCAAGATCAAGAAAATTAAACTCAGGATGTGGGTAGCAGTCTCCACAGTACCGTCCAGCTTATTCAGTTTGGTGTAGTGTGACATGTATGATTTTCTACATATAAGACATTTTGTTTGGTCAGTCACAAAGAGCACAACTCTAGAGAAAGAAGAACTCACCAGCAGGAACTGAGTCTCTTAAATGAGACCATGAGTGAAATATGAGACCTGCTTTCTAACTGATGTGATAACATCCTCTTGGACCAAGAATGGTCCTGCAATAAAGGAATTCTTTTAAGGGTAGAAGGGCACAGGTAGTGGTAGTTGGAAGTTTTCTTTCATCCTGTTGTAATAAAACATATGCCTAACCTCTGGCCTTTGTGGAGCCCTTTTGCTATACTTAAGCTATTTAGATAAGTATCTTTCTTGGAGGAGCCTAAAACAAGGCACAGCCCCACATGCTGTCACAGCAGGTGTCTGCTGCTGTGTAGAATCAATTCTGTAAATTGACTGACTCCTGCCTATACAGTTAGCATGTTGTTAGCCTTCACCACAAAGGCATGTTGCTGCTAATGTTCTTCATACTGGTTCAAAGGACATAATTTTTTTTCTGCAAAGCTGCTCTTGAACCAAATGGTCTTTTAGCATGTCCTCTTTCAAACAGTTTTTCAAATGGGACTTTGCTGTAAGTGAACTCCATGAAGTTCCCATCAGCCTTTTTTTCTTCCTATGAAGTTTTGGTGAGCAGTGGCCCAGCCCTCTACTGAACCCTCACTTGCTTCCCTCAGTGTTATATCATTTGTGAACTTGTGCTGTGAGGCACTCTAGCACATCTTTGACGTTGTTAATAAAGACAGTAAACAGTACTGGCTCTGTAATGGATCCCTGAGGAACACTTATAATTGCTAGCTGCCAGTTGTAGTCCATATGACAGATCATCACCCTTTCAACCTAACAGTTCAGCCAGTTTTACAGACATCTTACCCAATTTTCAATTCAGATCTCAAATCTCTTATTTGGCAATGAGGAGATGAGAGACCATCTCAAATAGCTTGCCAAATTCAAGGTATACACTCTTGCCTGCTCTCCCTTTATTTTTACTGCAGTTATCTCTTACAGATGCAGTGAGGTTGGTAAAGGAAGATTTTTCCATGGTAAATGCTAGTTCTTTTCAGTCACCTTGTCTCATTAGGTGACTGGACATCGTTTCCAGGATGGTTTGCTCTGTGACTTTGCTAGGGAAAGAAGGAAGGCCTATATTGGGGTTATGTAGTTAAATTTTTAATTTAAATAATATAAGAAGAGAGTGGACCAAATCAATTGTCCTAGGGATAGTCACTTCCCAGAAAGGAAACCATATAAAGATGGAGCAACTACTCAGAAAATTTTCAACTCATGAACACTAGAGCAGGCAGTACAGAAACATTGGTTGGAGATGGAGACTGTTAAGAAAGATACTGTAGCTGAAATTCACCTGAAATATGTGCTACAGTTTAAAAAAAAAAAAAAAAGTTCCAAACCATCCTCTGCCCCAAAAGAGCCTTAAGGAGCTCCCTCTAAGAGACTGCAGAAGTTTTTATGGCCCTTTTGTGGAAAAGGTCAGCGTTTAAAACTTAAGCTTGCATTGCTGAGAAACAGGTAGGACCAATAAATAGAGACAAGACAAATGCAGATGGGAAGCTGAGAAGCTTAAAAAGGCTCTTGAAGAGTGGTTTTCAAAGATGCTTGATCTATTACAGTAAAGTTTTCCTTAAACAGAGTGAAAAAGAAGACAGTAAGTAAGTTCATAGGTTTGCTGAATGGTAACAGTGTAAAATGATTCACTGAGTTTACAAGTGTAAGAGAAAGAACAGTCCTTTCCTTGGTCAGTCTTTGGTATTAGATGATTGTTATGATGTCTTTCAATCCAAACCATGTTGTGATTGTATGTTTCCATGCTAATGAAGATTACAAGATGCCAACAACTTGTATATGCTTTGCAGCAGACAGATCAAAGGCATTAGACCTATTTGAAGTATCTGTACAGCAATTATGAGGTGAAGTAGAGTAGTTACTTATAAATATATTGAAGTTAATATTCTTCATCTGCAGGGGTGTGAAGAAACTGAAGTATGAAATTACTCTAACCCTACTGTTAATAGCCAATGTGCCAGTGGACTGGCAGGTTGCTACTATAACTCCCATCTACAGAATGGGCTCCAGAGGGAGCTGCAGACCAGTGAGCCAGACTGCTTCCATAATTTGAAGATGGCAGTCAGTCTTTAGGAAAAAGAGGGTGAAAGGGAGAAAGTAAAAGCAGCAGCAGCAACAAACCAACCAGTAAAAAGCACCGTGGAGAGAAATATCACTAAGCACAGATCAACACAGTTTTGTTGGGGAAGAATTAGTGTGGCTCCTGTAAAAGGAAATCCTGCTTCATTAACCTGTTGGGATTGCAGAAGGGTGACAGTAACTGTGTGGTAACAGTAATCCAAACTGTATTTTTTCAATTGCCTTTAACAAGGCTCTACATGAAAGGTTATAAAGAATTTTTTTTGCTGTGGGATTGAAGGAAGGGTCCTTTTAGCAGCTGGGAACCAGTTGAAGCAGAAGAAATAAAGAGTAGTGCTTGTGTGCCACTTCCAGGGTGAAAAATTGGAATCACACTGCAGAAACTGTAGGTTTATACTCTTTCTTGAGTAGCATCTGCTTTTGCCTCGGTTGGAGACATAGAGCTGCTGATGGTTGGACTTGGCACTGGGATAACCCATTTCCAACATTCATGCAAGCCAGTCATTGACTTGGATGGGTTAAATCTTGTATTGCACATTGTAATTTGTGGTTTGGACTTGACTAAAATTTTTCCATCTTAGATCTATCATAACTTCAGTTGGAGATTATTTTGTAGATAAATGAATTTATTTGGAGGCACTTCAGTTATTCTGACTATAAACTTCCCCTTAACTTATTTATATGATTAGTTTACTTCTGCACATCTTTCATCAGCCAAAAGAAAAAATTCAGAAGTTCAGAAAAAGTTCAGAAGTTTACTCTTAAAAATCTTGTACAATCACTGTTGCTTGCTTGTCAATTAGTGTCTAGAGAGGCAGTATATATGTTCATAAACATGTTCAGTCAAATAATGTTTTCAAAGTTAAAAAGTAACTTTTTCAGAAGATAAAGGTCGAAGCATGAAGCAAGTAATTTTGAGTTCAGTCTTTAATGTTTTTTTCAAGGAAATATTTTGCCATTCAGTGCAAAAAGCTAACATAAAAGCTGTGAAGAGTTAAGACAGTGTGGAAACAAAAGCTGTCGCCGACCAGCCCAGTCCCAGGCAGGGATGTTCTGGGTGTCATGACCTTCCCGTGAGTCGCCCTGAGAAGGACGGCTTTATCCCAGGGGCACAGGCACTCCAGCCCAGTGACCAGCTCAGTTGTGAATGGTTGCCTAAGCAACCAGGCCTGTCAGCTCTTTTAGGTTCTGCTACTGCAGTGTCTTCCAGCGAATCCTTTCCAGGCGGCGCAGGAGAGAAAACAGGAGGCAGAATGATCTCCAGAATCTTTATTCCCTGGAACCGACGACTCTGAAGACCCTAAGGCGCCAAACAGCCGGGGTTATATAGGGTCAAAAGGGGGCGGGGTTCAACACAACAACCAGTAGGGAAGTGGATTGAAAAACTCACCAATCAGGGAAAAGATCCAAAACTAACTAATCAGGGGGGAGACTTGAACCAATCAAAGGAGAGAACCAATCAACCAATCACAGGTAGCTTATTAACACACTTCTAGAAAGCTCAGGTGGCTTCACAACTAAGCTGCTCCCCATGAGCAACGGAGGAAAGCTGCACCAAACCATATCAGGGACATGCTGCTCTCCATGGGAGCACTGCCCTTCCTGTGTGGCCCACAGGGACCTCCACAGCTCCCCCTTTTTTATTTATTATGAATACGTCTTTAGAGAACTTTTGAATGCATTTAAACATACAACCAAAAGTTAGTAATGCAACCATGACAATTATTAGGATCCAAACTAATCCGTTGAGAATGGATGCCAACCATCCCTTCAAAAAGCCACTGTAGTCTATGTAATAGAAACTGAAACTGATGATGACTGAGTTTTGAAGGATGAAAGAATAGCAAAGAACGTCAACCTGTGAAGGCCAATGAGTGATCCCAAAATCAGCTGGATTTCTTATGTGTCATGCAAAGCAAGTTACTTTAACTTTTCATGTTTATAATTTTCTTTGTAATTCATGTTTTACAGCTGAGTCAGAGGTGCATTTGAACTTACAATATGCTTTAACATACTGTGTTTACCAAAAGTCTTCTTTTTTAAAATCCTTTCCTTAGGTTAGCAAGTATTTTAGCCAGATTTTTTTTTTACCTTATTTTGGAGGGCAAAGTAGGGTAAAGCATCCTGTAAAACAAGTCCTGTTGTTCAGATTGAAATTACAACTGAAATTAGTTATTTCATTACAACTGAAAAAAGTGAGAACACTAGCAGTCAAGCTTTCACAACAGAGCTAGAATAATGTGTATGTGTGCATGAAATGCATTTATATTTAAGCAAAAGCTGCCTATTAAATAAATGACTGTGCTCTGTTCTGTGTTGTATGATCTTTGGCTGAAACAGGTGCGGGTTTTATTGCTGAAGTAGTGTACAACTATATAGATAGAGAATGTGTCAGAGAACACAAGTATAAATAAACAATTTAAATTAATGTCTTTCTTTCTAGCATTTCCCAATTTGCCTTTGAAACTTTAGTATTGGTATCCTGGCAACTTCATTTCTATGTGATTTTATTAAATTGGAAAAAGAGTAATTGAATTTATTGTGTGCACCTTAGCTGGTTGATATTACAGAATAAACTATGTTAGTAATATAGTAGTCAATCAGGGCTGGAAAATGGGAGGAATGATTCTGTTAATAAGTTTCTTGAATAGTTGCTAGATCATGAGATACATCTTCACAAGTTTAGGTGGCAGTTTCCTCTGAGACAGAGTATTTATCTATCTCTTTAAAGGATTCTACCTCCTACTGGTCTTCTTTTAATTTCAAACATTTACTTGCCTAAAAAAGATGGGCTGAAATTTCTTAGTGTATGTTACGATGGGCATTGTGTCTGAATTTTGGAAATTCAGATGATTTACGCATTTTAAAAAGCTGTTGTGCAAAGGACTCCTTATGTTTGAAGTAATGCTAAGTGTTGTCAAATTAGAACTAATGATGTCTGTTGACAACTTTATTCCCAGTAATACATTGGTGTGGGTTTGGTTGCATTTAGTGATTTTAGTGGCATCTGTGTGATTGTGCCTATTTTTTTACTTCCTCTTTTGTAGACTGAATCTTGAAGAAGAATTAGGTCGGATAAAAATACGCCAATCTGTGAGTAAGTTCACAATACAGGAACTATGCTTACAGCAAAAAAAGGGAAGTTATAGTATTTTATATCTGTATATGTGGTTGTAGTGGGTTGAGCCTGGCTGGATGCCAGACATGTACCAAAGCCTGTCTATCACTTTCCTCCACAGCTGGACAGAGGGGAGAAAGTATAATGAAGGGTTCATGGGCTGAGATAAGGACAGAGAGAGATCACTCACCAAGCACTGTCATGGGCAAAACAGACTCAGCTTCAGGATGTTAATTGAATTTATTACTAAAAAATCAAAGGAGAAGTAAAAAAAGATATTAAAAACACTTTTCTCCCATCCCTTCTCCTTTCCCAGCTCTACCTCCTTCCCCAAACAGTGCATGGAGACAGGGAAAGGGGATTATGGTCAGTTCATCACATGTTTCTCCTAGTACTTGGGGAGAGGAGTCCCCTGTTCCAGTGTGGGGTTCCTCCCATGGGAGACAGTTCTCCATGAACTTCTCCAATGTGAGTCCATTCCATGGACAACAGTCCTCCACAGACTGCTGCAAGGTGGGTCACTCTTCCATGGGCTGCAGTCCTTCAAGGATAGGCTGCTCTAGTGTGGGTCCCCCATGGGATCACAAGTCCTACCAGGAAATCTGCTCTGGTGTGGGCTCCTCTCCCCAGGTCTGCAGCTCCCTGTCGGGATCCTGCTCCAGCACAGGCTTCCCATGGGGTGACAGCCTCATCTCAGGCATACATCTGCTCTGGACTGGGTCTCCTCCATATGCTTCCAGTGGATCTCTGCATCCCTGTGATCCTCCATGGGCTGCCGCTGCTCTTCACCATGGTCCGCAGCATGGGCTGCAGGGGAATCTCAGCTCCAGCAGCTGGAGCACCTCCTGTCCCTCTTTCTGCACTGACCTTGGTGTCTGCAGAGCTGTTCCTCTCACAGGTTCTCTCTCTGCTCTTTTCTGACCACAATTACATCTGCATGATCACTATGTTCCTTCTTAAATATGTTACCGAGTTACTGTCAACTCTGATGGGCCCGGGCTTGGTCAGCGGTGGGTCCATCTTGAAGTTGCCTGATATTGGCTGTGCTGGACATTGAAGAAGCTTTAGGGAACTTTGCACAGAAGCCACTCCTGTAAGCCCTCCTACTACTAAAACCTGGCCACTCAACCCCAGTACAGTAGGCTGTCAGAATACCAATTATTTCTATAAGGTTATTTTTTTCTCTCCAAAGATTGACTTATTTTTTATGAATATTTATTTTGTAGTCCTATGGCCATACACGTGATTTGAAAGGATGTTTGCTCATAAGTTGTCCACACATCTGTTAGGTCAATTACAATTTATATGTAATATAAATTGTATGTACACACTAATAGATTTGCAACTCATGTATCTCTTACTTATTCATGAAATATAGTGATATAGAAATTTCATGCTTATTCAGACATCTGTTTTAATTTTTGTCTCACAAAGTATGTGAATTTGGAAGTAAATCAAATTTGTGACATTGTAAAAATTCATCATGAGTATCTTCTTTTATATCTTTATTATCTTTACAGCAGTTAATGGTTCTGTGAAAATAAGTCTTTGTCAGTCAGATAGGTAATATATTGCCACTGCCTCTCCATCACTCCTCTGATTCTTTGTATTATTAGCTGTTCTTGAATGGTCTGGGAGAAGTATTCAAGAGTGCATAATTACAGTCCAGCTGGGTATTGCGTCTGTGGTGAATTCTCTCTGCACAGTATTGTGCAAAGGAAGTAAGTAGGAGACTTGGAGGAGTACTCTACACGTTCTTAGCAATAAAGCCTTACCATTCTTTTTTGCAGTTTTCTCCTGGTGACTTTTCCTCTCTTTTGTGATAAATTGCATTAAATTCAATTTAAAAATACAGTTTTTTTCCTTAATTTTAAAATTCTGTCTTTAAAATTAAGTGGAACTACCAAGCTGCTTAAAACTGAAATTTACCTTTTCTTTTATAGTACTTCTTACGTTTTGTGTTCATAGCCACAGAATTGAAAGTTTAAATACTGACTTTAAAAATCACTTTTTTCTTTTTTTCCAATTCAGTTAGCCTTTGTAGAGAGAGAAGGGGAAAGGTAACCAGTGGTGAGAAGGAATTAAGGGCCTGCTGAGCAATATCTGGATTTTTCCAAACACCAGTCAGATCTCTAGAACTGTCAGTTCTTGACATGTTTATTGCTTTAATAATTAGTATTTTCTTCCTTCTTTTTTCATTATCTTTTCAGGTTAAAATATCCTCTTTTAAAATTTTGTGGGTTTCTGGTTTGGTAATCAGTGGAAGGATTAGCTCTTCTATTTTTGGGACTGAAAAAAATGTTTAAACTACTAGTGAAGTGTTCTAGGCACCTGTTATTTACCTTTTCCAGTCTGTGTTGTTATGAGTACCATCTAAATGAAAATGAAATGTCTGATAAGATTCAAGTCCAAAAGTTAAGCAAAACTTTCCTGTTAGCACAGAAGACTGAAATAATTTTAGCTATTTTCACATTTTTACGAATTGAAGTGTAAAAAAGTAGTTGCTCACAAGGTCTCTAAAAAGTAATTTCCTTATTGTTCCCATTGAAAATCGAAGTGAGTTGCAGTCATGACACATGTATTGTTTGAAATTTTCTTGAAGGTTGCACCATAATGACTGTAGCTGCATGTCCATCTTTGAGCATAAATGAGTGTAATGTTATAAATCCTTGCACATGTGTTCAGAAAATGCATGCACTCTCTATCTTAAAAAGGGTGTTAAATGCCTTCTTCCTAAATAAAAATACAACCTTACATCTGTTATCAGTAATTTGCCGGGAGTCCAAACTTGATATGGTCTAAATATACTTTGCTCATAATTTCAGAATGTTTTATTTTAAAAAAGGAAACCTAACATCAATTGTCTCATTTTATCAAAGAAGTTTGAATTCACTTCCACCTTAGCAGATAGATAACTGTTTTCATCAGGCATTCTAATATCAAGGAATAAAACCTGTAAAAAGAGACTGAGCTTTCCTGTATTAAAATTGTCTGTCTTTATTGGATATCAGTTGTGTTTGTCAGGAAGAAGTAGTGGATAGGTTTGTTGTTCTTCCATGTAACTTGTCAAATCCTGTTAGTCAAAGATTAAGTGGGTCAACGGAAAAGGAAACTCTGTTCCTGCCATTCCCAATTTCTTTCCATTTTTATTCTGTTGTCCAATTATTTTCTAGTAGTTTTGAAATCCAAATTCACTGTTCATGCTCTTCGTGTCATTCTTTGTTTATGAAGGTAAAAAATGTGTTGACAGGTAGTCATGCCACTTCCTCCGAAAGTAGGATAGTGGATCCATCAAATCCTATTCAGAAAATAGCAAATGCCTTCTTAAAAGGCAGTAAACTGTTGGCTTGCTATTTCTCCAAGGATGCAGTTTGAATGCTACTTTCCTTATGAAACTCCTGAATATACTGTGTCCTCAGTATATGTACGTGGGAGTGGCATTCCCCTCTGGTCTGCACTCTGGTGTTTTCCTCCAGAAATTTCTTTCCACCCAGTAGCATGGGTGCCTACCACTGGAGGTAGGCATTAACACAGTGGCTTTGTGCACCATGGCACCTTGTTTCTGTCAGGGGGATTCTTCACCTGGTGTGTACTGCAGGCAAAAATGTCATTCCTTTGATGGTTTGTATAGGTTCTTTTTAACTATTACAGTGTTCTATTGTGGGTTTTTTTACAGGGGTGTTTTATCTTTGTGTAGGCAGGCTTTCTGCAAACACTAATAGTGAACTATAGTTCAAGTACAATTTTGGCAGCAGTGTTGAACTAACTCATCATCAGATTTGGTGACTATTAATTAGGAATTAAGTTTCACATTCTAAAGCTGACAGTTAACTATGTTTTCTCAGTGGGATGTAAGTGTGCTTATGTAAGACCATGGTAATTTGATAACTGAAGATAGTGGGGTTTATGACTTGTGGGTCTATTCCTTGAGGGAGAAGGTGTTATTTTTTAATGTAGAAGTATGACAGGTAGAGCGTGTCTCGCTGAGTAGACTGATATGATGTATCTTTCTGCTGTCCAAGACAGACAGTTACAGGTGATGCTGTTTCACTGCCTCCCTAACCAATTCCTATGAACAATTACATAACAATTAGAAGGGAGGAGGGGAGAAGGGGCTTGAGTGGGCCATATATTTTCTGCCCAGTAGAAAGGGTTATGTTTCAGTGACCTTTGGCTACACTTCAGTTTATGTTGCTTGTGTCTTCTTTGGTAATACTGAACATGTATAGTCTTCTTCTATCCATTTTGCAATAGTGTTCTTTATTATCTGTACATAATATGTTTATTTATAGAGTTTTAAATTGCATTTTAATACATCCACATAATAAACATAACACCTTGTGTGCTTTGATCAGTTTCTTTGGCTATGGGAAATAATTTTTCTTTTCAGTGGAGTACAATAAATGCTGATATAAAAGCTACAACAGGCATTCAAATGAGTGAATATTTAGAAAAAGATGAAAAGCATGTTCATATTATCTTTGTGTGTTACTTAAAGAATGTTCTAAATGTATGCAGTACCACTGTGCTGGGGGACTGTAGTCTGAAGTAACATGGGAACTAACATATTAATATCAAGGTAAAGGTACATATTCCCCAGATGCACAGTTTTACCTTTTTCAGCTTTTATTATCTTTAGAATAGTGTTCCATTTATTTCATGAATACAGAAGTATTAATTGGCCATGACATGTTCCAAAGACAAAAGAAAGGTCTAATTCACTCTAACAAACTTGTTAGTCACTGTTTATATCAAGAGGATTGTGAATCTACTGAGAGTAACACTGTTTTCTTCTACACTTGCTTTGTTTATAAATCAAAAGTTTTTAAGTGACCTGCAGTGTCTGCTTGTAGTTTGAAATGTTACTTCTAAAGCAACCTCCACCATGTAGCACAGATATTTATCCCTTAAGAATAATTCTTTAAGTTTATTTGGGGGAAAGAAGGACCAAAAAAGAAATACTAATATTGTGGTGCTTTTAGAGTATTGGGATTTTTTTTGTTCTGAAATGCAATATTTCATATTCTAAGATTAAATCCTTCTGAGGTATGTAATTGGTAATTTCTGTGAGCAGTGGGCAATTTGTGAATGCTAAGCTCTTGACTTCTGATTGACCATATGTATTGGTACTTCTAAACATATTTTTAAGAATAAGTCTAATTTTTCACTTGGGATTTTTAGTATTTAAATTGTATAGCTGTCTTTGACAGCGATGCTTAGATTCGTGTTGGCTGTCATTAGTCGTATCAGTTTCTAATTGTTATGATTTCATGCTATTTCAGTTGAAAAATTTGTGTGTTTTATCTAGTGAAGTACATGATCTTTAACTTAACAAAAACCAGGGTTTAAAGTTTTCATCCATCCTAATTCAGTTACTGTTTGCTTTGTTCACCAATCACTCTGATCCTCCTAGCAGGGGACAAGACCTAGAGAACAAAACTGATAGTGACTGTGTAGATAAAACGGCAATGAATTCTGCTTCTAAGGCATAGAGGGAATAGTCTGTAAAAGAATAAAAATTGGAATGAAAGTACAGAGTCTTTAACCTGCAGATCTATTGTACCTTTGAAAAGCTTGTACTCTGAAAAAAACATACTGTGATGCTAGAGAGATTCATAATTATGTGACAGAACACTTTGAAGAGAGGTCACTTTAGAAACTGACCAAAAAGCTTGTCAAGAAAATAGACCACATTATAAATAATTACAGATGTAAAGAATGCATTTCCTTAAAATGTCTACAGATTATTTTAATTAAATACTAGGTGCCATAATGTATTTTAGAAGTTTCACATGAGGTGTTGCAGAAGGTAAGATACCAACCCCAACAAACAAATCTAAATTTTAATATAAGAATAATATATATATATGTATATATGTATGCATAAATGTCCATACTCATGAATTTAAGCCATCATTTTCCTTCCTAATTTAAAAATGTGTCACTTTCCTGAATTGTGCTCAGAAATTAATTCTAGGGAAATAGCTGTGAATGTGTCATGTAAGATGAACATGGGTAATGTCAGAGGAAATAAAAAGAGTGGTTAGGGGTATAATGTTAAAAGCTAACAGATTATCTAAATTGTAAGTAACATACACTTACCATTTTGCCCCTTAACTTCAGGAACCTTAATTTTTTTACTGGGTATTTAACTTCAGATAATATCAGGTGTTAATCCCTATAGAGCTCCTCTACAGAATAGATCTGATGCATAATAGTAATAAATCACCATTTATTGTATTTAAATTTTAGCACAATATTTCATGGGCAAATATTTTTTACATGTGTGGGTCTATCACTCTTTTTACAAGACAGTACCATATACATGTAGCATTCTCTAGCTTAAATAATGATAAGTATTTTATCTTTACTGCTTAAAATTCTACACGTTTTGCCTCATACAGTAACAAGATGTTCTTAACTAGCTGGTATTTGTATTGATATTTGTAATATACGCAAGTAGTTTAGTATGTTTAACAGCTGTTCACTTAAGAGGGCTCACTTGTATTTTACCATATGTTTTGTTTGCTTACAAAGAAAAGGGATCCTTCAAATAGTATCATGCCTTTTGTTTGTCATTTTGCAAAACTATTTGTTTAATTACTTATAAATCTTTAAAAGCATGCTTAAGTTGAATAAACATAAATCTATCACTTTGAATGTCAGTTCAGGTATGTCTATTTATTTTTTATCTGTGAATTAACTTGTAGGAAGTATGGTAATTTACAGCAGATGATGTGATTGCATATACTTGTAACACTTGCCATATGGTCAGGCAATGAAGGCTGTCATCTCGTTATTACTGAATGACAAACATCATGTTAAAATAATAACACACAGAATAGGAAGTGCTCACATTCATTTATCTTAAGGTAGAGTGAGTAATTGAAATAATATGAATGCTACCATCTGAAATGTCACAGTTTAGGCTTGCTTATCATCTATATTTCAGAACTATAATTTTCTTTGCCAGGTACTACATAATTTTTATCTCCATGGATATACAGTGTTATGATGGTACCTTAGGGATAGGTGTTGAAACTATTCATTGTTTATTTCCTTCCAGCTGTCATACATGACTTTAAGTGCTACTGAGTGCAAAAGGTTGCTTTAAAGAACTGAGAAAACAGTAGCAGACTCTCAGTTTAGGAAGGTGATTGAAGAAAGATATTGGTCTAACGCATTGTCATTGGGATCAAAGTGCAAACTGTGATTTTAATCATAAACCTTTGTTTCACTAAAGCATTTGGAAAAAAATCCCTTTTATTTCTAATTTCACCCAATAACTTTATGTAACCATAATGCATTGGCTCTTCATATTAAAGATTTCCTATCAAACTCAAAAATTCAGTATCCAATTCACAAATGCATATGAAATTTGAGTAGCATGTGTCCTAATTTACCCTGTACATCAAGAGCTCTCATTTATCTGAATCATATCTGTAGTACCCACTTTGTGAAGCATTTTATAAATTTTAAATTAGTTTAAAAGCATTGACAAAATGTTCTTGTAAAAACCTGTAAGTAGAAACTTACAGAAATAGTATGGTTTCAATATTTTCAGTGTTGAAGGTAGTTCTGACATTTTGTATTGCTACAAATGTGGGAACTGGCCAGTGTTTTAAGAGGTTGGGAGTTCAAGTTACCCATGCACATGCTAGTATAACATATCCTGGAAAAACAGTCTTTCCTAACAACACATAGAATCCCTGCCACTTCCCTTAGTGAAAAAGTGGGGATTGAGCTTGTACAAAACCAGCCAAAAAATATTTCTCCAAGTATTGGAGTAAGTGGTTACTGAGCACAAAACTTGTTCTGGTGCCTTTTTCAGGCTTCTGGGGATATCTCATAGACTAAATAATGACTTTAGTATCTGCTAAAATTAAAATTGTCCTTTATTTCTGGGAATTGTCCTTTATGTGGATATTCCAGAACATCATAGAGAATCAGTTTATTATTAATGGACTTCAATAACCATATGTCTCAAATGACTTTAGAAGAAAAACATAGGAAGAATGCTTCTTCAAAATTTATGTGAGAAACTTGTAGAATTAATCTCCTAATTGGCATATTGTAATATATAGAAAACGTATACTAACCTCCATGTTTTTTAGGTGTGGAGTTTCTGATATCTCTTTCTGGGATTTGTTTGGGGTTTTTTTAAAGACCAAATTAATATTTTATTTCTATATTTACGACACTTGAAAGAACTTGTTGCTTCAGATAGCTTTTGCAAAATTGTCCATATTTCAAAGTAGTAATCCTTCTGAAAATGTTTTTTTAAATTCAATTAGTATGTATAACCAAATCAGTAATGAGCTCAAGATGCATCAAGAAGATTCATTAGCATGGCATACTTAAACTTCTGTGTCATTTTGCCTGGAATTTTAAGTTCTTTCACCATCTGCCCTTTGTTCAACAGCTGTATTATTGCAGCTAAAATGTTTTCATCTGCAGTACGTTAAAATTACTTTTAAATTAAGGACTACAGATAGCTTTTGTCCTTACTCTTCATGTGATATTATTGTCATAGAATAAATGTATCTGAAAACATAGTTTGGGGTTTTTCAAGATAGGCTAAAATATTGTGAATGCCAAAATTGCTTTTTTAAGATACAACAACTAGAAAGAAGATTCAAAGCTATTGAAGGGGAATTAAAGAAACAGAAAGAAGTAAATAAAGACTTACTGAATGAGACAATTTACTTGAAAGAATCTTTAAAAGTGCAAAAGGAACATGCAGACACACAAAAAAGAGGGCTGGAAACACTACTTAAGAGGATTTGTGAAGTAAAAAAAGAAAAAGCAGAACTTCAGTTAGTGATTGATGAGAAGGAAAAAGAAGCTGCCTCTTTGAAGAGGCAAGTGACAGAAGCTAACAGGTTGAGAAATGAAAGTGAAGATTTGCTGAGTCAAGTGCAGGAACAGAAGCATTTGCTGGATAAAGCCAAAGCAGTGGCAATCTCTGGGCAATGTAATTGCAAGATAACAGGCACCAAGGTTAAATTAAAAACAGCCAAGAAAAAGAGCTCTTTGGGACATCATGGATCTTTTCTCAAACAGTCCATCAAGGTTATGAGTAATGTATTTGAGAACTTCAGTAAGGACGGCTGGGAGGATGTGAGTGAAAGCAGGTACGGCTCTCATTAACTTAGCCCTGTAGAGGGGACACTGTGCATATGTAAAGTACTAGCAAATGAAGATTGAATTTCAACTACTGTTGATTTGGTATTCAAAAAAAATACTGTCAGATCCTTTGAAATATCTTGGGAGGTCTTGTTCTGAGCTTATTGACTGAAATTTGCATGCGAAATTAGCCACAACTGCATGAGTGTTTGAATAGGTGCCAGGAAACCCAAAAGAAGGCAATGCTTGATTTCTTCCAGTGATGCTATTTTCATGCAGTCATGAGGCTTGAAATTGACAGTTTGGCAGGTTGATTTAATTTGCTGGCCTTTTGCATATTCACCACTGACAGCTAAGGATTCCCAGGCAAGCCTAGTAAGTCGGTTTAGTTATCTTGTGACAAGCCGACCCGGGAGGAGAAACATTTTTTCCCCTTAATTTAGTTAGATAAATTTTGAATGACCCATTTCAGCTTGCTAGCAGATGTCTACAAGCTGTTTAACATCCTTTAAATTAAGAACCATCCACTCTAATTATTTCATGTATGTTTTATGCAGTCATTGTACTAACTTTAATTGAATGATGGTTAAAAATTAGTTCTTTAAAGGTGATAGTTGCCACATACAATCCCACTCATGAATCAAAAAGCTCTCAGAAAATTCCACTGGCAAACGTCATATAAAAGTGAGATTTTTTGCTTCTCCTTATTACATCCCCATGTGCTTGAGGAGGCAGCAGTAAGCAACTAGGTAAATGGTTCACACACCTTGTCTTCCAGGACTTAGTTCAGAGAGACAAGCAAAGAAATTTCTCAAGCCTGTATGTGTCCAAAATACAGGAAACATGGGAAAAGGGTGAAGAACATGGAATTGTCTTCATAGGCTCTATACTGGCTGTATGTGTCATATGGAGCAAATCAATAGCAGCAAATGAAGCCCTTCTACTACTTCTCCCCATGCAAAATAGGGGGTTCCTGAATGCAGTATCTTGAGGGAGAAAACAATTTAAGAACCCTGTAATTTGTCAGTTGTTACCATTGTTGTAAAGCTTGTTTGTTTTCATGTGTAATTAAATATTGTAGGTCTGATTTTAATAGAAAACCTACATGTTTGCACATATGGAAACATGTATGCATGTTGTAATTAGTATTTAATTTGCTATGTTGTTCTCTTTAAGAAAAAATTGAGCAAGCACATTGTCATTCCACTTTAAGTTTGAAATGAAAAGTAATTGCATAGCTTCACTTGTGGCTAGCCATAAATACTGCTTTTAATAATTGTACAAATGTTGGGTTAGGGAATTCTTGTTGTAGAACATTTTTGAAAGTGACGTTTCAAGGTATCATTCTCAACAGGTTAGGGAAGTATCATAATTTAGTTTCCTCTTCTGCTTATTAATAAATACCATTCTTTATCACTAGTAGCTGGCTTTGAGTTTCTAAATGCAAGCCTTCCACTTTCTAAATAGAACATTCCTTAAAGCATGTGAGGGAAATGTGCATGTAGTTAGAAGTACCTCTATGGCTGTACAACAGCCCCTTTAAACCGCTGCATTGATTTCTCTTCTCATCAGTCAGTAAGACATACCTATGTGTCAGAACAGGTTTTGAAAGGTACAACCATGTTTATGCGTGAACTCTTCTCATCAGTTTGAGGCCTTTTCTTTGGTTGAGTAAACTGCATCTCTAAACCATTGATTTTTTTGATGGTGTAACTTAATTTGAACTCGGTTACATTGTTTTAAATACCATGGTTTAAAAAGTAACAAATCAAACTAGCCTTCTGTCAAGGGATTCCTTTACAAATCTGCTCACACAAATGATGGTAAATAGCCGCTGATGTTATAGAAAAGGATATATACAAGACTTCATGTTTTAAAGTGGACTTCCCTGAATATAAGAAAGCAAATGATAGTGTGGGGTAAGACAGTGAAAAACTGGAAGTTAGGAGCACATTGAGTGCAATTCTAAGGAAAGATTGTAAGAAGATTTAAAGTTTCATGTCCAGTTTGTCTGCATGGCACGAATTTCAGTGAAAGGATTAACAGGTTTTCAGAATTTAAGAGTATCGCTAAGGGGTGCTAAATAAAGCTTCCACTGAAGTGTGATTTCTGATTTTGTCTCAGTCAACACTACAAATAAAGTCCAATTGAAACAAAATGTTATTAAGTATTGTGCATTTACTTGTTATATTATAAAATGTGAAAATGAAAGAAAGTGTTAGTTTAGCAGTTTATGAGCCATTCACAAACTAGAAGTACAATCAAATATTTCATTTCTGTGGATTGTCACAAAAGTTGCCTTTAAGAAGCAGCTGATGTCTCAAGTCTCTCTGCATTGTAAAGTGAGATTGCGTTTGGGAGAGTGTAACTTGACAAAATCATCCCAAAGATAGATTTTTGCTTTATTATATTTGTAAAGTGTGTTGAATAAGTCAACTTACTGTTTGCATTTTATATTATTTCCTTTCTTGCGTGAGTTTATTTCTAAATCCTTATGCATTGACTCTGGAACATTTAAGGTTTAGCTTGAATTTTGTTTGTTTGTTTGTTTGTTTGTTTTTGTTTTGTTGTTTTCCTGCATGCGCTGCTTTAGTGACTCTGAAATACCAGCTTCTGAAAGTTTGGAAATAGTGATTTTGAAGACAGTGCAAAACATTGATCCACTGTCAGACAGAAGTAAACAAGAAGAAAAAAAGCCCTACAATGTGATTCATTTGAAAGTCCAAAATGAGAAATATAATGAAAAGGTATATAATAGAACTGGTTTTGTTCTCCTGGGTGGAGTTTTGGAGTTTAATATTAGCACTGCTGTCTCCTCTTAATTAATTTGACTCTCAATATAGAAGTGAAAGCCTAATTCCAGATATTCAGTGGGTGAGTTCATTATATTTTAGAATATTTTCTGAACAGTAAGTCTGCTGTCATGGATTGACCCTGGCTAGATGCCAGGCATCCACCAAAGCCTTTTGTTTACTCACCTCCGCAGATGGACCGTGGAGAGAAAATATAATGAAAGGTTCATGGGCTCAGATAGGGATAGAGAGAGAGAACTCATCAGTTACTGCCATGGGCAAAACAAACTTGAATTAGATATATAAATATAAATTTTTACTAACAAAATCAGAGGAGGGTAATGAGAAATAAAAGACAACCTTAAAAACAGCTTCCCTTACCCCTCCCTCCTTCCTGGCTCAACCTTCTTCCCCAAACAGCGCACGGAGACAGGGAAAGGGGATTATGGTCAGTTCATCACATGTTGTTTCTCCCACTGCTCAGGAAGGGGACTCCTTCCCCTGCTCCAGCATGGGGTTCCTCCCATGGGAGACAGTTCTCCATGAACTTCTCCAATGTGAGTCCATCCCATGGGCAACAGTCCTCCACAGACTGCTGCAAGGTGGGTCTCTCTTCCATGGGCTGCAGTCCTTCAAGGACAGGCTGCTCCAGTGTGGGTCCCCCATGGGATCACAAGTCCTACCAGGAAATCTGCTCTGGTGTGGGCTCCTCTCCCCAGGTCTGCAGCTCCCTGCCGGGATCCTGCTCCAGCACAGGCTTCCCATGGGGTGACAGCCTCATCTCAGGCATACATCTGCTCTGGACTGGGTCTCCTCCATATGCTTCAGGTGGATCTCTGCATCCCTGTGATCCTCCATGGGCTGCAGCTGCTCTTCACCATGGTCCACAGCACGGGCTGCAGGGGAATCTCAGCTCCAGCAGCTGGAGCACCTCCTGTCCCTCCTTCTGCACTGACCTTGGTGTCTGCAGAGCTGTTCCTCTCACAGGTTCTCTCTCTGCTCGTTTCTGACCACAATTACATCTGCACGATCACTATTTTCTTTCTTAATTATGTTATCACAGATATGCTGTCAACTCTGATTGGCCCAGTCTTGAACTGTCTTGGGTCTGTATTTGAACTGGCTGGCATTGACTTTGTTGGACATTGAAGAAGCTTCTGGGAACTTTGCACAGAAGCCAGCACTGTAGCTCCCACACTGCCAAAACCTGGCCATACAAACGAAATATATCTGTAGAAGTATTTGGACAGGAATGTAAAAGATGATTTAAAAATATAAAGCTGCTGTAAGGTAGTGGTGCTGTCTCACAGTCCAGACAATGAATGCCACAGACATTCCATTAAACTTTCTCTCAGTCAGGTGCACCATACAGAATAGGCTGACCTAACCCATAACAGGGAGACATCTCTCCCTCCCTTCTAGCCAAATGGTATGTTGACTAATCAAGCATGAATATCTCTCAGTTTGTTTGTTGTTCACTGGACAAGTTGCTCCATCTTAGAAAGGTACTTTTGACTCTCTGTGTCCACGAGATTCTGACTCGAGAAAAGTATGCTTTTAGCCACTTCTTAGCCTATTTGCCTGTTTATTCATTGTCTGGGATTTGAACTGCTTGTCTCATTGCTAACATCTGTATGCTGTTTTCTCACAGAAGAGGGCCAGGTGGTTGTGTCCCAAGTCTTTAGAGGCTCCATACAATCTGTAACAGATGACTCAATCTTGGACTTTTTAACAGAGTCTAATCGATTTTCCCTCCTGTGTTTGTCCAAATAAATCACTTCATGGAATTTTAAGCATAAGCAGATATTACTACTTCTTAGTTCAAGAAACAGAATACTGAAACACTGAACAACTTGCTGCTTTTAGATAACTAGTTTGAAATTCAGTATTTTGAACGGTGATATGACAGAGTTTGAAAAAAAATCATGTTTTCTATTTTCCAAAATTTTAAAGCAAATGAAAACTTTCTGGTCTTGTTTTATATTCTTGATTGTGTTATTTCATCAATAATTTTTTGTCAAATAAACTGAAAAAAGGTAAAATTCTTATCCATTTGTCTGTTGGTAACAATACATAGTATGAGTATGTGCACATGATATATATGAAAATCTGACAAGACTGTGCTACTCCTGTTAATATCCTTCTACTCCTGAGTGATGACATACAAGGCAGGGAATCCAGGAGACTCTGTCCTCTCTGGATTGGTAGTGTAGCCCAGCCACTTCTGTTTCTGTAGGGCCTGTACTGCATTTACTCTCTGTTCCTATTGGAGAAAATAGATGCATTCTGATAGACATTTGTAACAGACAGGTGGAACTGAAGCAGACTCAGGAAGTGTCCAGAGAGCCCTAAGCAGTTAAATATGCTTCAGCAGAACTCCCCTATTGCAGGAAAAGGATTTGAAAACATGGTTTGTGAGTGTGGAAGAAAGTATTGCAGAATTGTTCAGCATTAACAGTTGGGAACCCAATTCTAGCAGCATTCTTGAATCCATCCAGAGGATTTAAGGGCCCTACTGCTGGGTCATGGTATTCTCATACAAAGGGAGGTTGAAGAAATTTTCAACGTCTTGAGCTGTGCAAGGGGTTGGACATGAGACTATTTATGATTCAAAGACTTGGTCAGTTTTTCCTCACCTGGTAGGAATATATAATACCCTGTGCAGTAACAGCAAAGTTACTGGAACTCTCTTACAACTCATACATTTATTAGAGCTGTGGCCTAGAGTGGAGATTTCCATTTTTTTGCTGCAGGCATGGATTGTTTGCTCATCATCTGCTGAGAGCTCAGTTCTTGGTCTTTCAAATTGTGTGCTGATTGTACTCATCTAGAATTCATGGCCAAGTTGTTCTGCAATGTCAGTAGTTTGTTCAGTGCAATTAGTAGAGAATGTGCTGCTCTTTTGAATTTGTTTAACAGCTATTTTAGATATTAATATTCCCAGAAATATGTTGCATGATATGACATAGAAATTGCAATCTGAAGACTTAAAAAATTGGAGAAATGTTGCAGTATTCCTGATCAAAAGTGTTTAAATATACAGTGTATATTTACATACCATTTACATACATAGCATTTAATACCCAATTAGTACACAAAACCACTGATATGCTGATGCAAGATTTGTTTGTTCGAATTTGTATATGTAGTTTCAGATAGCTTATTTATTTAGTTTATTATTTTAAGGTGAAATTCTCATATAAATGACTGTCAAACAGCATCTTATCACACAATTAAAATAAGTTTTCACTAAGTCGCACCTAGTGAATCTTCTGACTGAAATGAGGTTTTTCATTACATTTTATTCATGTTTGCCCCTTTTAGCCAACATAGTCAATGAAACAAATTAAATGTATTTTGGTTTAGACCTTAAAAAAACCCAGCCTGTCAACAAGACACTGAAGCCTTTATTTTTGATAATCTTGTTCAGAAATTTGAGACACCTGTAACTTCGAAGTCCTTGTTGATTTTGCATTGTTGGCACTTCAGAAAAAGGACAACATGGAGTGTTGACTGTTTTATATGTTGTATGTTTTTAAGGTCAGCTGTTAATTTATCAGTTTACTTACTGAGAAATATTTTAGAGACTGCAAGAGTGTTTTGAAGGGCCAAAACAAAATCATAAATCATATTATTTATCATGATTTTGTCCATGTAGTAACAAGCCATTTTACGTTCAGTGAACAGAGCAAAACGGAAAAATATCACTGTTCAGAAACTGGGCTACTCTGTTACTCTACTGCAGGAAAAAATTAAGTCACTGCAGAGCAGATAGCTGTTTTATGGAGTAAAAATAAGACAGCAGTGGCTTCCATTAAGAATGGAAGAAAAAAGAAAGGAATAAAAAATTAACAAGTCAGCTACATTTGGCTGATCAGAGACTTCAAGTTAATAAACTGACCATGGAGGTCAAGTACTTTTCATTATAGTGTCTTGCAATGTTTACCTTAATTCTACTGCAATTCTGTGAAATTTTGATAACATTGATTTTTGTATTTGAATTTATTATAGTCAAAATTATGAAATATTATATATTACCATGCTTTGTGTGGGCCAGTTATTACGTACAAATGATATTGAGGCTAGTGTATCAATGCAATTCATTTATCCTTTTGAAAATAAAATGGTCCTCATGCTGATATTTTACATATATTCAAATGAGTGAGATAAGTTTCACTTTTAACTTGTGATCTGCAAACCTTCCTGAGAATCTGATCAGTCCAGAGCTAGTACCTGTTCCTCTGTGAAGAGGAATACCCCAAAACAGCTAGAGTTTTCTTCTAAAGGGGGCTCAGACCAATTCCGTATCTATTTAATCCCATCTTTCTCTGTTAAAATGAAAAGACAAAAAAGTTTATGGAAATAGAGACTAGTAAAGTGTTTAGATAGCAGCCCAAGGACACAAACTTTCTTCTCTACTTCAGTCTTCATTCCTACTTAATCCTTTTCTATGCTATTACTCCTTTCTGGTTTTCCCCATTCTCATGTATATATGTATTTTGTGTTAATCTATATGCAGCTCCTCAGCTGGAATTCTTTTCTGTTCTTACTGTAGTGATTGGCCTGCCCTTTATAGAGCTGAATCAACAAACACTTATGCAGTAATTGTCTCCTGTTGGTCACACACTCACCCTGCTTCCAGAATTATAGTTCTACAACAGATGGACTTGCTGGAAGGAGGCAGACATTAAAAAAGAAATCAAATCCCCTCCCCCTCAAACTTCTCTGTGTTTTTGTCTTTGCACAGAAGGCAGAAGCAGTATCAGGAGCAGCACTTTTCACTTTCTTAGGACTAGGGAACAGCTAATTTCTAGAGGAGGGAAAACCTCATTTCTGTTACTCATTTTGCCTAATTATATATGTGTAACGAATTGTTTGAAAAGAGTTTCCAAGGTCATTGGAACCAATGAAGGTCTGCCTATGTTGCAAACAGTATCATAATATAAAGTTTCATAATATAAACTTCACAGGGAACTGTATGTGTAATTTAGCTAAAATGTTCTGATTTCTCACACATCTTCATGATTTATCTTCCTAGAACACTACTCCTCGGGTGTCCATAGAAGAGCAATATGAAAAGTAAAATAGAAAATGACATTATCAGGGAACTGGTTTAAAAAAAAAAAAGAAGTGGGGGGGAACAAAATTTCTGAGACGATAAAAGCTGCTGTAATGAAAAAAACTGACTAAAATGAAGATAGCATGGCTTTAAAACCAAACTGGTTTTCTATCACTGAGTTTATCTGGAAGGTTTTAATAAAAATGGTTGCTGATCTATTTAAAGGGTGGTGCATTCTAAGCAAAAATAAATAAATGGTGTTTCAGGTGCTCAAGGAAAAAATCTTTATTAGGCATGCACATTTTTTTCCTTCTCAGCAAACGATTCAAATTCCCTTTCTTACAACTAATTACTCTTCAGGTGCCATACTAGTGCTACCAAGTGGGAAATTTAAAGCGGAAGCTTGGGCTACTTGCCAAGTGAAAATTAAGGAGGTAAAGAACCTACACAGTCACTGCAGGGTACACTCAGGTTTTAGAGAGAGAACCCTGATTCAGACAGATCTAATGGTTCTGAAGCACACAGTTGTGTAGGGGACTTGTATGGAGTTTTTTTTTGTAAGAAATACTATCTAGAAGTGAAGTTTTAAAATACTGCAAGGGAAATAATGTTTGTTAAAGTTTTTTGTTATTACTTCTGTTACTTCAGATTTTAGAATTTTCTTGAGAGGTAGAAGGTGAAAAACAAGCCGTCAAACCATGGAAAAATAAAAGTTTGACACAATCTTTGGATTTGGAGAAAATCTTAAATACTTCAAGAGTGGCAAAATTAATAATATTCAAAAATAAGCATCTATGGCACACTGCCATAATCATAAAGTTCTGAGTAAACTTATATTAATAGTGAACTTTTGGTCCTAGGCTAAGGTAAGTTTAGCAGTCTAGCAACTGTAAACATTAACATCATGGCTTGGACAAGGTGCCATTTTGCCTGGATTTATCTGAGAAAATAAATCCTTTAGCAGACAAGGACAGATGTTTGTGCAGTCAGTCCTTCGTTATAGTCCCCAGGGGCTCTAGAAGATGGACTCTAGATTTAAGATTTAAATATTCCAGATGTTCATTTTGAGACAGATTTTACAGTTCATGCAACCAAAGGACTGTCTAGCATCTGTTGATTTTCAGAATATATACATGCATGGTTTTATGTATTTTTCTTGAAAATCCACACAGGCATTTATGTAGGAGTATATTTGTCTGCTCTTAACAGTTCAGAATTCTGGATTTAAGGTCTGGTTTTGTTTGGCCTTATAAATGCTTTTTAGTAATGTAGATATCTGGCTTTGTCTCATTTCTGCAAAAGCAATTCCTTGCATATTTTAAGAAAATGGCTCTGAAGTGACTGCACATGTGAGAATCAACACTTGCATTCTCTAAGGATTCACAGTAACACTGAGTCAAGACCATCTGTACAGAAGTACAGTAGTTACATTTTGTTATTGGTGTATAGAAATCACAGCTGGAGCAGATACTTAATGTGGAAGCAATGGCATTTATTATTTTCTTAGTTTCTAAGAAAAGCATTTAAAAGAAATTGTTGGGAAAATTCATTATCTTTTTTCTAAGGTTTAGTCTTTCCCTCTACTCATTTCTGTCATTGATTGCTTATAAGAAAAGTGTATTTATTGCATACAACACAGTAATAATAAGTTATTATTAATAATAATTAGTTTTATGCAGTGCCATTCTTGTGGCAAAAATCCAGACAATATATTGAATAAGAAATTAAAATCATAAGCAGTTTAACTCACTAGTGCTTCTCTTATTCATATCAAAGCTGTTCAGAAGTACACTGCTCAGATGTATCATACTTTTGCATCTGCAGTTCTCCAGTGTTTCTCAGGTGGTATCACAGGAAAGCTGCATTTCTTTACAGAATATTGTGGGCAATTGCAAAGTGCCTGCATAAGTCTACTTCAGCAGGAAACTTGAATCTCAGAATAAGAACAAGTCAACCAGTCAAATGCTGACACCTTCTTTGAAGAGGATATTGTGAAGATTTAAGTAAAGTTTTTTTTCAGATTCTTTCCTGCAGATATATCACTATACTTTTGCTGAATTGGGAAGAGGCTTTAAATTTTTTTAGAAGCGTATTTTAAATCTGACCCAGTCTACACTTTGTTTCTAATGGCATTTTAAATATATCTCCAAACTTTATTTTAGCTATTTGATTTTCACTTTTCTTTGAATTTGAAGGGAAGTCTTTCCCTCTGAGCTCATAGTTTGTTTATCTAGTAGATTATCTCAAGCATAGAAAGGTATGAGCATGAAAAGCAGAAAAGTAAAGT
Organism: Cyanoderma ruficeps; assembly: GCA_008694505.1. Classification (NCBI taxonomy): domain Eukaryota; kingdom Metazoa; phylum Chordata; class Aves; order Passeriformes; family Timaliidae; genus Cyanoderma; species Cyanoderma ruficeps. The sequence goes on along the minus strand of VZDJ01001050.1, from coordinate 621,282 downwards.
GCTAAAGAAAGCTTTTTATTCTTTAAAGGTTGTGGCTTTCTTTACATATTCTCTTGACTTTTTCTTATGCCTCTGTATCAAAGGACAGGCCAGAATTCAGTGTTCCATCTGCAAAACCAGTATCACAGCTTCACTCCTCTTATGGTATCCAAATAAAAGTAAATAGCCAATTTAGTATTATTCAGTTGCACTGAAAGAAGAAGCTGATGATAATTTTAGATGCATTGGAAATTATTGACTGAACTATGATTTTATGCAAAGATCTCAGTTTTCATGAAGGACTTTTCACTCTTTAAAGATATAGCATCACATTTAATATAACAATTATATATAATACATGTATAACATATATAATTTCTGTATGTTTGCGTGTGGAGGCCAGCGTATCTCCTAAACCAGAATACAGAATGCTAGCTTGGAGGGATGTTCCCTAGGTCAGACAAGTCTCTTCAGGTCAGGGTGAGGAAAAGGAGCCTCCTCCCAGAATTCTTTGACTGTTATGCCAATGTACTCCAGTTCTAGTTCCCCGGCTGGCCCATCGGCCTCAGCGCCTTTTTTCTCCTTTATATGTCTCTTCACTAGAATGTTCTCCCTTCCTCAAAGCCCCATTGGTCTGTGTTTGGTGCAATCCTCCGCCCCTGTTCTGCCACTGTTTCCCTATTGGGTCTCCTCATTTCTTACCCGGCCTCTGCACCACTTTCTTCCTCACCCATTGGACCCTGTTTTCAACTCCCCCCTACTACCCCATATATAAACCCTGGTCCCCCATTTATGCCCTGACTTTGTTCCTGGACACCTTCTCATGCAGTTGAAGTCTCTCTGTGGAATTCCAGGCGAAGACCCTTTCCATTTTCTTTACTGCTGAACGATTACAATTGATGATGCGTGTGCGTACATGGGAGTCTGTGTGCCTGTGTCCCCAGGTGACTCCCCAGTCGGAGACGCTTCCTGGAGGTTGCAGCACTGCTTTACCTCCACTTGCTGCAACATTTGTGGTTTCCCCAAAGTAAATTTTAAGAATAAATTTGAAATTATAAACTGAATGCTATGTGTATCCTGCAGTAGGTAAAACTGCTTTTGAAATTTCCTCACTTTTTGTTCATTCCAGTGAATGTGTAAGTACTTGGGCAGGTTTTTTGGGTTTTCTAGATAAATGTCATCCAGTTAGAAGTGGTTGTAAACCCATCCAGTTATTTCCTATCAAAACACTTTTATAAATGTCCTGGGTTTATGTGTTTGAAATCTCTTACGTGGATGTACTCCAGAGCATTTGTGTATTTTTATTAAGTTCATGAAAGAGATTCTACATTTAGTGTCACCTCTTCTAAGGTGAGTGTCGGATTTACTTCTTTGGTAGCATGAAAAGATATTTCTCATTATGTACATTAGATAATTTTAGTGATGTCTACAGAAGGTCAGAATGATAAAATTTTATTTAAAGTTTTAGAAGGATTGAAATTTGGAGGACTTTAAGCATAAATAGTAGTTTATACAAATAAACTTTGCAGAAAGTTATTGCTACATCAGTAGCATATGCAGGAATTCTGACTTTCATATATATAACTAATAAAAGAAAGTAAAAGCAGAGATGCTGATAATGACCACATTTTAATATATTAAAAAAAATCTGATAAGAATTCAAATTGCTTCTGTTGTGTTAAACAATGGCCCTTTCCATTCTTACAGGGCAAAGTTAAGTCTGGAACCTCTTACTTGCAACTTAAAAAAAAAATCTTAAAAATAAAAACTATGTATACATCATATTTAACACTTTTGACAAACTTGATTCAAAATCATTTCTACGGCTGTCACCTTCAGCACAGATTGTAATGAAACAAACAAAGAACTCTGTGAAGCTGTTTAGGAAAAGTCTCTTCCCAAAAATATTAGGAGAATCATGATTTCTTTCCCCTTCTTTAGAAGCATATAGATAATCTTGTCCTAACTACTTTTAAGAAGAGTGGTTTAGGCTAATTTACAGGAACTGTGATCTTTGGGTCCAATACTCCAAAAGAAGTAAACAAGGTTTCTCAAAAATACTTAAAAATCAAACCAACAAATTTTCTACTCTACTTTTTCTTAAAATGCAACAAAGTTGAAAGGTAAACCAGAAGGGATAAGGCTATGATAAACCAGGATATATCAGGATATACTGTTGACCTTTCCAGAGTTTGCAAATGCAATCTAAGACAGCAGAGATTTACTTAATAATTGAGCTAAACTGTGTATCAGCATAAGACTGATGTTTTCTCAAAATTAGATTGAGAAATTGTGGTTTTTATTTGTGACGTCACACTGCTTTTACCCTTGTTTATATGTGTCTTGAAATAATCTCTTTGCAGGCACAGTATATAGTTAAAAGCCCAAAACACACTCCCAGTCTATGTGTTTATGAGAGAAAGACTCATAGTGTTCCACACCTGAGCAGGAACCTTATCTGTAGGCAGGAAAAATTGTCTGTAATGTACTTCAAACCCCATTAAAAATTAAAATTTTTTGGAATTTAATTTTAATTTTTGGGCCCTACTTGTAATTTTTTAAGGCTTTGAATTGAAAATATTGAGAAGAATAGGTTCTGCTTTGTTTTAGTTTTATTAAAGCTTGGCTGAACCTAATAAATCCAGAATCAGGGTATGCAGTCACACCTATAAAGACTCTGTTCCCTATAAAGGAAACAGAGACAGAAAATTCTCTATGACCTCTGAGGCTAGAATTCACCTTTTTCAAGTCCTACTCCAAAATTTTACCTGGAATGAAAACGTCAGCTAGTCAAATATGTTTGCTCAAACAGTATAGTTACTAAATGAGGAAATCTGTAATACTGCCTCTGACAACTGACTCAGTATGGCTCCTTAAGTTGATTTGGAAATAAAATAAGGAATAGCCAAGGGTAAACATGAAATTAGCTTAACTTTTAAAATGCATCTACACCAAAAATTTTTAATTATTTTGATACTTTGCTGCATCAAGTACCTACAGCATCCTGAAGTCAGTTTTGTTAACAGGTCTATATGTAAAATATATTTCTCACAAAACTGTGCTGTTGTTATGAAACAAAAATAAAGCTAAATACTTTTTACAATTTATATCAATATTTGAAGAAAAATTACAATAGACCTGTTGCATTATTGATGAACAGCATTTAAAGTACATTGCATGTAGGAAATGAGTCTTATTCATAAATTAAAAAGAGCAGTTGGCATGAACTAGGACTACTGGACTTATGCTCCTGTCGCAATGAAATAACTTAGAGATAGGTAAATTCTAGAAAAATATACTATGAATAAAAAATTATTAAAACTACATGAAGTTCAGGGAATATACTTACAATCAGTACAATTTATATTGCTGTATCATAATGAAATACTAAAAAGCATTCTTCTATATTAGAAGAAGAACCTGTATCAAAAGAATTAGCATGTTATTGTAGTGTTACAAACAGAGGTTGTATGTGTGTCTATAAGTATAGCTAATATAAGTAAATCCAGTAGCTTAATATAGTAGTGGAACAGACATTTAGATGATATGACATACCTATATATATATTGAAATGAAATCCAGAAGATATTGCGTAATTTTCATGTTACTAATTTCATGTGATATGAGTTTTTTTAATTCACTTTCTCTGTGATTTGATCAAATTTTCCTTTGCATGGGCTCTTATCTTACTATTGGAAAAAATACAATGGACCAAAACAGAACTCAATTTGCATTTTTTTCTTTAAAAAAAAAATCCCAAATAAGATACAAATTGAGACCTGCAAAATCTCAACATATAGAATCACAATAGGATTTCCTTTTGTGTTCACAGGAGTGTTATTATTGAATTCATTGTGATTTGCTCATTAATTAAAGTTAAGCATAAAGCTACACTGGGGTCTTGTACCTTCTCTGCTATGTAGAGTTCTACGGATAATATATGGTTTTGTCAGAGGATATTTATTCACCATTAAATCTCACACAAAGAAGGTCATTGATTTGGGAATAATTATTCATGTATTGCCAAGTGATTACATTTCAGATCTGGCATAGATTTTCTGAGAGATCATCACAGAAAACCAGTTTGCGTTGCAATTGGACCAGTACTCTTAGTTTTGTTCACCAGATTAGTTCATGAATTATTCATTATTAGTAACTACTGCTATTGACTATGGAAGTGATTTTACTAAAACCTTTATGCATGTGCTAATTTCCACTGAATTCAAGGAAATTTCAAGGCATCCCACTTATTGTGGTAAAGTTAAGTTTTATTGCCTCTAATCTTGCATATAGATCTCTCTGTAATGAGGGGTTTCTTTTTGTTTTCAACTTTTGGAGAAAGAGCAACAACAGGATGTAGCTGCAATTTTTTTTTTAAATATTCTCTGATTTAGTGTTCTGATAGACTGTGAAATAATGTGCAAGAAATAGCTGCTTTGGGTTTCCATCAGCTATATATTCTCCCTTGGAAGTTCCAGTTTTCTTCCCTGGTTCTTGTGATGGATTTTAACCTAACAGTCACTCTTTTCTCTTTTTCCCAGCCTAGACAAATGCTCTCCTACTTATGTTCTTAGGAAAAGTTTTCAAGACTCATGCGAAATTGGGGAGATAATTTTGTATTGCAAACATTAACTGAGTTGATTCTCCTGCACTCTCCCAATGGACTCTTCTACATTACTTCTCTTTTCCTTTGCTCCTGTCCTAATCTGTTAAACAATATTTTCTCAATGTGAAGATACAGAATATAAGATTGTTGGAGGAGAGTGCTTAACATGGTTAGCAAGGTACATACATGGACTAGAGAATTAGGTAAAACACAGTTCTTTATTTGAGGAGTTGGATGAGTACAGGATTACAAAAATAACTCTGTGACTTTAAACTATCAGAAGTTTTATAAGCACATTCATTCATTTTAGTTCTGTGCCTCTGTGCAACAGTCATTGCTTATTGAAATGTAAATAGTAAATAAAATTTCAAAAATTGTCTTCAGCATACTTGGTTTTATGTAGTGTTTGAATTGGAGGTAAGCATTGCTACATGGAACACAATGGAGACACATTGTCTTAATTCACGCCTTAAGGTCAAATCTGTGCATATAAGTGGCACTTAATCATTTTCACTAACGCAGAATCTCACGTACCATGAAATTAATTTTTCAGTTGATCCCTCAAATGAATGATAACTTTTTTTTACCAGGATAATGGTTTGCGCCTTACATATCTATTTTATCTGGATATACTGTGAAATAAATGACCATCTTTTTGCTTTTTGTTTTAGAAGTAAAATCTTTCAATCATTTTTTTTAAAATTAGTGGTGTAATAGATATGTTGAGCCAGATTGTAATTAAAGCAAAATAAAATTTATTTTTGCGTGACAGTGCGATCGGTAGCGAATCAAAAAAAATCACAGCCACAAAAAAATGGCTGTCCAATCCCAGGAATAGGATGGGGGGAACACGAGTCAGGCCTCTATCGCACCGTGACTCCCCTCCATTCACTAAAACCCACCACCAACAGCCTAGTTTTATACAGTCTAATTTCCCCGAGGCTAGTTTCTTTTGTTGAATAGTCCATGTATAGGTATTCATTGGTCTTCTTTTGGGATTCTGATGTCTCCTGAATAGATTTCCTGGTTCAGTGTGATAGTCTAGAGGGGATAAGGGGTTTCCAGTCAAGTGGGGCCATCACTGATTTAATCAATGTTATCAGGTAGATGTTCCGCTCGTTAGGGGCAATTGATAATTCGCCAGGTACATCCATTCATGTGTTGATTTTATTATCATCCCCCTCCTCTGGGTGATCACTTGACTTGTCAGGGTTTGTTCCTCTTCTCCTACAATTCCTTTTTGAATCGCTGCCCCCCCCCCCCCCNCCTCTTCATACAGTTTTATTTCAGGCAAGAATTAATATACGGAAGTTATGTGGCAATGTAAAAAATCCAAGCCAGTGCAATAGGATATCTTCAGTCATTGACAACTACTCTTAAGCTTTCAATCATCCACCAGAGTCTGATTGAAGAGTATAGATTGTTATGATTTCACAGTGTTTTTAATGAGCAAATCATTGCATCATAATGAAAACCAATACATTGCTCGAGTCTCACATTGAATGAGGCTGAATGGCTAGCTCCTGGGTACCAGGCATTCTAAAGAAAAATGAGAGTCCTAGGAGGTAATGCTAAGCATGAACTCCCATTGCCATTTCAAAAAATACAGTCCTCATCTGTATAAACTGGAGTCTGTACAAGAGGAGCAGAAAGGATATTTTCTTTTACTAGCATGATTTAGACTGACTAATGTGTGTAGTTCTAATACACAGAATCCAAGAAGGAAATTAAATTAATTTAAAAAACATTTGAAGACTTAAGAGGAGGATTTGAAAATACAGTCTTTCAGAGAACAATGTAAGGTTTTCAGGGAGCAGATTAACAGGTAACTCGAGTTTAAATATCTAAGAAATCTTGTCCTTAGTCTAGCAAAGGAAGATAGAAAAAATAGCAAAGAGAGAAACATGCCAGATATGAGATTGTAATTTTTATCTGACTGTAATTCAGTATTGTCAGTTGTAGTCAGACAACTGTAGTGATATTGGCCACCTAATGTAAAAAGGAAGAATTAGAGAGAAATCAGCTGCTTTTGATTAGCTGGGCATGTTGTAAATAAACTGTGCGTATTAATTTGTGCTAAAGAAATATAGGAATTACAGGCAGGAAAGGAGACATGTCGAAAGTCACAGGAGGGAGAGACAGAGCTGAGAGGGAGAGATTTGAAGTTATCAGCACTTGAATGAGAAAGACAACTGAACCAACATGTTTGATGGTTGGATCATCTGCTCAGAGACTGGTTTGACTCTCCAATGAACATTCCTTCTGTTTGCCTGAAAAACCCCACTCAGAACCTGAATATGATCTACAGCCAACACTCAGACACCATTATGTTCGTTCTTAAAGTCCACTTGGGAAGAAAATAAGAATCCCAAAAGGGGCCCATGAATACCAGCACCCAAACACTGAACAAAGGAGGACCCTGCCCCAGGGAAAATAAAAAGTATAAAAACTGGACCCTGGTATTGGAACTTTGGGGTGAATGAAGGGGAGACACGGTGCAGACCGGTCCCACATTCCACCCCCAATTCGATCGAATTGTTCTTTATTGTGGCTTTGGTTTTTATCTATTTCCGTACTCGCTGTAACGCGAAAAATAAATTTTACTTTTTTATTATTACGATTCGGCTCACCATATTTATAACAGGCAGATTCTTTGTTAAAGGAATGAAAAAAATGTTGAGTCTGTAGGATGCATGAAACAATAACAGAAAAAGGGCATTTATTTGATGGCATGAGCTTAATTAATGGGAAGTATGAACAGGAAAGTAAATTCTTAACTTCAGGAACACTATTCGCTCACGTGGAGCAACGATAGAAGAAGTGCATTTACATCACAGAGCTCAGCTGGGCAACAGTATTTTTTAAATTAATGCTAAAATGAGTTTCGTGCTGCAGAAAAGAGATGTAAACATGAATGATAAATTTAAGATATGTCAAACCACTTGTTTTTAAGGATCTACCTGAAGCTAAGCAGGAGCGTTCAAACATCAGGTTTTCAGGAAGAGAAATTCTGAGGCAGAGGAAGCCATCAGCACTGAAAACGTACATATATGAAATCGCAGCACAGGGAAGATGGGTATTGAAATGAAAGAAGTAACCCAAAGGAAATGCCAGTTCCATGGTGTGCAACAGGATCATTTAAAGATCATTAGTCTTAAGCAGAAAATATGCAGAAAAGGAAAAATGGCTTTTGTGTGTTATGTACACACAATTTAGGATTATGTTAGTCCTGTAAAACCCTTTAAATGTTGCTGATTGTAGAGCTGAGAGAAGATTAAAGCTATTTGATTTAGGTAGTATGTCAGCTGGTAAAATAAAATGCAGAAAAGAAAAAAAAAATTTTTAATATGATTTTTAAATTTTTTTTAAAAAAAATTTGCTTCACATTTTACCATGAGGATTAAGCATAAGGAAATATGTTTTTAGTGAGGTAGTCATGCCACTTTTAAAGGAAAAAGCTTTTCATTATAATTGGGGGCACAGAGAAAGTTTAATTTTTTTCTTTTTTTTGGGGGGTTAGTATCTTGATAAAGTACTCCAGCTAAGATATTTTGATAAAGGTTTTGCTTCAAAACATAAAAATACTTACTTTCCAAAATATTTGCAATACAAACTTTGGCAGAAAAGAAAAAAAAAGGTACTAAATTTCCTATGAGAGAAATGAGGGAGAGACATTATAATAAAAAAATAATTTCAACTAAAAATCTACGGGTGCTGCACTTATTTGAAAATTTTACGATCTCTGTCACCATAAGACTAAGCTAGATATGAGGAAGTGTAAGTGGTAGGAGTAATATATTTCTTTTGTTACCTTAGGAAAGCCTATATTAAGGACTGAAGTTACAGGTAATATACAATGATTGACATTGCCATTCTACTATTGGGAGTAGTTACTGTGAAGAAGATAAAAGCATATTTTCAATTAACATAATTTTTATCAGAATGCATTATATATAGCTTAATGTGCATTTTATTGCAGCCCATTGTCATAAATACTGCTGTGTACAGTTCAAAATGTCCTTTTATTTTCTTCAGAATTCCTCAAAAGACTACGAATATTGGATTTTTATATTTATATAAAATATATTTTTATAAAATATATAATAATAATTATATTTATAATATATATATATGTTTTTATATTTCTGTCAGGCATCATAAAAGTTTAATTTAATTTCCATTATTCAGCTGCTGCTTTGTGTTATTTGTGACACTTCATAAATATGAGTTAAAAACTTCTTTGTATGTACAAATACATATTTTCCTATTTACATATACTCAACTGTGTGTCTCTAGACTTGTCTTTACACTAGCAGCTTTTGTAGTAGACATCGTGTGTACAGTATTCATTTCCTATATGTCAGATCCTCAAGGGCCATGGCTTTTGCCAGATGAAGCACTTTTGATTTTGAGGCTGATGAAACACAGTGCTATTATTGATCTGTGCATGACACAGCTAGTCTCTCTGCTGGCAGAGTGTAGCAACATTTATCCAGGAATTTGTGAAATGTCACACGGATCATGTTCGTAAGGTAAACTGTGCAAAATCCAGGATTCAAGCTGAGAATCCATGAGGAATTGGACATGACTCTCTTATTCTTTCATCCTATCTTCTAGGTCAGCCAAGTGGTGTTTGTTAAAACAATGTCTGTGTTTTGTATTAGGTGTGAAGAAAGCATGGTTATCACTAGGAACACCCTCTACAGTGTAGACATACTGCTGGTTTTCTCAGGTTTTTAAGTCACTTGTGAGAGCAAGATTTTAAGTCAATGAAAGTGATTTAAGCATTGCAAGTATGTAATTTTTTTCTTTGTAGCAAGTGGATGATTCCTGTACAGCTGCAAGCAGGAAACTCTACTTAGATTTTCTAAAGAAATTTAACATTCCTTACTTTATTTTGCATGTAGACATATGGGGCAATTCATGTTTGTCAGTAAGATCTCATTAAGTAATAGTGGTCAGAAAGGTTATGTGACAGTCTCTACAGGTAAAACTGTACATATTTTCTTTCTTTATGAATGTGATTTAGACTGGCTGCACACTTTTGCTAGTATCAGAAGCAGGGCATTTAAAAAATACTGAAAAGTAAGTTATGTAACATAACCCCAAACTTCCATGTCATATTCCTCTATTTGTCACTTTTCTAGACATTTTTATAGATGGTGCTTCAGTTAAAAAAACTCTTTCAGGTATAAAAAAGACACAAAAAGCTGAAGTTCTTAAATTGCATTTTTTTTCCAGAGCCGTTATAATAGTAACAATTTTAAAGTTAGCCATGAAGAAAAATAAAATATATTTGCTAACATTTTTTCAATTTTAAACATTAACATCTTTTTTAAAGTCTTCTTGTATTTAATTTAAATATCAGTTATTAGTTAAAGTAAGAGGTTTTGTTGAATGAAAGTTCTGAGTTAGGTTGTCTTGGGATTTTTTTCCAAAGCTAGCAAGGATTTTCTTTAATTTTTCAAAAATAATTTTTGTAGTTGGAATCCCAAAGGACAAAATCAAAATTTAATTGAAACAGCACTTGTGAATGACCACAAAGATGCTCTTGATATCTAATTTTTCAAATGTTTTTTCCAACATTTGTACATAAGCAGTAAATCTGGAGGGGAGAAGTTGTTTTTGTTGATCATGAAAAAAATGCAGACATATATGATGCCTTAATTTGTACATGTTATCCTTTGCTTTACAAGATTACCACATGTGAAATCCACCTAAGGTAAAACTCAGTAAGTTGTGGGAAAAGTCAAAATAGTAGTTGGTTGTTTTTTGGATTGGGTTGTGGCTTTTTTGTTTGCTTGGGGTTTTGTTTTGGTTTGTGGGATTTTTTTTGTCTTGTGGATATGTGTGTTGATTTTTGCAAAGATCTACAGGCGGAACAAATAGCAGTGTGTGTTTCTTAGGAACACAAACATGGTACTTCGTAGCATGAGGGCCACCAGCCTGCAAACTATCTGTTCTTCAAAGCAGAACCATTGCCAGCTTGTCAGGCATTATTTTTTACCGAAAATTTCACAGAGCACATTTCTTTTTCTACTTAGCAATGTCAAGGTACTCTGTGTAGTACTGTGTCATGGTTTGGCACCGCACACAAAACGCATACTGGAAGAAAGGAACAAGAATTTTAGTAAGTTTTGAACATAATAACAACGAGGAAAAATTGAAGGTCTGTAACTAATAAAACCTAAAAAATGGGAACAGATTAATGGTAAAGATTGAAGGAGTGTAATACCCACCTTTCCATGGATAAAAGACTCTTTAAAATTAGTGGTTAGTTTGTGCTTCCATATCCTTTAAAGAGAATGGATTCAATTTCTCAAGAAGGACCACTTATATGTAATGCACATTTTTTCTCTGAGGTCACTGAAGATGGCTGCCAGGAGAATCTTCTCTGCATTTAAACCAAAATTTTCAGAAATAATTTCCCTATACTGTTAGGTACGTGTGGTATGTTAAATGTGTTCTTGACATCTTAATGTATTCTTTCTTATTTAGCAATTAATTTTTTTGTCGTCATTCTCAAATGGAAGGTTTTTTTGTTTTTTGTTTTTAAAGATAGCTAGCACAGGAAAGATACCTTAATAGAGAAGAGTTCTAACAATGGATATAGAAGCTAGTCCTTGAAAACTCTTCTTCCTTGGACTCCAAGTCCTCCTTTTGCACCATGCATTTTATTACTCTTTGGTTTCTAGTAAGATTTATCAGTGGTCAGGAAGAGGGACCATAACAGCTCCCACATCTTGTCCTTCATAAACGAGTTCTTTTGGACTCCTCTGGCTTTCAGAAGAGGAATTTTCACCTTCCCCATTTCCGCACTTACAGGTCTGCAAAGCACCAGTTTCCTGTTTGGCCCTATTATCTTGCCTGTCACACGGTGAGATTTCTTTGTCTAGATTATATTACATGAAAGGAATTGGCATTTTTGTTAGAGCTTGCATCTTACTCCGATTTTCTCATCCCACAATCCCCTGTTTAAGCTGATGTGTTCAAACTTAATGCTGGTGCTCTGTTGTCTTGGGTCCTCCCTTGCACTACAGGAAGAAACTTCGAAACATCCATAGCCAGGAGTACAAGCCATTCTTATCACTTCACCAAGGATGATGCATAAACCTTCTTAAAGTTTTTGTTGTTTTTTTTTTTTTTGNGTGTGTGTGTATCTTTTCCTCTTTGGGATTGTCTTAATTATTCTCTGTCTCAGACTCCTCATTGTTGCAGAGAATGAGTGCTGCTTCCTGGGATTCCACGTCAAACATGAATCCAAAGTCAGACACTCTTACTGTCCTTGTAATCCAAGGGAAGAATTTTTTTAGTTTTGACAAGGTGCTGGTTTGCCTGAAGTGCCTGAACCCCATGGACTCCATAATTCCTAGAGGAGGGAGAAGAATATTTATGCTTTCTTGCTAATGTTTTGCATGGTCTGATTTACTCTCCTAAGGTTTAATTGGGAGTTAATGAGGTAATCATGGACTGTTTCATGGCTTGTATCATGCTCAGGTTTATTTTGCATCACTCCATTCTGCTCTTGATACCTGATGTGCCAAGACCTTCAGTTCCTTTCTCAGCACTGGAGGCTCTGTGACCAGCCATAGCCACAGCAGATCTCACAGGATTCACAGACACTGGGAAAGCATCTACCCTTTGGTGGCTGAACAGGGCACACAATGTTCTCTTTTTTTTTGGATTGAAATGTCTTCCTGTGGTCTTATAGAGTATTGTGCACACAAAATGGGTGATTTTGTCTATACCCTTATCTTGGTAAAACCAGTAAAAGAGAATGAGGGAACTACTCAGCAGCTGTAGATCTCGTTCAAACTGGGATTTAGAATTGCAGTGTTGTCCTCGAACTGTTCATCTATGTGAAAATAATAAATTGCTCAAGTGAGTCAAAATATTGATGATAATCAGGATAAAGGGAAAGTATATTTCACTTTATACATTAGACTGAAAACATGGCTTCTTCTTGTGATGATCTCTTCAGATACTAAATAGGTATAAATAGTATATTTTACCCTAAACTGTTCATTTATGCCTGTAATTTTAGCAAGGGTTCTTACAATAACATAAATTACAAGTTAAAGATAAGACTGTGGGGGTTCATTTACAAGAATCTAGGGATGAATTACCAATTCAGTTTATATGAACTACATTTTAGTGGTAATTTTTAAATGCAGTTCATTATTTTGAAAAATATTCCTGTATTTCCATACTTTCCACAATGTCTGTCATCAGCTTTCTCATACCTCTCAGAAGTGGCTAGCAATGTCTTTGTTTTCTTTTATGGAAATGTAAATAATAAATAAATATTTGTATAATATCACTTTTGTGTGATTAGAAAAATTCCTTCCAGGTATTAAACAGTTTTTTCCTTACAATTCTTTGTTGTCGATGTTTCTCATTCTCTGTGAGAACATAGAAGTTTTCCATTACCTAAGTTTGTTATTACAGTTTATATATTTAAAATGTTTTGCTTTTACACAGCTGTCTGCATAAAAACAAATGAGAAGACCATCTGAGGACATTTTTTCTGCTTTTTTTGATATCTGAAGTGGCTGAAAATGAGATACTTAAAAATTGAACAAAATTAAGCATAGAGCTATCTTTATCAATTTAGTTCCTTGAATATTGGAACCAATTTCTGAGAATGCCTTTAGCCTACCTACATTTTAGTAATTTTATTTTGAAGTAATTACATCGCCTCCTCAAAGTAAGTTGGAAGAGTCTTTAACAGTTGAAAATTTGAAAATTGAGCCAAAGAAAATAATATATAAAGAGTAATATGGGAGATGGAACAGCTTTCCCTACAAGCACAGATTTCCTGCCCACTTACATTAGAAATGCAGAAATATTTCAGTAGAAAATGGTTCACTCTCTAAAACACATGGAAATGAGGAGAGGTTAAATTAATATTTCACCATTCTTTCAGTTATTTTGTTTCTTTTTTTGTTATATATTCTTTTAAAAATAACTTGAGTTTCTAAAGATATAAAGCTGTATGCTTTGGAACTAAGTGGGTAAATCAAAAGAAAGTTTAAACACTATCTTTAAAATAGCATTTTCATTTTGGTTTCTCTCTATTTTATGTGAGTTATACGGAAAACAGATGGAAGCATTATTAATTTTTTCCCCCAATGAGTTTTAGTACAGCATATTTGTATGTGTTATCTGGAACATATGAATACTTAGTATTGCTGCTGTTAAATTTGTAATGAGTTGTAGGGATTGTGAAATTCCCTGACTGGCTCTCATGCAAGTAGTTCATTTGCAGTGCTTAGATGTGTTAAGATTAAGCAGGGGGAATATGGCAAGCACTATCCCTGACCCTAGATGAAAAATTCAAATTTCAAGCTTTATGAGTTTGCCCCAACTCTCATGTTTGGAGAAAATCAGATAAATACTGTGTAGTCCTGGAAAAAAAAACAACCAAAAAAAACCCCAAAAAACCAACAACAACAACAACACAAAAAAAAACAACCACATGCAGTACAACCTGGTCCTAACTATGAAAGATCTCATGGATACAATGCATGGATACAATGTCTTACATTGAAAATTCCCTAGTAAGTATATAAAGCCATGGAAATATTAGGGCAAATTTTATACATCAGCTGGAAGTCTTTCCTTGTATATATAGCAATACTTAGTGTGCACAGATGTGCTAGGTGTTGGAATACTAATATTTATTAGTATTTATTTGAATAGCAGTGGTGGAAACATGAAAACATTGCTTCTGATTATCTGATTGCTTCTGACATCTTCACAACTGGCTGGCCATACTACTCAGATACTTTCAAACAGGACAATGTGTCATGAAATGTCTCCAGTTATGTTTTCAGTTTTAATTTATTTGTAGTGAAACATTTTAATGTACTGTATTGTGTCTGACACATATTAATACTTCAAATAAGTACAATTTAGTATGTACTGAAATAATGAATATTTTTATTTTTAATAAATATTTATTTTTTCAAGTTCTGTAATTTTTCTGTGGAAATATTAAGGACTTGCAGATGGTGTTCTGCACATCTGTATATTTTGTCACTTTACATCTCCATATTGGAAAATCAATCACAACAAAAATTAAATCATGTAGTTGTGATTGTATAATTGATCATTATGAAACTACTTGTATAAGTACTGTTAAATAAATAGTTAATAGTCCTTATATTCCCTTGAAATTTGCAAGGACAGATGGAGTGCAGCATCTGCTTTAGTATGAAAGCAGGATAGTGTTCTTAATATGTGCAGAAATTAGACATAGGGTACGGCAGTGTTTATTTGTACAGAGGCATGAAATGAAAGTGATAGAAAATGAAGGCTAAAACAGAATTGCTGCAGGACAAAACCTTTATCTTTGAATTGGTGTAATCATTATACAGTTGACATATATCAGAAGCATTTTCATCATCTTAAAAATTGTGATTTATATTATTGCTAAGTTTTTTTCTTATTTTCTATAACTTATTTGAAAAATCATTGGTTGCACAATGCACAGTTCTGTACTCAGACTTGTCTCTTGTTATAGAAGCAGTTAATTTCTTGGTGAATTGGGCCCAGAATATATTACTCCAATTCATTTCTATATGAATGTTGTAAGTTTTTCTAAAATATAGTTATGTTTTCTGCTCTTGATCTATGTGATACTATGAGTATTTACAAAAAGAGAAAAACAAACCAAAATTCAGAAAGAACCAGTATGGACTGATTTCACTGTTTTTCTTTCTGTATTATTTAATAGGTTGCTGTAGCCAGATGTTGCAATGCTAGGGTTTTATAAGTTGTAGAATAAATTTAACTGTAGATTAACTGTAAATTCCTGAATTAAAGTTGCAGGTAAGACCTTTGTTTATGAAGTGTTGTACAGCAAATTGCCCTTTATAAATGATGATTGGTCAGTATTAGTACATGTTTAAGAAGACACTCAAAATCTTTGAGTCTCAGCATTTTTGTTAGTGATTACAAATATTTTTCCAATAACAGCTGAATTTGTAATTTGTATGTGTGAAAGGGCGATTCCAATGTAAATATTGCTGTTATAAAACAGATCTATTGCAATTGTGTTACCACTATCAATAGGACAGCTGTTTTTCTTTAGTAAAATACCTGAGATGAGAAATGTACCTCTATCTACTGGTTAATGTCCGTATTTCTCTTTGAGGAACTAATTTAAACACTTCATGAGAGATTGACATTTTCAGTAGCCTAAACATCCTTAAAAGCTGCTTTGTTCGCTGCAAACCATATTTAGTATGACCTCATAATAATGTAGCACACCTCAAGTGTCATGCCTGTCTTTACTATGCACTTTGGAGCTGTGTTCATCTATACTAGACAAATGTACTTCTAGGAAAGATTTTTTTTCCTTGATAGGCAATTAGCAGTAATTAGGAAGATTCACTTCAGTAAGGTGTCAACACGAGATTGTTTAAAAAAGTTGAATGTCAGTGGCTTTAAAAGAGGGTTCTTTTCCCTGACACATAGGTATGGCATGTGAAACATGAAATGTTAATTTAACTTTTCTGCTTATTATTCATGCACAATATTATTTTGTCATTCAGATACTACACTGACAGAGTGCAAAGGGTGTTAAAATAGTGCTGCTGGAATAAAAAGAGGATTAATCTACCATTGGCCAATTAGCCAAAGGGTACTTAATGGTCTCTAAAGGCTACTGAAGTCTAACAACTAGCTAAAGCACTGGCAAAAAGTCCTCTATATTACCTTCATTTATTTGACATTTTGTGGAATAGTCAGCTCCTGATAACTGCATTTGCCTGAAAAAAAATACAAGTAAAGGATTCAGTAGATTTTACTAAAATTTCAGAAGGACAAATGGCAAATAAGTTCTACATTTTAGAAGTTTGTCTTGCTTTTGAGGGGGTCTTTGTTTCAATTTAGGGATGGGATATTAAGTCACCAAAGACTTCTGTTTGATATTTTGTCTTCATGTCTAGAATACTAAGTAATCAACCACTTACAGCACTTGGATGAAAAGAACTTTGATCGAGGATTTGAAGTTATTTGCCTTTTCTCTATATGATCACCTTAAGTATTCACCACAGCTTTTTAGTCTGGTTTGTATCTTTTCAGACATCTACATACCATCTTTATTAATTTTAGCTTCTTTTTTTTTTCCTATGACCCATCAGGCAGAGGAAGGTTTGATTCAAGAAGATGCAAAAGGGTTAAGTTTAGTGGGATTGACACAATAAATTTGTCTTGGATATTGTAAATAGGTTTATCATTATGTTACAATAATATTTGAGAGAGAGAGTAAAATCATAAATCCCCAGCTCTCTGCCTGCAAGCATGCTTTGAAAAGTTCTTTTGTGTTTTAAATGTGCAACAAGTACTGCTTATTTTGTATGTTTTTCATGATCAAGCTGAAACTGTGAGAAAACAGTGTTCTATGTAAAACATTTACAGAAGCAGTGTTAAATTCTAAAATAGAACTTTGTATAGGAGCTATGCATATAGCAAATGTATTCTATTACCTACCTTAGCAAGGTATCTTAGAGAAAAGAAATATGAGAGTGTTAACTTCAGTTTTCTTATAGACAAAGCAGTGTTTTCATCTGCCAGGATTTTAGGGTGGGAATCTTCATAGAAAATGGGATTTTTACACATCAGAGTATATTAACTTTAGTTTACAAAATTAGTAGTAAAATAAGACTATATCAATGCTTTAAATGTGTGTCAAGAATGCCTGATTTACATCCTGTTATATAATTTTTACATAATGTATTTTGTAAATATAAATATGTGGGATGATGCTACTTCTGTAGCAGTACAGTGTCAGTTGCTTCCAATCAAAATGTTATATTCATCCATGCTGGTTGCAGTAGTATAGTGACTTCTGTAAAATGAACTCAAAGCCCCTTATGGAGTGATTGTGGTGCCAAGGAGCAGTAGGCCATTCCAGAAACTTTCCGTGTTAACCCATTGGGCCTTCCACACAACTGTCTTCCTGAGCAGAGGGTTTGTGCTGAAAAGCCTTGCTGAGTCACTGGAAGTTTTATACTGACTACATCGAAACTGAGGTTTCATCACTTACTCGTTTGTGAACAGCAGAACAGAGTGTCATGGGTATACCAGGAGCAAGGAGATTATGATGGATGAATGTTAAAATATTGAACGTATAAACATCTGTTAAGCCAAAAACACTCTGGAGGAGGTGCAGCAGACAAAGGCCGCTACATCATGGAGGAACAGCAGTAGGCTGCCTTTACCGACATCTGGTCTAGCTGATGTTTAAGATTCTTCTACCTTTCATCCTGGTGACCTCTTCCCCTGGAGTGAATTCTTTTTACTCTATCATTTGGGATTTGTGTGCATGGTAGCACACACACACAAACTTTTGCTGTGTCTAAAAAGGAAAAAAGAATTAAAAACTTGACCTAAAATATAGGGAGTGGTGAAGAACACAAGGGTAATGAACTTGTTTCTTAAGTAAATGCAAGGAATATCTTTTGGGCATAAATATCCTGATAGGGCAGTGGGGCTATTTTTTACATCCCACATGGATTTACATAGGATACTGTTCAATTGATTAAAAATAGAAGAGTAATGCAGTAGAATTATCAGTCCTGTAGTACATTGACAGGATCTTCAAAATATTAAGAGACAACTTCTGTTAAATGTCTGATTGCAATTGTGTGCCTGTCTGCTTTTGCAGAGTGGGGCTCTGATACATGATATGCTACTTTCACTTCATCCCTGTAGTTCTTATGCTGTTTCTGAATTTATGTAGATTCTTATTTTAAAATCTTTTTTCCTACCTCCTTAAGTAGTTTCTGTAACCAACTGTCATCTTTAGTACCTGTCCCATGAAGACCTTTTTGAATATGTTTGCTATAATTTTTGAGAATGTAGCCAGTGCAATTCACGATATTTCAGAAGTGATGCATATTGTCAGCAGTAGTAGCTTAAGAAACTTCTGAGAGTCACGAGCTTGGACAGATATGGGGGCATTTCTGATTTTGAACAGAGATATTGATCTAGTGTGATTTTTTTTTCTTTTCTTTTTATGAATAATTTATTATAGAGACACTGAATCATGAAATTCTGCATGTAGAAATATTGGTTATACCGGACAAATTAACATAATCCTCTTATTTTTCTATACTATGTCCTTCTGTACTACTACTAGTTTTTCTTATGGAAATGGTCCTCATTTTATCTTTTACTCTACAAATGTAGTAATTATGAGAAGAATATATCAGATTAAGGAATGGTCAGTAAGAAAATACAGTATCTGTCTCTTGTTTAATAATGACAGCAGATACAGAAGGGAATGGAAAGATTAACCCCTTTACTAAGAACAGTACTTACTTCAGATACATATGTAAAATGCCCACTGACTTTAATAAGTGCACTTGATGAATATGAAATAAATATGGTTAGAGTTTTAACTTTAAATACCAGATGAATTTTCCTTGTACCCATGATATTTTTTTAGGGTAATGCAAAATATACAACCATTCTTTTCTCATTCATAATGGGAATAAATGTGACTGTCTTTTGCCTGCATATATGTGATCTTCAGATTATTACCATGGGAGTGTATGTTTTTATAAGCACATATATGATGATTTTTCTTTTTCTAATGACATCAAGCTGTATAAAATCTAATTTGTAAGTTAAATAATCAACTGCTTGAAAATAGAATACTCTAATTAACTTTCGCCTTTTTTGTGGGTTTTTGGGGTTTTTTTTTTTGCTTTTTGGGGTGGGGTTTTTTGTGTCTAGTTGGGTTTGAGGGGGATGGTGTGTTTGTTTGTTTGATATTTGGTTGGGCATTTCATTTGGTACCAGCATATAATCAGGCACACATTTAGTTATGTCAAGCTGTCATGTATCTTCTCTTGTTTGTGATCAGGGTTCTTCACAAAGTAAGGGGGGGGTTTGCATTCTGAGGTATTTCAGTAGAATTTTTTACAATTATTTCTTATATTAAAGCTACTGTATTACAGTCTTACTTGGAACAATAAGATAGCATATTAATGACCCTTTTAAGGAGCAGAGAGCTGTTAAGCCATTGTTGGCTTTTGGCTGACTACAGTTTTGTGAAAGTTAATCACTAGTGTGGAGATTATTTCTGTTCCCCGTTTTGCAGAACAATATTATATAATTTAAATTATTTAAATTAAAGCAATTATTTAAAACATTACTTCTGTAAGGAGTAATGAGAAATATATTGGTACAAAGATTGAATAAGTCTTGTTGGTTTTCAGTCAAGTGCAACAAGACTGAGAGTTTGTTTGCATGATATTTATTTGAACTAAATCCCTAATAAGGCTTGTCTGCTAATTGGACTTAGCATTTATGTTGCTAAGTGAGAAGCATTTTGGCTGCAATATAGGGTGGTAAGACCTACCCAGTGGAATAAACAACTAACATCTGTTATCCTGTCCTGCTCCAGCTTGTCTTTTACCACTTAAGTACTTCAGCCCGAGAGTCAAGGTTATGGAATGTGCGGTTCTCTGGCTATGGTGCATATACTGAAAGGGATGAAATAACACATAGGTAAAGACCAGCCAACCAGGATATGTTTAGTGCAGCTGGTCCACTTTGCTTTAACCTCTACAAGCCCTACAAATATCAAAACAAAAGCCAAGAGAAGGGTTTATGCTTTATAGCAGTTGTCAACACAGCAATTCAAGTGAGCTTACAATGGTCACCAGTATAACAGAGTTGACATTTCACTACCCTTAATTCACACTGATGTGTGAGATACTGTGGTATTTCTTCATGTTTTGTGTGGAAATAATTGAGGAATTCCAGGGAGGCTCTAGGTAAATATGTTTCAATAGTAACTGCTGTTACAGTTTTGTATGATCACTTTTGCTTGTTGTGGTTAAAATAGCAACATACTCAGTCAAAATTGAATTATTATGCCTTAAAGTAATTGCTTGTTTTCAGTGGTAGTAGATTACTTTTTTTCTGCCAGATTTGATCTTTTCCTGTACTAGAGAATTCAACCAACAGCTATGCAATGTCATTACAGGTAATATATACTGTTTCATTCCTCTTGAATGCTGAACTGGAGAAGCATCTCATGATGAAGCAGAAATATTTCTGGGATGATATTGTGATTGTTTATTCTCTTTATAAAACAGGTTTTGACCTCCAACCTGGCCAAGTGGCAACAGGAGAAGGAAGATTTAAAGGAAAATTAAAGTTGAGAGAACATCTGTCTCAAACTGCTGGCAAGAGTGAAGCCACACCAGCCCCTTCAAAAAACATTGATTTAGAGATGAAACAGCTGCCGTGCAAACTAAAGGTGACGGAACAGATTACCTAGTGCTGAGGATAATTCGTATGAGCAGTAGTTCATAACTGGGTCAAGCAGACATACATATACTCCCATATGCCTATCATTTGCAAATCTTAGCCAATGATTAGCAGCTTAGGTGTTAGATTGCCTTTGATGGCAAGTAGAAGTGTAGTCATAGAAAGAACTAAAAGCTCTAAAACAATTTCTGCAGATCAAATAGGCCAGACAAGGAGCCTTGCTGGATTTTTGGACAATGATTAAGTACATCTTGTTGGAAGGTGCTGTGGAATTAGTTTGATGAGAATTCAGCTGATTCCTTTCTTCCTTTAAGAAGGAGATAAGCAAAAGCTGTCTATAAAAGCAGAGCAAAGAATTTGACCTAATGAGGCAGCAGTGTTCTCTGTGTGTGTGTGTCAGTATTGTCTTTGTCTTCAGAGAGACTTTTTTTTTTTAATTTGTATTTTTGTAGATTAGCTGGTAGGAAAATACTGACCCGATGATTTCACGTTTCAGTCTCGGGTGATTTTGTTGCATGTGAATGATGTAGAGACTGGACTGTGTTGTTCTGAAAGCTTTCTCAGCAGGTGGCCTGGCTCAAACATATTACTTCTCACTGGAGGAAATATATTTACAACAGTATGTCTTCAAGTTGGTTTTTTCCCATTGTTTTCTGTTAAATAGTAGAGGAAAGAGAAAAGGTCAAAACGGTACAGCTTCGTACTGCTAGAAGAAACTCCACAGTAGCAAGAAGTCTGCCAAAGGATCAGCTAGAAGAAAAGGCTGTGTTACATGGTCAACATAGCTGAGTCTAAATGATGGATTAGCTGTGCTAGCACATGAGATGTGGGTAATGCTGAGCCCTATTAGCTGTTGATGGTAATCATGGTATTACAGATCGTGGCTATTGCACACTGGATGCATAACATCTAAATACAGGGATTAGTAAAGGTAGGTCACATTGATAAAGAGATGAGGCCAGCAGGGAGTTGCCATGAAAAGGCACATAAATTGATCTACTTTAATTATGAGAAAGAGGTCTTAAAACCATACACACTGTCTTCTTGAGTATTGTTTTTAGATTTGGGATTGACTAATCTGCTTCGGTTGCTGGTGAGTGGTCATTTTTGTTAATTAGGGTTGTACCTTTTAGATGAGTGTCTTCATTATCCAGAAACCTAGCAGTCAACTGATCTATGCAAGTAGGAAAAATAAAAAATGGAGATTTATTTTTTTAAATAGCCTAAGAGTTACACCCATGCTCGAAGCCTACTATATTTGTCTGCTAAATGTGAACAGCAAAACAAACTGCTGAAAAATCAAAGGTTTTTTTTCTGCAGCAGAGGAAATATTTAGCAAGCATATATACATCTGATATCAAAAATACTAGCATTACTTTTAATTCCTTTTTAAAGATATATTAAATTTTTAATGAGAAAATGAATCATGTATGCAAAACTATATTTAGGATGGAGATAGTCTGTGACCCCAAATGCTAAGTAGTAGAGTAAATTCACTGGTTTCTGAATTGGATGAGAGTTTTGAATATAAGGGCCTCAAAAACTACTTAAATCAAGTTTCTAAAATTCTTAACTTTATTTAAGTCTAGTTTTAGTCCTGTAAGTCACTTTTTGGCAGAAGAATTTGGCAAAGGGTTTTCAATTATTGTTCCAGGCTCTCTAGCTGACTTAAAAATGAGATACATAGTTACTCTCCTGAATATCTGAATAAGCAGCAGAAGCTTTCCTTATAGATCAAAATGTCCAAGTACCTGGCCTCATTAGTTAATTTTCATTTCCTTAGCATCGTCTTTGCAGCACTTGTTTACATTGTATGTAATGACTGTGTATCTTTGCCAAGAGGAGGAAAAGTGTCAAGTGTGGGTGGTGAGTTTGGAAGCAAAATACTGTAAGCATATGTCTTTGCCCCTGAACATGTGCAGAGGCCTACCTAAGTACTCAAGTTCATGTCTGGTGTGTAAACCATGTGTCTGGGTGCCATGCTTTATGCTAATAGAACTCAAGCTCTACAAACAAGTCTCGGGAAACTCAGGAATATTCTGCTAGCATATATCATTTTAACAACTTTCTGATTATACCTCACATTATAATAATAGTAAATAGACTAGACAAGTTATTAAGAACAATATTTTACATTTAACTATGCACATAAGAATATATACTCCTCTTGAGGTGCACAGAGTTATGTACAATACTCCCATTAATGTTAATAGGCATTACAAGTCTGCACTGAGCAGAGAAATTCTCCTGAAGTATCATTGTTTACAGCATGTCTGATCTGTTTGCTTATTATTTATATGTAGTGAATAAAAAGCTGTAGTACAGTGGCTAAATCTGTATACATATAGGCACATATGTATTTTGTGCATCTGCTTAACATGTATCTTTTGGCAACACCTTTTAGAGTTCTGCAATATCTCTATGAGGTGTGTTTGAGCTGCCATTTCAGCAATGACATTCAATACATATGCTCAGATTGCTAAGATGGCTACTTAGTTAAATTTACTGTTATTTTTCCTTTGACTGATTCAGTTGTTCTGAATTTAGATCTTGGGTAGATAATACATGTAATTGCCTGGAGGAATAGAGGCACTTTTTTTTCCTTATTATGTAATGGCTAACGACCGTATAATTGTCCTGAATGACATGTGCCTGAAAATTAGGATCATACCTGGTTGTTACTGAAATATAGAATTTGTGTTAGTATAGACAAATGGAAATGTGTTTGTCTTGTGCTTTGAATTTCAGGAGACATAAGAACAACTACTCTTGTAAATTGTCTTGTATTTCCTAATATTCAAGATTAAAGGAATTATTGGACATTCTTGCTGCATAGATAGAGACTCCTTGTGCTGTAGAAGTATACCATTCAGAGATGGTAGTTCAAATGAGGATCCAGTTTTACTTCTCTTCTGTTACATTTTATTCTGACTGTGCTATGCAAGAGAAAATGCAGTCCTGAGTAGTGCTTGCAAGTGTCCCAGGGAACATCTATTAACCATACATTATTAGAACAATGGAAGAGTACTGATTTTCATCATATTTTCCAAGGAATGTACGTCTGCTTAAGTGTTTCTAGAAAGTAAGAATGCTTATTTTGTACGAGTTACTTTCTAAGTACCTTCATAAAATAGATGGAAATTTTCTCAGAAAATTTTCTTTCCAAAATTTACTGTTGACTGTGATCATATTCAGTCTTCTTTATTTATATTTAAATATTTTTCAGTATAGGATTCGAATACTGAGATCAGTAAGCAATCGACCACCATTAAGTCACTAAGAAAACAAGTCGAGGAAAAAGAAGAATGGATTCGGGAACTACAAGCCAAGTATGGTCCCTCTTCTAGCCATTGTGTCTGGTGCCACCCAGTGGCGACTGTAAAATTGCTACAACGTCAACTGCCCTTCGATTCTTAGGAGAACCTTTTTTTTTTTTNAATTGCAGTCTTGCATAGTGTTACAGGAGTTTTTTTGAAACTAGAGCAGTTTATGCTTAAATTTCGGATTTCTTAAACTGATGAGTGATCAGCCAGCTACAGTATCTGTATGGCAGTAAGAATACCTTAAGTCAGAACTTGGACTCTGGAGTAGACCACTTTATCCTTGATGTAAATCGAAATGAATTCCTCAGCACTGTTAAACACAGTCTTTCAAATTCAGTAATTCTTTGCCTAGAGGCTAAGAGACATGTCAAGGTTCAGATGCTTAAATAAGATTAAATAGCTAGTCTTATATTCATAAAAAAGTTCAAAAGGACAGTGGTGTTTGTTTCTATTTGAATTGATTCAGGTCCGCTATTCATTTTGAAATTCAAAAATTGTCGCTTATGCAACTGATATTTTTAATTCTACCTGCTGTAACTGATATAATACTGTTCTTCAATTATATTACTACACCAACTATAAAAAAGCTATTAGTGTATCTGAATTTCTGGTCTGCCCAAGAGTTTAACTCCTCTAACCCTTCTGATTTTTTTATTTGAAGAATGCAGTTTACATATCTTTTTTACTAGAAGAAAATAGTTCATTTGAAAAATGAAGAGCCCTGAAAATGGTTAAATTGTAGATTGTTTATTTTCTGTTTCAAAGTGAATTTTTCCACCATAAAATTTTAAATTTAAAATAGTTATTGGATAACATGCTTTCTTTACAAAATAGATACTGTTTTTTCATAAGCTGTAAGAGATAATGGCCAAAATAACAGTACGAGTATAAAGGTGAAATAAATAAAAGAAATTTTTAGATGCACTGTATTCCTGGGGATTTTTTAAATATGATATTGACATTGTATTAACTGTCTTGTATTCCTGAACATAATACCATTCATTTTGCTTTCAATGGAAAAAAATCCAGGTATCTGGACATATTTAGGTATTGCTTATGTTTATATTTAAAATATTAATTCACATTTTATAGTGGAAGCATTATGTAAGGCATAATTTTTTCATTGAACAAAGATTACTTTTTAGTGCATGAGAGTTTTGAGGGCTTTATGAGATGTTTCTGACAAAAGTTGATGTTATTTCTAGGTTTTCCATTTTTTCTCATCTGACACACAAGGATAGAGTTTTTTCAACTATTACCCTGTATTACTTAGTTGGATGAAAGGAAGCTTCCCCATTTCACTTTTTTTTAAAAATAATTTTGCAAAAATTTGAGTGATTGTTTCAGACATCAAAGGAAATTAATTAATTGAATTTTGTGGGCTCAGCAGGTTTCTTTTTCTTTTTTTTTGATAATACTTAAAGAATTATGTGATTTCAGTTCAGACAACTAAAAATAAAATCACAAAGATATTGCATATTTAGGAAAAGGTCTGTTTAATAAGAAACTAAAACTGGGTTTAGTACTTGAGAACCAGGTAAATTGCAAGAACTGTATCAGCTTTCATTTTTGAAAGTATTGTAAATCTACAGGCATGATAGATTGTCTACTGCCTTTATACCTTTTAGTTGGATATTAACCAAATTTTCCAGCAGTGATATGCAATCCAACTTCTAAACCTGCAGAATTTCTCAGTTGGAGAGTTACCTTACTATGAAAAGACACTTGATAGAAGACTTAAGATCTTGCCTAAAAGCAAATCAAGAAAATGGGAAAACCTCAAATTAAACATTGGAAAGTCTTGAGAGAAAGGTATTTCTTTTTTGCTATTCCTAGTTTTCGGAAAAACAGAAGCTGGTGGATTTACAGAGGTTATTTGAAGACACTATGCATATTAAATCAATATATTGCTTAAAGCAAAGAACATACACTTAATTTAAGGGTGTAATTCCCTCCATTATAATTTGTATGAAATCAGTATATGGTGATAGCTTGAATGGATTCAGCATAATTTAATTTATCTTTGTTATAGGTGTAATTAAATATTAAAGTATTCAGAACACACAGTTGTGAGGATATGCTGTAAGTAGTGGGATTTAGTTTTATGCACTGTAAGGTCATAAAATATAGTAGACCTGCGGTAAGGGTGATTTTACATGACATATGCTAATGAAGTCCATGCATCTCTCCTGGCTATAGTAGCTAAATGCTTTAATATGTTAATCTATTTTCTACTGTACTGTTATGAATGATTCACAGTTCTTAGCTTAAAGTAATTCTAACTGTATAGGTAGTGCTTGACTTCTCTAGCAAATTATTTTCTCCTGCAAAATTTTAGGATGATTTCACTGAAGGTGAGAAAACTTGTATATGGTTTAGCATATTTCTGCTATCGAATTGATACATTGCACTTTGGTCTTCAATGCCAGAAAAAGATCATGATGTTTGGTTGTCTGTCAGGTTATGCAGCTTATGACCCCAAAATAGAAAGAAACCATCTACCAGTTTGCTTTCGTTTGCGTAGAATGCAAGTGCTTGCTGAATGTCACAAGCACTATTTCTGCTTCTGGTTATACAGCATTTTCAGCTCCAGAGAGAGCTACTGTATAAACCTCCGTGCTT
Source organism: Cyanoderma ruficeps (assembly GCA_008694505.1). Taxonomy (NCBI): domain Eukaryota; kingdom Metazoa; phylum Chordata; class Aves; order Passeriformes; family Timaliidae; genus Cyanoderma; species Cyanoderma ruficeps. The sequence goes on along the minus strand of VZDJ01001050.1, from coordinate 594,459 downwards.
AAGATAAGATGTTGTTCAGAAATCCACAGCCAGAAAGTGAGAATATAAGTAAGCAAGAAAGCTAAGGTGTGATATGAGAAAAATATCTCGTTTTGGTTCAGATAAGAGATTTAGCATGGAATGATGTGCTTTAGTGTTGTACTTTAAGTATTTTAAGCACTTCATTTCCAGAGAATCATATTCCATGTATTTTTTTGATTATTCCATGTGGAAAATCAGGTTGACAAATTTTACATTATCTTCAGCAAAATATCAAAGAAATTCCCTATTACTTGATATTGTCAGGAAAACTTCGTGATTAGCACTATAGGAAAGCTTAAAGATTTTTAGGAACTTTTTTTTTTTCATTTTGCCCCCAATTAATGTTTGCAGTGGATAATCATTATCTAAGAAGTTTTACAGACTATTAACATATAGACAATTATTTTCCCAGCTGAGTTTGAATTTATGTTTTTATCTCTGAGAAAAGAAATTAGTGGAAGTTGTAGTTTACTCCCTTTTGCAATTACTGTAAGTCTGAAGTATATATGTACAAAAAGCTCTGCAAATGAAGAGCTTTTCTTTATGTTTAATGCAAGTCAAAACTTTATGTAACAGGATTGTGTGCAAACTGATTTCTACTAGATCAACAGTAGAGATTTCTTAAAGTCTGCAATTTCAGAAAAAGATACCTCAGTAAAAACATTTATGTAGTCACATATTTTTATATATATATATATGCTTTGTTCTAATTTTGCAGTTTTCTATCTTGGTAATCAATGCTCTTGGCCTTTCATTATTTCAGAAGGCACTGGCTGAAGACAAAAAAGCTTCCATTGACTCAAGGAAACAAAGATTTAATGTAGCCATGAAAGAGAATTCTCAGTATAAGCAGATGTATCACAAAACTAAAGATGATTTGGAGTAAAAGGTATAATTAGTGTTTTGATGGCTCCACTGTGGAACTTTTTCATTCTTTACTTTCAAATGAAAAGTTGCCAGATCATCAGCTTAAACTTTCAGTACAGAAAGGGAGAAAATAGCAGAATAATAGTAATCTGTTTCTCTGATGTAATTCAGTCGCACTTCTGAAATATAGATACTGAAACATGGGCATAATGACTGAAAATGAAATTACATTTTGCCATGAAATTACATACTATATGTTGGAAGTGAAATATTCTGTGATGTCAGCTGTGGTGTGGGAGGTTGGTTTGTTCATTCTTTTGTTTGTAATCTACCATGCCTCCCCATCAGCTTTTATCATAGCACTGCTGACTCTGTGGATGGGTTTCAGGATTTCAAGCTTGCTAAACTAGAGAGCAAAATTGACACTGAATGCTCTATGACTGAGCTTGAAACTGCTGCATCTCAACAACTACATGGCTTGGCTAAACAGAGTACACAGGTGTTGGAAACTCTACAGAAGGAGTTGCTGCTCACCAGTGACAAAGTAGAAGAGTTCAAGGCATTTGTGAAGGTTTGAATGTTGCCCTTCTTTTGAGGGTTCACATTAATAAAGATATTTTTGGTTGAAAGCAAAATGTAAAGGATTAAGCAAGGCTTTAATGCATTTGTTGTTCCAGAACAAGGTTTGTAGTTGCTGCAGTGTTCTCGCGTCAGGTCTGAATGAGGAGAAAGAATCAGTCTCTCTCCCAGACTTTCAAAGACTTCCATAACTGTTATTGGTCATCTTTTTAAATATGGCTGCCATATGCTTGGTCTCAAAAGAAAGTGCTTAGTTGTGTATCAGTTTACTTTTGCAGCAAATAAATTCCCAACACTTTTAATATAATAATTAATATCTATTGATTACTGTGAATTACCTCGTCTTCCATATGCACATGCTTCTTGTTTTAGAAATACTATATAAGAAAGCCTCTATGTTGCAAAATTGAAAGCAGTTTTAAGAGTAGTATGTAGAATATTGTTTCCTTATATTCCTTTGAGGGGAGTGGTCACAGCACCAACCTGACAGAGTTCAGGAAATGTTCGGACAATGCTCTCGGACCAATGGTGTGACACTTGGGGGTGGTGCTAAGCAGGGCCAGGACTTAGATGATTCCTAAAGGTGTCTTCCAACACAGAATATTTTTGATCTTATTAACGTAGTATATAACTGCTGTATACTAACTTTCAAAGAAGACTATTACTTATTAGCCCATGAAACAGCCACTTCTCTACTGCTCTTGAATTTCTGTAGAAGTGAGCTGCTTTCAGATATGTTTGAGCAAGGCTGAAGCATTTAAAGTAAAGAGTAATGGTATTTTGGTGTACTGGAAAAAGACAGCATATATAGTTATCCCTTCAAGAATAACCTTCAACTCTGGATTGAAATTTAGTATATTAAATACTTGTGCATTACATCTTCTTTCTGTTTTCATCAGATGAAAAGTCGCTCTATATAGCAGTATTCAGACCTCTAGTGTTTGGCTGAAATCATCCCACGTTCAGTTCAGTTGCTGAGTTCATATAAATTTCCTTATGAAAAAAGACTGAATGATGTTGAATATGCTTTAGAATCCTAAAATCAGGCAATTCATAAGCTAACTTATCTAAGGTGAATATAATGATTTGTTTTCATGAAAAAGTTCCTGTTATTTAGAAACTAGATTTCTTTTTAAAGTTTAATATTAAAATGATTAATATTTTCTGTTTTCCTTTTGATGTAACTGTTGAGAAAGAGATATAAAACTATGTGCACTCATTCAGAGATATGCTGCTTTATTTTCGTGAGAGAAAATTTTCATGACAGAAAATGTGCTTTCGTCTAATACTGAATGTTTACTCTAAGAGGAAGATATGGGTGTTCTTTCCACAGCTGTGTGCTTATTTTTGGGTAAATATGGCAAATCATGAATTGATCTAATGTGTTATCTATTATTTTTAATTAAGTACTCCTATGTCATTGATGACAGAGAAGCAATTCAGTTTCCATTCAGACTGCTATGAGTTTTGGAATATCTTCACCACATAAAGTGATAGTAACTGTTATAGAAATAAGGAGATAAACGAGTCATACTATCAATATTGTGCATACTTTCATAATGAAAAGTTTTTCAAAAATTAGAAAATGAGAAAGTAAAAGATCTTCTGTTCTCAAAAGTAGATGTAGTGAGCAGAATCACCTATTAGCAACTATTATAACTTCATTCATTGTTGAATAAGATGACAGCTTCATTGTTAATTACCATGAATATTCATTAGCACTTGCATGGTTGCACTAGATGTGAAAAAAAAATTAATATGAAATAATAATAATAATAATAATAATAATAATAATAATAATAATAATAATAATAATAATAATAATAATAATAATGTAACAACAACAACCTAATTTCTTGCCTGGATAGAAAGAATATGCATGCATATTTCAAGTGATAGTTTTGCTGACTGCTGTTCCTTTGCAGAACAATTTTTTGAAAACAAAGATATTATCTATAAATAAACTACTTTGTTTAGTTGGGTGCTAAAATCAGATTTTATTAACAATATACCACTGTAAAAAAGTAAAATCCTTGGCAATTCAGTGGAATTGTGCAGTATATCAAGTAAATCCTGTTAAAACATCTCTTGTATATCTGATGTTATAACGAGGTATTGTGATAATACTTACTGTAATAAGTAGCAGTACTTCTTCCTCTTGAAGAGTACAGCTCTTCTTTTGAAGTCTGGTCTGCCTCATTTCTTTTCTTCCAGACAGCTGTCAGGTTTTTGTCCCCTGACCTTGATTCTCACTCAAGTCCCTGTAATTCAAATAATTTCTTCTATATAGAGATCAAGTTTAACCTATATATATCACTTAAACAGGTTAACAGAATTATATGACCCTTTAATCTTCATCTGCTATTCTGACCACTTCATAAGCTTTACTTGTTTTTCAGAGTGCAAGTGTAATTTTCTCTTCATTCTTAAATTGAATGAAGTTCCCTTTTTCTATTGATTCTATGTCTCTTGTGACATTATATAGTTCTTTCTTAACATACAACAATTGGATTATTTCAGAGTTGCTAATTAAGTTGTTGCAAGTTACAGCTTGCAACAGGGGAACTTCAGAGAAGAGTGTGATTTTTTGTAGCAGCGGTGTTACTTGCTCTTAAAGTTATTGATAGCACAGAACCACAGGATCTTGGATCTATTTGGATCAAAATAGTAAGTTACAAAACCTAGCAAAGAGGTTTCTGGTAGAAATCCAATATACACCAGTGGATTACTTTAGAGGATATGATGACTTACTAGTTGAGCAGATATTTGCAATGGAGTATAGTAAAATGTTGCATTGCTGCGTACACCCAAATTTAAGACACTTACACAATGAGCTAAAATCATTTGATTGTAAGTGATAGTTTCCAAAAATGCTGAAAGGAATACTTGTAAACAAAGGTTGGTGTAACCAATATGTTGTAAGTAATTCTTGGATTTATTTTTGTTGGAGTGTGGGATAGGAATCAGGTAATATGTGCTGAATGACTTTCAGTGGGGATCGACTGGGCACCTGAAATAGGTTAATTCAGAGCAGTTCATTTGTCCAAAGTTGTTGTGAGGAAGATATAGACTAGCAGGAAATAAGAATAGAAACTGTGGATGTAACAGTTGGTTAAGTAATCAAAAAACCACTGTTGCATAATTAGATGGTAGCTCCTTATAAATATCTATTTCATTTTGGTAGGAAAGAGAGCAAAATATTTAGAAATAAAAGGCAATGTAAACAAAGTAGAAAATGGATTATAGATAATAACCTGAAAATATAAGCAACAATGCAGTATAAAAGATGGATAAGATGCTGAAGAAGTCAAGAGGGAATCTTTGGGTAGCAAGGCCAAGAACAGTAGTAAACAGGCAGGATTTAAAAATCTACTACTACTAAGATAGTTATTACAGGACATATGCAATCCATTACTAGATGAAACAATAACTGTAACTGTGTAAAGATAGAAGTCAATGAATATTTCTGTTTTGTGTCTGGAATGAAGTAGGCTGATGCCTTATGAAGATGCTGCAACATCCTTAACCTGTTAGCAGCCAAGGGAAGATTTTTAACATTTTCTAGAAAGCAATAAGATTTTTGGATTGAGAATTTTTATAGCCTACCACTTTATAGAGCTGTTTGAGAAATATTTATCTTGCTGATCCTCATTTTGATTAAGTATTCAAAGTTAGTGCATATATATTTCAACACTGCCTGGATTCTAAAAGAATGATAATATTGAGTCAATATTCAGAAAAGGCAGTATTTTATGTTCATTAATCTCACCTCATTTCCGAATAAAATACTGACACGAAGTTCAATTATTGAAGTATTAATGCATGGGAGTATAGTTATGCTTCTTAGAATGCCTTTATGGAAAGAAAACTGTATTGAGTAAATCTATTTTTTTTTCTGGGGAGTAGTACAGGTCAGTTGATAAAGGTTACTATTTGTTGTACTATACCTTTTTTAAGATGTCTGACCTACTACTGAGAGGCTCAGATTAAAAAAAATAGCCTATACAATACCAATACTATGTTAAATGGATTAAAAATAGTTCATGCAGTTGATCTGAAAAATAAATCATAAAATGTAGATGATTTTTAGAGTTCCGTAATGACCATAACTAACTTGATTATTAAACAATTTCACAAAATCTCCTGATAAAACTTTTCCATGGTATTTATCAAGACTAAGAAATAATAATGAAAGTAAGGCTGTAAATATATCAGCTAGGCCAAATAAAGCATTTTTATTTCAGAAAAATGCAAACTACCTGGAAGAGGGATCAGGTGGCTCTGAGAGTACTTCAGATGCATTGTCTAGAGTTCATGTCTTTATCTCATCCTACTTCCTTCAGCACCATAAATTCTCTTTGAATCAGGCATTCAATTTTTATGGTATAGCATTTCTCAGGATTTTCTATAATATGTACTGTCAGATCTTCAGGTGGATCCTGCCAGTTATGTGAAGCATAGCAACCAGAGCAAAATATTCTTTGTTGTGTGTTTGTAGTACTTGTGAGAGCTCGCGCGGAAAACAGCCATTGAGTAAAGTTAAAAAATTGATATTAGACTGCTTGACTGGATTTCTATTGAAAACACAGCACGATGTACTAATATATTATGCAACTGTCTGAATTCCTACATGAATTCTGTTTTCTGGCACATTCTATTTTTCTTTCTTTTCCTCTATACTTTGACTGACCATATGATTCTGTTAGAGGCTTTTGTAAGCCAAGACTCAGTGGTGTCAGCTATCCCATTCAACTTGTACATCAGCAAAACTCATTTTAATCTGCGGTGATGACGTCTGCCTGAGCATGAGAATATCAGACCTTTTTTGACCTTGAGAAGAATTGTTTTGATAAGGCATCTATATTCAGTTGTTGTGGTAATAAATAGGTGATGGCAGGTGAATGCTTCGAAATCAGTTGAGTGTACTTCTTACTTCCATACTACCTCGGTCATTTGGGACCTGTGTGCCTTCCACGGAGGATACCCTCTGCAGCACAGTGCACATCTGGTGTGTTCTGGCATTGTTGTTGCTTGGATCTCCAGTACAACCATCTGATAAAACTGACTGCCAAAATCAAGACCCAAGGCAGTTCACTTGGCAAGCTTAATGGATCTAAGTTGGGATCTAATGCTCACCCTCTTAAGACAGCTGCCCTCATTTTGGCTACTCAGAGCTGGGCTTAAGCTAGGTGCATTTCCCCCTCATTCTCTTGTTTGACATAGATCTATGTTCACCAGCCACATGTGTCAGACGACTTCACCTCTGCTTAGCCAAGTGCTGTTCTGCCAGTTACTTGCCATTCAGTCAGTTTACCTTATATCCTGATATTCGTCAGTCTGTATTGCCTTTCTGTAGTTTATCTTGAATACTGACATAAGTTTTGCCATGGCATATTTCCTCACTGCTATCTTGGGCTGTAGTTCAAAATAAAGGTTTGAGGTAAGATAATGCTTCCATTGAAAACGTACACCCCTGAGTGAACCTCATTCCTTGTTTCTGCCTTATGAAGCTTCCTTCCTACTCCATTTTTGAAATGTCATCATAGACATTATCTCAGTCAATGGTGAACTAGTTCATGAGAATTCAATTTACCTTCTAAAAACCCACAACACCAGCTTTTGAGTACCACAGGGGGTCAGAACAGGGGCAGGTTCACATGGTTGCAGGCTGGAGATGCTGGGACTGCCCCTTAGTGGCTGTGCTAACTGAAAATGTTACATGAAACTTTTTCCTGTTGCAAACAATTGATAATTAATGACTAGGCACATTAAAAAATCCTTTTATTTGGCAAATTCCTGTTATTTGTGATCCTTGTCTTTTTCTCTTGAACTGATCTGTGTTGTTTCAAGACGCAGCATTGCTAGGCAATATGTTCTCAGGATGGCTGTATACAGATCATGTCCTTTTTGCTCTTTTTCTATAAACAAACTTAATTAGACATAATTGGTTGGGTTGGAAGGTATGAATATGTGGGAAGTATTTGGTGGGTTTTTATTGGGTTTATAACATGAGAGCAACCCAAGCACATTGTTACTGTCTTCCAGTCACAAAGTCAGTTCTTCAGGTAGAAGGAAATCCTTTCAGGTGACTCTCAGAATTCTCCAGTTACAGTGAGACAGCAAGAGATATTCCTCATAGAACTCTACTGCTGCTGAATGTATTCTCAAACACTGTGGATTCAATTTTCCTGGCAGTACTCATGCTCCAATGTCTTCAGGCCCAAGATGTGTGGAATATAGTTTTTCAGGTGAATACCCATACCAGATCAGAATGATCATTTGTTTCTTTATGTGAAAAAAGAAGCACATAACGGGCAACTGTAAAATTCAGTAATTGGCAAAAACAGACTAACTTTTTGTGGAAATAGAACTATGATATCCTGTACAGATGAAAACTGGCTTATTTGGAAAATTTTATACAATTGTATCAGAACTGTGCCAATTTGGAAGTGTTGTTTGACCAAAGAAAGGTTTTTTTCAGCAAGTCACTGGGACATTTTACGAACAACAGCAGATATTATCACATAAATCAGCACTGTCAGTTTTGATTTGGAAGTGGTCATCTTTAATATGACTTCAAGTTGCTAGAAAATTTCCATTGAGAACACTTGAGAGCCAGAAGATAAGTATATTTCATTTTTTACACTCCAAACTGTCAACACTTTACCTAGGAAAGTATACCCAGAGTGATTATTTTGTATTGTGTGGAGTACATGATAAGTCTGCCTATCCGTGTTCAGTCAGAATCAGCATAATATTTGATTACTGATATTTTATTATTATTATGGATATTTATTATTTTATTATTGTTGATAATATTTGATTCCAGGAATATGTTCCACTATGATGAGAATTGGTATTCTTACCTGTAGAATACACACCTTAAAAGATGGTGTCCTATATGAAAGGCATAATTTGTGTAACTGAGAAAATCTTACCATTAAAAAAAATTTGGGCATTTATTGCTTCTTCTTCATTGTGCATGCTCCTTCAGGAAAAAAAAGTAGAAACACAGCTTTTATTATGAAATACCAACCTTTCTTGGTTCTGAGAAGAAATTGGTGATAAATTAAGCTAATCTCCATCAGGATTACTCTGCATCTGGGATTTAAGCAAATTGAATCAGAGGCCTGAATAGTGACAGTGAATATCTATTAGACTGTAAACAGAATAATAGGCCTTGTGAATTTTAATGAATTAAGTGAATGGCTGAATTCTTATCATTTGGAGAAGGCATATGGTTAGTGATACATACAGTGTGCCAGGAGCAGCATATACTGTAGATATCTTAATGGATAAAATCTTGATAAACATAAAGGAAGAATGAAGAGGAAGATGTTGAAAAGCATGTCCATACTCTACTTTATCTTTGCTTTTTAGACTTAGAAGGATAGCACTTCACTTTGGTTTTTGACTGTGATATAAAGACCATAACAGATGTAGCTTAAAATATACTGCATCTTTGTAACTCCTAATTCTTATCTAATTCTGTATTAAGAATTTAGGGGTGTTGATTTAGATGATTCAACTATGTAACCAAGTTGCAAGATATGTCAGTTTTTTGTAGCTGTGCATGTATAGCTCATGCAAAGTTTAGATGCATGTCTGACATTGGTGATTTTGTTGATAATGCTGCTGTTTTCATTTTTCTTTGAGTGCAAGAGAACCATTTTCACAGACTGTGACTCTGTAATGGTAGACAGTGTGTGAACAGATCCAACAAATTTGAACTGGAGAATTGTTTTCACCAATTCACAAAAAATGCCTTTTGTGCCTCAGTTAAAAAAAAAAATAAATCATGTAGGTTTAACAGAGAATGAGGTTGAAACCGGATCAGCTGGATCAGTTGGGTGCTACTTGGAGACTCTACTGCACTTCCTGAAAGGGTCTGGATCCACCTGGGATTTCTTTAAATGGACTGGAGAGATTTCTTTTTAAAGCTCTTACTCCATTCTCTGCTGGACCGAGAAAGATGCTTAGTTTAACGATAACTAGGAGTTAAAAGACAGAAACAATGTTGACTGGAAAAAGAAATTACTGGAAGACTTCAGGGGTGGACATGTGAGTACATACTAAAAGCTCTGGGCTTGAAGTGATTAGAAGGCCTTTTGGCAAAAAAACCCAGGAAAATAGGAAAAAAACTTGGAAAAGAGGAAAAAGGTCTCCAGTAATGTAACTAAGAGTTCATGTAGAAATAATTGTTTAATGTATGTCAGTCAAATTGCTAAGAAAGCAAGCTGGAGCAGGGAGAACATAAAGCACTCATTCATATACAGGGTCTTGTGAAGTGTCCACAGTAACTTAGGAAGTTGGGAGCTAAGGGGATTCCCCAAGGCCCATGCCAGAAGGGCTACAGAGAAGTAGGAAGAGCTCAGGCAGACAGAATCATGAAAAAACCCAAGAAATTACAGTATTTTAAGGAAACACAGTTGGTAAGTTTTATGGGATTTTTTAAGTCTAAGTAATTCCAGAGCTGACCTCTTAAGTTGGGTTTTAGACACACTTGTTTCAGCAGTGCAGTGGTCTTACACAGAGCATCTGATTTATAGTTCTTAGGCTTTTTGTGTGTTTTTGCAGAAAGATAGCATAAGCTTAGACACTGAGCTGAGTGTCAGGAAATCATGGTGTTCTTCACATCTCGGTCACTGACCTGCTGTGTGACCTTTGGAGTGTTGCTTCACCTCAGTATTTCTTGGTCTGCCCTGAATATCTTTGTTTTCTACATCTGGTACAACTGTGCAGACTTTGTCTGCCCTAACTGTTCAAGATAATAAACTCCCTAAGATCCAAGGCATCTCTTGCTACATGTGTGAAGCTCTAATTTTTGTCAGTGCCTTTTTTTTTCCTCTGTGTATATAACTGTAATAATATATGAAGTTTTGAAGGAATGATGGTAGTTTTGCTAGCACCAGTGTAAATCAGAGAAAATTCTGTTTAAACCAAAGAACTACAGCAGGCAAAAATTAATATAAATGAGGTAATACTTAAATGCAGAAGTAAATAGGACTTTAAATTATTATTATTGCCCATTCCACATAAATAGAATTTTAGAAACCAATATATTTTGACAGAAATATTCTGCCTGTCATTCCATGCTGATTATACATATTTCAACTCATTCTCTGCTATAAAGAAAACTAATATTTTTTTCTCTGTTATAGGTCACAAAACATGGTAATTGTGCCGAAACACACAGTAGCATAGAAAATATGAAGTGTTTGCTGATACTTAACAACCAGCATCAGTCTGAAAACATTTGGGTCTAGAGTACAAGTTTTTAACAGTCCTAAAGCTTAATGTACAGGACAGATAATTGTAAAGCTGTAAAATTACATATCACCATAGGTCCCTCATATTAGTAGGTACCTGCTGTATGTTCTATAAATGAGGTGTCTAGCTGATGCAATAAATTCTACTTAGAGGTAGTAAAAAGAATGTAATGAAAAAAAGCAGATTTTTAAGACAAGGTTTCAGGCATAAAGTATGATAACTAAGCAGTTCTGAAGAGACAATTAGAAAACACAAAGAGTAAAAGCTGACCAGTAACACAAAACTCCTTAATTTTTATTCACACAGGGAATTTTAAAACACATAATGTACCATTAAGAATATATGGTATATTCTCTACTGAAATATAAACTGCATTGTAATTTCCCATAATAAGTCCATTGCTGTATTTTTGTTTAAATATGGCTTGTTTTGAAGGCAGCCTAAAATTTAAAACTGTCCATGACTTTAGTCACTTGTGTGTGTATTTGTAAATAAATTAATTTTTTTTCTAGAGCATAGCACAATGTATTCCATTTCTTTTCTTATAATGTCAAATACAGGTCGAAATATTTTCAGTATTCTTCCCTGTGGTTTTCTGCACCTGGAGATGGTTAAGAAAATGCAGTCAAAAGAACATCATTCTCAATTTTATACTCAGAAATATATGGTTATAAAGAAACCATTTGTTTTCAATCATTTTGAATCCAGAAGGAATGGTATTTTGCTAGAGTGTGTAGGATGTATTTTGGAGAAACGGGGAGCCAGCCTAGTAAGACTTCCACCCCTAATGGCACATAGGCACAATTTAAGCCACCATAGTTTTACAAATTCAAATATTTCCCTTGATAGGGATGAGATTATCAAATTTTATGCAACGCACTTACTAATTTCTGTAACTGTGTCTTATTTTCTTATTACATTTTAACTGGGTTTTTGGGGTCTGCAGTACTAAGTGCTAGGAAGCTGAAGTTCTGTATGCAAATACAGAAATTGTCAGGCCTTTTTTTATACTGTATGACTTGAGGGATTTTCAGAAACCCCACAATGGGTTTAGCTTTAGTAATTGGAAAAGAAATACTGTGCAAATCTGTGTATACTTCTTCAGATGTGTGGTTTGGGATGTTACAGAATTCATCTTTTCTAGTTCACAAGCTGTCATCCATAGCTCAGTGCCATGGAGGAGGCAGGGCTGGGCTAGGATTTTGGACTGCAAACTGGAGATAGCTGTTGCTCCTAGGATAGAAGAGAATGATAATATTTTAAATTACTTCAATGAATTTTTCAGATCTTGTTTTTAGAATCTTAGTTATGCTCATGAGTGTTCAGGTTTGCCTGTGTTAATTGAAAAATCAGGAAATTGTTGAAAATTGGCTGTAGATGCAACTGCAGTATCCCATTATTTTTTATATTCAGACTGCAATTTCTCTATATTTATGTATAAAGGAATTTTTTGAGGTCGTTAGTTGAGGCAGTTCTTCCAGGCCATGAATGCTTTCATCTTCTACTTGTCTATGTGAAGTTGTAAGCACTATTCTCAGCGCCAATCAACATAAGACTGTTTAATTTAATCATATATATTGGTCTGATATCTAGCTTTACAGGATGTATTTCTTCCTTTCAGCTATTTATTAGCTTTGAAAGTTTGCATCTCTGCTAGCTTTTAAGTGTCACGCTAGTATTTTTTTAAATGTATCTTTTTGATTTTTAGGGGGTACACAAAACACAAAAAGTACACAAAACTATGAGACACATAGTTTGAATATATATATTAATAAATCTTACAACCACAGCAAAAACTGTGGCTGTAGACAGGTAAATGAAACCAACTCATCACCTTATAAATGTGGCCTGTGTGAAATTGGTAAAATAATGTTATTACCACTTTAATATTTGGCTGCAGAAGTTTGAATACTGAGCTTGGTGAAGAAAGGTAAGATTAGTCTATATGTCCCCTACATCTTCACTTACAGGGCATCTGCTGGAGACTCTAAAAGTGACATGTGATGTCTGGGAATCGTAAGAATTAAATCAACCTCCTGAGGCTTTTTCATTCCCTTGGGTCAGAATGCTACATGTTATAGCCCTAAGCAAAACAAGTCAATTGTAGTGGTCTGGTTTTGTGTCTTGTCTTGCCCCTTTTCTGATAAAAAAAAAGGTTATGCCTAGAAGGTATGTTTTTTTCAAGTGAAGGAGCTGAAGTACTTTAAATAACATATATAAATATATATTAAATAACATATTTAAAAATTAGATTACTATAGAAGAGTCTTCAGTCATGCTGTGATATCAGTTTCAACATTATTACTGAAAGTATTTTGAAAGGAATTTTTAGAGAAGCAATAGGGAACAAATAACTATGCTTTCATTGAATGCTTATCTCAGCTGCTGCAATGGTGTATGACATCATCTCTTTGTGTCATTTTGTCCATTCATTCTGCTTTGTTTTGTTGATTATGAGGTATTTTGGGTTGTAATATTTCTCAACCTTTTTGCAGCATTGGGATCTGGCCTAAACTTAGGCCAGCAATAAATATTTCACCACAAAAGTAGAGTTCTTTAAGTGCGGCATTCAGTTCTGTGAAATTTAGCTCTTGTTATTCACAGACAGCTACAACATATTCATAACACTGTAGACTCTTTAGGAAATGAACCTTGTTTCAGAAAAGATTTTCCATTTAATTTTGGTTTAATGCTTTTGAGCCACATCCTAATCTGCAAAACAAGTGAGTTTCTGTGAACACATTACTTGTATCTGAAGACCATCTCCATATTGAACTACACACACAATAATACATATAAAATTGTTCTGTATATTATATTCAACTAACCACGCTTGTGGTTGGTTGACCTGGCCAGCAACTAAACACCATATATTTCTTTGTTGACTCCCTGCTTGCCCCCTTCCCCCAGTAGGACTGGAGAAAGAAGAAGAAGTGAAAAAGTAAGAAAACTTGTGTGTTGGGAAGGACAGTTTAATAAAGGAAGGAAAGGGGAATAAATCCCCAAGGAATGCAGATCAATGCCTAGCCAGTCTCTGAGCAGACAAATCACCATCCCTCTCAGATTTTATTGTTAAGTGGTGTATGTGTGAAATGTCCCTTTGGTCATTTGGGGCCGGCTGTCCCAGCTGCATTCTCCCTCTACATTTTGTGCATCCCAAGCCCACTTGCCAAGGTGGCAGCATGGGAAACAGAAGACCCTGACACGGTTCCAGTGCTGCTTGGCAATGGCTGGTATGTTATCAGCACTGGTTTAGTTACAAATCCCAAAAACTGTACCTTAGAAGCTGTTGGAAGACAACTGCAGCTCCATTTGTGCTGTAAGATAAGCCAGCAGGAAAGAAGACTGGCCTGGTTTAATAGACACCTTAGGCTCAAAGTTGTGACAAAAAAAAAAGTGCAACATCTCTGGAAGGATGAACAGGTAATTTGTGGGAACTGCAAATTGGGATGTTGTCAAGTATGTGGAGAGAAAATTAGAAGGGCCAGAGCTAAACTGAACCTTAATTTGGCCACTGTGGTTAAAGATTAGATGATCCTAAGGTCTTCCACCTTTGATGATTCTGTGATCTCAGCCAGATGCAGCTCGCTGTTATCGCTATTGTACAAAATACAGTAAAACCTAAAATTATCCATGACTCGTGAGCCATAGCCTCTGCAATGAGATCTGCACCAGTGCAAGGCTGAAATCTGGCTATACGTGAGTACAGTGGTAGCTAGCATCAGAATTCATCTTGGGACCATTAAGTTTTATTATGCTACAAACAATAATACTGTGTAAATTAACATGGTAATTACAGAAAAAATTTTTGGCATTGCCCTGGTCATACAACATTACTTGGGGCCATTGATCAAATTGTGTTAATTCCAGGATGAACGAGTGTCAGTGTTTTGGGATGTGAAGGCTTTATTAATAGTGTGCTGTCAGGGCCTTTGTGTCACCAAGGCTTCTTTGAATGTTTAATTAAATATGACCTTTTAATTGGAAGAAGACATTTCTCTTTTTACATCTCGAAACTGGCAAAAGATGCAGTGCTAAGAAGTGATTACATGCTGAGGCCAAATTTGAAAACAGTATATTCTTACAAGTGAATATTTGAGGTAGAGAAAATAAAGTAAAAAAGGCTTATAATGGAGATATTTCAGAATTATATGTAACCCAACATCTATAATATATCTGCTATAAATTATATGGAGTTAGTTGATAATTCAAAAATTGCTACTGATTAAAAAGGACTAGGTACTTTAAGGTCATTTTGTTAGAATTTTAAGCTTCTTTTTTTCTAGTCACATCAGTAGCAGTTGCACTGGTCTGACAAGAAGTGGTGTAGATTAATTTCAGGAATTAATCAAGAATTCCTATTCTAGTTGGCTGGTAGCAGCAAAATGTGTCCCACAGGAATATCTCTGACGGTAACATCTAAGTTAGGAAAATGGCTTTGCTAACAAAATATCCTATAGATTTGACAGCAAAAGAAAAAACCAAAGAGAAAAATCTCAAATCCTAGTGTTAATGGTACTAATAAAGGCATTGTTATAAATGTACAGAAGTCATTTACTGCACTGATTTCATTTTAGATAACTTGCATCACCTATGCATGCTTATTAGTTTAAAAAATCAGCAATTTTGAAATACCCAGAGGGAAATGTTTTAGTTCAAAATCCTACACCTAGCTCCAGAATGAATTAGATCAAATTCTTAATCAAATACTGCTTCAGTACACTTGTCAGCAAAACCTGTGCTGCTTAACTCTTGAGTCTTTGTACTTTTGAGTTTGGAAATGGGTTTTTCAGTTTCTAAAACCTGTGTGGCTTGACACCAAACATTTCTGAGTTGGAGCATGAACTGACATATAAATTAAATCACTAATAAGTAAACTATTTGGCACCTGAATGCATTAGCATATGACAGATGAGAAAATATCAGAAGAAAAAGCAACTTAAAATCATAAGAAGACTATAATTTTTAAGGCATTTATTTAGTGATAAAATTTTTATCAAAACATTATCAATAACATGAAGGAGGGGGGTTCAAAAATAGCTAGTTTGTCAGAGTCCAATTTGAAACTCCATAAAGTAGCCTTGTTTTTCACATATGGTTTGTGCTTCACATATGCTTTAGTGTATTTGAACTGCTCAAGGGACAGAGGAATT
Source organism: Cyanoderma ruficeps (assembly GCA_008694505.1). Lineage (NCBI taxonomy): Eukaryota > Metazoa > Chordata > Aves > Passeriformes > Timaliidae > Cyanoderma > Cyanoderma ruficeps. Next base: position 578,569 of record VZDJ01001050.1, on the reverse strand, counting down.
GAAGTGCAAGTCCTCCATATGTATGATCGGTTGTGATTGTATATAAAGTGTGTGCTTGCATATTAAAATCTAGTAGTTGTAATTTTCTCTTCAATTTTTATTTAAACTTGTTTTTTCTTTGTTCTTTTTTTATAACTTTTAAAAAAAAAATTAAATCCCTTTTGTTTTAAATTGATGCTATAGATTCCTCAATGTCTTTCTGGTACCTTTCTTTCTGGCACCATCATTTCTGGAACTGTGGACTAAAAGCCAATCACGCTAGAGTTGCAGTTTCTGGGTTCCACTGTTGTTATCAGCTGGTTCATTCATCATGAATGAAATATTCTTTTGGAGCTTGGATACACCAATAACATTTATGTAATAATGTCAAATGACTATTACCTGGCAATGTTTCTGTGTTTCCTAAGGCATTCAAGGGAATGTTTAACATTGTTTATTATCATGCAGTTTTGTTTTTGATCTGTTTTTGGTTATCTATCATTATTTGTAGCTTTTCCAAGTGGCTTTGCAGTTAATTTTCTTGATATTTTCCTGCTTTAATTTACATTTCCTCTTTGCATCAGGTTACAAATGTGCATCTTCTAGAGTGATTACTTGAGAGAGATCTCTTTTTAAAACTGAGAGAAATTCTTTTAAAAACATGGGAAGCTGATTCAATTTGAGCTAAAAAGTAGGGTTGAACTTATTTTTCCATTGTCAAATACTTTTCCGAAATGCTGCAAAAGCTAATTTACTGTTAGACCATTTAGAATGCTACAAAAACACATGAGTAATTTTTTTTGTGTGTTTTTTTGTTTTGGTTTGGTTTTTTGGGTTTGTTTTGTTTTGTTTTGGTTTGGTTTGGTTTTTTTTTGTTTTGTTTTTTGTAGTGTGTGCTTTTCTTTTTGGGGCTCCCTCTTCTCTTGGTTTGTTTCCTTCTATGAGCTTGGTTCAGGTTGCCCTATGGTCCCTGCCCATTACATTTCGAGTTTCTTCATTCCCCTCAACTCTGCACTTGCAGATAGGTTTATGTCCAAAATAGTTTGTTGGAAATTCTGTGGATAGTAGGACCTGGACTTGAATCAGAAAATTGGACAAATTTCACTGTACCTTCTCTCCCCAGATATGTGGCAAGGTGGTTTTATTTTTAATAATTAAATTTTATTAAAAACATAAAAATGTTAAGCTGGGAAGTGGTAGGAAAAAAGAATCTTGGAATTGGATGAGTCTGCTGTGCCTTCATTGAAATATTTTAGCAAATGCTGTCTAATGACTCTTTCAGATACACTAGAGGCCATAGAGTACCCAAAATGCCAATAAACAGGCTTCATAATCCTGTAGTCAGTTTCTATGTGATTAAGGCTGTTGAGGTGCGTGAATTGGGTTTTCCAATGTTCTGTAAACTTTGTTACATGTTTGTAATGGTTTGTCCCTACCCCGCTATCCGAAACCCCTCATGGTGTCTCCCTTGTGTCAATCACCTTGTAAGAGCTAGAAAATTCTGGGGAAAGAGCCCTAGGATTTGACCAGGTACCTGGGTGCCACCTTCTTCCATTGTCTTGCTAAGTTTTTCTTACTGGGTCGCACTCCCCCCCACTCCCCTGGGATTGGCTCCAAGTTCTCCTCTGTTGAGATACACCCACTGTACTTAAAGTGAGGACAGGGGGCTGCTGGGCACTCTTGCTCTGGGGTTCCGGCCCTCCCACTCTGAGGCTCTGCCTCCCTGCACTGACCATCTGCACATGGAAGGTATCCTGGAGGAATAAAACCATCTAAAACCAAGTGAGAGTCCACTCTTTCTTCTTCGCCGTCGACCATGCTTCAGCCTGAGGTTCAGACCCACCCAGCCTCTCTCTGTAGAAGCCAGGGAGCAAGCTAGCCGGTTAAGCAGCTTCCCCAGTGAATTTCTACATAAGGCATTCTGTAGAAAAAGAATTTTGGGGAGCTGATCAGCTACTGTTGAGATATATCTTAAGAAGATGAGCTAATAAGATGAGCTTCACTAGGACGATCAAAAGAAAATCTTCTCTCATATTAAACTCAGCCAAGTTGTCTGTGTTGACAGTCACAGTTCTGCTTGAGTCATGGAAGTTGAATATTCTAGAAGGATCTTTTGAAAATGGATTACTACTCTTGGTTTTCAATCAACAAATTTTAAATACAGTTGTCTTGCTCAGCTGTTGATGAAATCTTTTTGTCATATTTACATAAATATTAAACCAAAATTACTTCAGTTATAAAACTGATTAATTACATTGATGTTTAGTGTTATTTCATTGAACCAGAGAACTTAAGAAATAGGAAAGGTAGGAACTTGGTAGCCAGGACAGTTTTGAATTACCCCATCTTGGTGGGAAACAAATTTTCGGATTTTGGATAAAGAGATATGCTGGTGTTTCTGCATGCAGAGAATGTCAATAAACTTTAGAACAACAATAACAACAACAACAACAAAACCACAACAAAAAAACCTCTATTTGACCACAGTGAAGGTCTTCTGAACACTTACGTTCTCATTTCAAGAACATTTATGTTAGACTGGGTCAGGAAAGGATTTTGATTGCTTCTGTGGAAACTGCTTTCTCTTACTAATGATGGCATTATAAGAGTAGTTGCTTTTTTAAAGGCATACCGAAACAGTACATACATTTAAGAACATTTTTTGGTTTCCTGAATTAATTTATATTTTGTGTTCTAATAACATGTTATTTAATATTCCAGCACGTATACTGTTGAACCAATAACACAGAATGAAGATAATTGCCCTCTAAAGGAGCTTAGTCTAAATGATACNAAAAAAAAAAAAAAGAAAAAAAAAAGACAGTAGAGTATTTTTTGCTTATTTCTTTTAGATCCTAACCAGAGACTTATACCACAGCATACAAGAGCTGAGAACAAAAGTCAAAGTGGCAAAAAAAATGAGAGGAATGAAAGCATGCAAAAAGGGTCTTTCCCAAGAGTCTTCAGTTGGCCGCATCTGTCCTTAAAGTTTCAACAACTGATCTTTATGAAATGCTACAAGGAGATGATGAGGTAAGTTGTTTTAAGGATTTCAGTTAAAAAGGTGTAGATGAGAAGGTGCCGACTATATCCCTCCTTGAGAAAAAGGATTCGCAGGTAAAGACTGGAATTTCATTGTGCAAGATACAGCACAGAAATCAAGAAGCATTTAATCTAAATTAAAAGGTTAGATTAGAGATTCATAAGGTGCTGAGACTTACAGCATGCATAAATATAAACATACTTCCTTAAGCATGTGTATGTAGAGACATTATTTAGTATTTTCCTTTCTTGTAAGACTATTGGGCAGGATTGTACATTTTAAATAGACTTCTGCATTAAAGAAAACAAAATTAGAATGTGTCTTGCTGTGACAGGTTGATTTTGTTGATACTTCCTTTCTGAATTGTGATGCATATTAAATGTATTTCTGGTAGACAGGTGGTTTCCGAGTGAATTCATGGCCTTTTTTGTTGATTCTATCATACATTTTACATGAAATATTTGATAGTGTTTCATCAAATCACTTTATTAAATAGATGAAGTGATAGGATTTCTTGTTTCTGGTAGATTTATTTAGTCCTGATCAAATAATACATGAAAAAGCCTGTACTGTTACTTTAGCAAGTGTCTGGGAGCTGGCCATTATTGTAACAGTAGTCTGCTGGTGATGACTTCGCTTTAGCCTTGTTGGAGCTGTATATTAAAGAGGTCACAAAAAGGGAGTTTTCCTGTTGGTTAAACGACAGTGCATGGCATGTGTATGCACTGATAGGGATTACACTCATGAATACAAATAAAATGGGCTGATCCCTGCCCTGTTTACTAACATTTATGCAACACTATAAAGTGATTCACTTTGACAGAGTTGTTCCATGCTTATATTTCATTCTCAGAGTAATTTCTACATCCTGTACCTTTTTGTTTTAGTCACTGTGAATGTATGTGTAAAACACATAAACATACTTAACAATAAATATGGAACAAATTTATTAGACAAGAGATTAATTTACACTACACATACACTACATATTCCATCTCTCAGTGCATAGACTCAGGCACCTATATGATGAACTCATACAATTTAGACATAGATCACACATACAGCAGCACATACATATTCATATGAAAAGAACATGCTATGCACATTTCCAGGGGCATGCACAGACAAGGGTAGGTTTAAAAATTTAATGGATCACTGATAGTTGGTGGGTATGCTTCAGATGACTAATTTTGCAAATGTGATTCCGACTTCCACATGCTGTATATTTTATATATTATATAATAGTTACACATTGCCTTTATTGCTCCTGATGTTTTTTATATTTTTAAGGAACACTAAAGACAAAAATGGAATTCCAAAAATGGAATTTTTCTACAGCATGTACAGAAACTTCTTGAAGCACAAGTGCTCGATTTATATCATCCCGCAATGAGTTATGACTTTTTGCTCTGATTAGCTAAGGGTTTTTAGGTTGTAATTAATACATTGTATTTGTAATTATGGTGCTGTTGATGGTCTCAAACTATACTGTGATGAACAATGTGAAATCCTTGTTTTCTAGCATTTCCTTTGTATTTCTCTTAAAACCATGGTTACTGTATAAAACTGAAGAGATGTTAATCAAGGATTTGTGATAGCTAACATTAAGTTAACTTAAGCTAACATAACCAGTGAAACAATGCTGGAGAAAACCAGCACATATCTTGGCAAATGTGTTAATTGAATTATTGAAACACTATATAATGCTTGCCAGAGTGAAAATGATCTATTCTCTCCTACCTCTTAGGAAAAAGAGTCTTTTTTTTTTTTTTAACGTACCTTTAAAGTTACTAGTTGTTTTGGACACCTGAGGAGTTCATGGGTTTCTGTGACCTTTTACTGTGGACCTGTTTCCAGTCAATTCATGTTTTCCTCATAGCCAGACAGCTGTTTATTATCGTGTCTTCTCGCATTCTCTACAATATTTTCTACTGAGACCTCGAGCAGCTTGTTAGTGGGAAGTAAATATTGATTTGGCATCCTGTCAATGCAGAAAGAATGAAAAAATTTCCACCAGAGGCCCCTCAAACATTTTCCTATCGACATTTTCTGGGCAGAGAGGAAAGCTGCATAGAGGATGACAAGTCTGAGACTAGCAGAAATCCCTGAGGGGTCCATTGAGACTGCTGCTGTGACCTGTGTGATACTTTTTCTTCTCTTTCAAGTCTTTTTTTTTAATACACACTGAGTCTGCTGGGATGCTCCCCTCTTGTAAGTGATCAAGGGCAGTTTATTGGCAGGTGAGAGCCCAGCTTTTCTAGCCATAGTCAGCTTTTGTTTGGACATCACTGACAACATACACTGACTCTTAAAACTTTTCTGTTATATTTTTAGTTGTCTCTTTTATTTAAATGATGGGCAGCTTATGTCTGGAAAGAAATAAAACTTGATTTGTAAATCCAGCGTTCCTAATGCATATTCACTTGTGTGGCATAGGTCCATTAGTGATGTAGTTAATATCAGTTATGAATGTGAATGATTGAAAATATTTTATAAGCCATTTTAAAGGAACAGTTACATCAGATTTATGTATTTTACAATTAACAGATTTGTGTTGAGATTGAATCCTGTGACCAGGTTTTTAAAAAATGACAGATTTTTCCTCTTTCATTATCAAAACTTACTACCATGAAGACTGCTTAATTTCTGCAGTAGAGGAGATAGAAATATCAATGTGCTTCTACTGGCTTTTTCAGAAAACTTGGAATTTTAGTTAAACCTCATCACCCTACATGAAACTTAGCATTAAAAGCACAATTTTTTATATTCACTTAATTGCCTTAATTTTAAGAATTTTTGAAAAACACATAAATTTCAAGATTCTACTCATATTGTGGGCTCCAAAATATGAATCAGATTCATGGAATACAATGAAGACTTCTTGTTCTGTTTTTCATTATTATTTGCTAAATCACTAAAAAACACTAAGCAGAATTTTATCACATTTCTTCTGCTATAGACAAACAGCAAAAACCAGGGGATGGAGAGTGAAGGAATTGTGGAATGAAACCAGGTATATAAAGATTGCAAATGTTATATAAGGATAGAAGAGCTCATTGCCCCTAGCCATGTACATTTGTGTGCAAGTTAATAGTGATTTTCTGTGATTTTTGCTCCATCTTGTGGGGTTCTTCAGAAGAAACAGTGAAGGTAGAAGTAATTTTGGCAAGCAGACCATTTTTATAATTGCAAGAGGATTATAGTGATTTTTGGGAGTAGCCAGCTCTGCTTTTCATTTCTGTCCATGCTAAGGCACATAGATGGAAACAGTTAAGATTTCTTCATCTGTATTTGAGAGCAGCTCATGGAACAGCTTTGTGCCTTTTAAAATGCTTTACGCATATCTTGCAGTTTTTTTAGTGAGCTTTGGTAATATTTCTGATCAGCAAACTAAAGCCCATGGCAAAATGTAAGCTTTCTGTAGGACTTTGCTCATAACAGACTGCCTGCTAAGTGTTACATGTTGGCAAAGTGGGTTACCCATTTGCATCTTGAACAAAGATACAGGATTGTCCTTTTCTGTTTTTCTGAGTAAACCTTCAGTGGAAAATTGCATCAGATCACTTAATATTGCAGTTTGATATAGTGTCTTTTTGTGCCATTGAGCCAGGACTTTGGAACTAATTGCCCAGCAGTATTGATTTAATTGCCTTGGTTTATTTGTGGACTCCTAATTATTGACTGGAGGTAAATTTAATGGAGAAACCTTTATGAACACTGGGAAACTGCTGCTATTGCTGTTATACATAATGAACTGCATCATATCCCTTTAGATCATTCTTCAAGCTAATTTTATTCTACTATGACAGTAGGATAACATTTAAAATGTCATAGACATTTTATTTTTATTACTGACATATGCCATTTTACTGCTACACTAGAATTTTGGGGTGACTGAGTGAAGCACTAGTTGCTTTTTACTGTCATTTATTTTAGATTCCCCTAAAGTATAATGATGAAGGATACCACGACTCTATTTTCACTTCATCTGTACCTTTATTTTCTATACTCTTATGACTTGGAAAAATCTCATTATCTGTCAGCTTTATAAGAATATTAATATTTTAGTGATATATATACTTGTGCATTCCTGAAACTCACAGATACCACTCTGAGTTTGTGTCCTTATTTTATCAACTACTATGTCAAGAAACTAGATCACTACTAAGAGGGTTATGATTTGAAAGAGACATCTTTGCATAGTGATGTTATTATGTAAATGAAAATCATATAATAAGAAAGTACAGTGTTATTATAAACTCAGCAGAGCTGGTAAAAATCACTTGTCTAAATCTATCTCGAATGGCCAAGAAGTGGGATTTTTTTCTGTTATCTCTCTGTATTTATACAGTAACACTCTAGGTTGTTCTCACTAAAGAATGGAAGAATAAAAATAAATCAGCCGAGTTACTGACACTGGGATAAAATAAAAAGGTCCTTTAGCCTGGGAAGAACATGTATGTGGAGAGTTTTCACATGTGTGCATACAGATACCTGCTATCTGCATATGGGTAGAGGCATCAGACTAATTACACATTACTGTTTGGGCTTGGGAGAAGTCTCACATTATAGACATTCGAGCTTTTAGTGGTTTTTATTATTTAGGGGGAATAAGTATGATTATCTCAACATGTATGCATGTTTATATCTTGCAAGGCAAGTGATGAGCCTTTTACCCATTCTATCCCTCACATCTGAGTGTGTATGTCTTATTGAGCCTGGGTCTTTATAGTAGCACTCTCTTCTTATAAACACTCCCCCTAAAAACTCAAACAAAACAGCAATCTTTTCTAGCTTTTTCCCATAATAGGAAACTTACGGATAAGCCAAGATAATGACTTCTCATGTAACTTAAACAATTTCTTATACTACCCATGGCTTTCTTACTGTGACTTATTGTAAGGAGCATCATCTCAGAAAAATCTGTTAATCATTATTTTGTGTATGAGTACAGCATGGTAGCCCAATCCAGATTACTGCCCAAAGTCTCCAAGAATTATTTTTTAGTAAATTGAAAATCATCTGCTTAGGTTTTCCAAGTATTGAAGCAAATGACAACATTGATTTAGCATGTCCCTGTGAGATCTACAGCAGCACTTGCCTTTTCTCCCTCAAAATTCACTCCGTGAGATATGACATCTCACACTAACAAAGCTGCCTAATAAAATCTTTCCTTTTGTGACTTCATTATGGGTCTAAAAGTCATATTCCAATAGTGAAAACCTTCAGAAAGGCTCCCTTTCCTCTGTTTTGTGGGCACTCTGTGTAACACATCTCTAGAATAGGTTTTAGAACAGAAAATTCAATAATCATCAATTAGGATTTCCTCCAAACCCTTTTTAGGATTTGCATGCACTTCTTATATCTGTTGCTGTCATCTGGGAATGGACACTAATGGCCATAGTTGTTTCCTTTCAAATTTCTTGGCTTGTAACTGACCTGATTTGCTTTCATTAGTCTCTCTCCAGTCTGAGCGTGTTTTGAACAGCTCACATCCAGAAATGTGTATTCACCCATGTGTAAACACCTGTGCACAATCTCCACTGCCATCATCACCAACTCTTGCAAGTACCCACACCTTAAAAAGCAGCACCACCACAGTCTGAACCACATTGTGGGCACCATTAGCACTGATACCAGGTCACTGATTTTCTTCTCATTATGAGAGTAAGAGCTTAGTCCTGTGCACTGACAATGCATTATGGAATAAATCTATGTTTTATCTCATGCACACAAACAAAACTACATTATATCACTCATTGTGAACTGAAAAAAAGGAGAAAATGGCTTGGTCACTCAGGATAAAAGTACGGATAGGCACATATATATTTATATAATGATGTATATGCGGCCACCACAAAACAGAATAAGAATAAAGAATAAGACAAAAAAACCTACAAAAAAATAAAGCATTTCTCTCTTTTTTTTTTTTAAATTTTGGCTTTTATTTTTTAGTGAAATTAGGATGCTTTAGTTACTGGTCCTAATGCCTATTTTTATTTCATATTATTTTTTGTGATTCACTTAATTTACTCTAAGGCAGCTCTGCAGTGTTTTTGAATAGCTTTTTGTTGGGAAAATATATTACACTGATGATCCTTATAGGGAGGTGTGAAATAGTTGTAACCACTAATTTGTGTATTCCAAAACCTAAATACTTCTATTTTCATGCTGACACATCTTAGAGTTTGTGAAGCAGAAGCTGAAGTAATGCTACACTCTGCAAATGGAGATGCAATGAACAAAAGCATTGCCTTGCATTCATTATGAGACTTTTCACTGACAGATCAGTCTGTGTTTATGTACTTGTGCTGACAGAGACTCAGTCATGTCGTTGAAGGTCAATAAATATTTCTAGTTTGTTTTTTACAGAAGGGATCTCCAAAAGAAGCAAACTTAGGGTCAGAATAAATAGGTGAGAGAAGGAGAATTAACTATCACTATTTCTGACTCTGTAGGATTACATTACCTTACATTTATACATACACCAAGGTATCTGTCTGATAAGTTGTGTAAGAAATATGCCTTTCATTCATATAGCTTCCTACTATCAAAGAAGAAATTTGTGAATCTGGGAAGTCAAATAAATAAATAAAAATATTTTAATCCAGATGTACATTGCGCATGCAGATGTTGTGAAATCATACAGATCAATTAAATACTACTGTTAAAGTCTACCATAATGTACTGATTTAGGATCACCACAATTAACGTTAAGTGAGTTGTTGCACAGATAATTTTAAAAAATCTGAAAGAAGAATCATTCTGTATTAAAATATCTAATTATCAGTGGTGTAAACAAGCTTTCACTCCTTAGGTGTGCACTTAGCACTCACTGAACTTCCAAAGCCTTCCCCAAGCATGTGGCAGGTTTTGAAACCGGGGTGAGTGCTTCAGAGTAGAGATTACTTCAATGGTTGTGAAGTTCTGGGGAGAAATGTAAAGGGAGGTTTCCCAGGATAGTTACAGAGCCATCATTAAAAGTAAATCTGACAAGCTTCTATTAAAGATTAAGACTGTAGAGATCGTCCAGTTCTGGGTGTTTGTATGGAAAGAAAACCAGAGAGAGACATACACCGCTGCATCTGAAACCAACAAATGTTGAAAGAATGACATAATGATCCACTTTCAAATGCTCTTGATTTAAGTGAATCACTTAAATGGCAAGAGTTTTTGAAAGATCACTTTGCTATGACATGGAAGCCACAGAGAGTGGTGAGCAGCAAGTAAAATGTAGATAAAATTATATGAGCCAGAGACATCAATAAGAAACCATTCATCTCAGGCACAGCATTAAGGAGGTGAAATGTATCAGAAATGGATGTAGTCAAGCTAGGCAAGAAGAATTAGAGACTTTGAGGCAATGGTATGGTGTTCTCATAAAAAACATACATAGAAAAGGAGGGAGAGAAATTAGAGTAAACAGGATGGTGGAGTCAGTGTTTTTAAAGCATAGCAGCAAGTGTCCCAGAATTTCAGATGAGATTATGTCTTATATTACACTGAATAGATTTGTGCTCAGTGAATTTGAGCCCTCTATCCCCCAAAAAGTCATCACAACAGCACACAGGAGAAAGCTGACAGGTGTAAGTGTCTTGAAATTTCTTATCACATACATAAGTTATTTATGACAGATAAGAGACATGTCTAGCCAGTAAGCACCTTGAAAACCTCCTTTCCTGTACAAAAAGGAAACATATTTTGTTTCACAACATATTGTCATCCTTTTTCTGTAACTACAAAGCGACTAGCGAGCAGCACATAGGATTGCCATTGTATCTCCTCACCATACACACCTTCTATTTACAAGACTTCCCTTTTTTAGATTTTTTTCTGTCTTGTTATCAATTATAAATATCAGTATATATATTCATGCCTGTATATCAGTTCAAATGTTACATTTTGTATTTGATGTGCTTTTATGTCTGAGGTTTTTATTTGTTTCATTTATATTTTTTGTTTCATGTCTATCTAGGAAACAAGCTGGTGAAAAGACCATACAATTTTCTCTTTCAGATGGAATAGGGAAATGAAAAAATGAAACTAGAGCAGCAATACTGAAGTGTGGAACTAGACAGGAGTTGTAGATAGAAAAGTGTTGCTTTGAACTAAAGTTTTGAAAAGCAGACAATGATTATTTGCCAGCAGCTTGTTCCAACATCTATGTTTTGGGTTATTTCTGGTGGCCACCAGCATGTTCCACCAGCTTCTATATTTTACCTTATGTATTTCTGGTGACTTTATAATGTAAAATTATCTCTTCTTCTGAATGAACTGTTACTTTGGTGTGGTATTGATCCCTCAGTCACTACTGGTCTCACCATGTGTTCAGTAAGCTGACAGGGTTCTGTGAAGCTGATAGAGACTTTCCAACAGGACTTTCCTGTTCTCAGCACTGGCCACTCTGGATGGAGCTGCCTGGACCACTGTTCTGTACCACCTCTTAAAATACTTCCCAGCAAACTGTGCACTGATATACCAAGGCTTTGAAAGAAAACCTCTTCAAGCATTAAAGTGATGACACTGAAAAATACACTAAATTTCCTTTGAAGACACTGGTTGTGCAATTTATATCAGAGAAGTTAAAAGAGGTTTTAACTTTTCTCTGTAGAAATGTCAATACAATTTTTTGGTATCATGTTTTAGAGAAGCAGACATTTGTGTCATATTCCAATTAATGCAGTTAAAGGTTTGGGATTTTACTGGGTTTTGAGAGGGTTTTTTTGTGGTTTTGTTTGGTTTTTGGTTTTTGGGTTTGTTGGTTTTTGTTGTTTTTTGTCCCGTTGTTTTTTTTGTTTGGTCTGATTTGGGTTTTTGTTGTTGTCAGGTTTTTGGTTTTTGGTTTTTTAATTATTTACAAGGTTTTGTGTGTGAGTATAAGGCAATTTGCTACAGCATTGAGAATTATACTGGTAGTTCTGTCTCATCCTCCTGAGAGTAGTGAACTTACACTCATACACTACCATTTCTGCATGCCCTAGAGGTGACTGTAACCTTTTATTGATCAGCTGATTGAAGATAAATGACAGAGATGCTGGTACTGCAGTTTACATCATTAACATGGTCAGTAAAGCATGAATTGTTCAATAAGGAGTTTATCTTTTTTCATTTTACACTGCTCTTTTATCATTTTTATGATAGAGAGCAAATTTTCAGACACTAACCAGGTAGATGAACTTTAAAGATCAGATATATGTGTGTGGTAGTTGTCAGAACTAAGTGAAATCTGATAGTTTAAAGATATTTAATAAATGTATTTCACATGAAGAAAATAAAGTTCAATGATCATTTTTCTTACTCTGTTTCTTTTTCAGTTTCCTTTTGCCTCATACTTAATGGATGCTGTTCTGGAAAAATTAAATGAGAGGAAGAAATTGGTAGAAGAGTATGGTTCCCTCATGAAGCACACTTTATGATATTGCTAAGATTTATATTTGCAAAGTGTGACTAAAATGTGTGCTGTTTCCTCATGTCTTTCATCTTCTCATAAGGAACTGTCAATATGCATGTTCAATACATACACAGAAACCATGAACTAATTAATTGTTGAACAAGAGGAATTAATTAAATTCCTATTAGAAAGCAGTGTGGTATTTGATTCCTGAAAAGGAAAATTGCTGCAAATCAATGCAAAGCTCAAAATTATTTTCCTTGAAATGCTTTGGCAGTGAACACAAGTGCAGGCTTTGTAGAGAGAGGATGTCTTTGTTATGCCTAATACATATCTGTACCATTGTGAAAGAACAAAAAGCAGCCAAGTAGCACCTGATTGTACTGATCAGAATAGTAGAAGTAGGATTTACAAAGGAACCGAGAATATCACTGGGGTTTTGAATACTTAATTTCTTTTTGCTTCTTTGTAAGGCCCAACTTTATGATATATGCTGCATAAAAAGATACACTTTTATGTTGGAAAAAATGAATGATTGTAGAATCAGGAGTAATACAGGAAAAGCTGTATTTTCTTCTGAGCATACTGGAGCATCATGTGTGCAATGTATTTTAAAAATTCAATAAAGTTTCTTCATTTATGGGTTTTTTCACTAGTAAACCCAGTTCCTTCTCAGCTAACAAGCAGCTACAAGCTCTCACTTGCCTTGGGAAGGTAGTGTAGAGTTTTAGTCAGTTATTTCCACCAAGATTACTGACAAATAATTGCTGCTTCTTCACATTTTTGATCTTAGAGTTTGAATTCCTCTGGACCAACCCACCTGATAAAAAAGACACAAGTTTCTGAGTTCACATTAGCTCTTATATATGTCTCATTTATGGATATCAATTTGTTTTACAACAGAAATCATTATCCATGTTGGGTGGGAAATCAGAGGATCTATTTGGACTAAGTTCTCTTAGATGAAGCTTGAAACAGAGGTTTTCTACATGTCAGTCCAGTGCTTTTCCTAGGAGGTAATCATGTATCTTCTAACTTACGGAATTCACTGTTTGGTGTCTCTGACAAAAGGAAGATATCTCTAAATGCCTGCTCAGTTGCACCTGGTGAACACAGGGGCTTGAGAGAGTTTTTATTTGAATTAGAGAAAATCATGCAAACATATTCCACCTGCTCCTGTAAATTAAGACTGGGAACTAGCCCTGTATAAAAAAAACACTTCCATCTTTAGGAATGGTTGACCACCACCTTTTTCAATGCAAGAAATAGGGGCCATCATATGTGAAATATACTCAAAGTAAGCAAAAGGATGCCACTCACATGCAAATGAAACTGAGCTGTTGCAACTGTTTGCCTGAGGTTTTACAGAAGCTAAAAGTTTACATGGACTCCAATTCCAATAAAATAATGACAACAAAAATTAAGGAAGATAAATCCATCAAGACATGTGGAAACCATGCCTTATCTTGTTAAGTAATTCCAGCAAGATGTATTTGAACATAATTTCAACAAAATGGCAGCTTAGTGAAAAGAGTTTCAAGAGGCCAAAAATCTCTGAAAATATCTCCATTGTCTTGATTTCCATGTTGTCAAACACCTGCTGTTGCTAGCCTGATCTTGGTGCTGACCTTTAACACCTGTTCTTTTGTCATAGTGAAAATACAGAGAGCATCAGCATCAGCTAATTCACACTGAAAATATGTCTCAAAAAGAGAGAATTTTCCAGACAACTATGTTTTTCTCATAACTTAAACATCTTGCTTTACTGCCCCTGCAAATTTCTGTGTCTCCTGGGCAACTGGGTACAAAGAGACATCTTTTCTTGGAGCAAAAGCAAACAAGAACACTCTATAACCAAGTTATTATCTGCTTCATCTGAAAAGAGAGAACAAAAAAAAAAAATCCTTAAATCCAGCTGGAGACAGATTTATGCACAAATTCTCCTGAAAATATAACACTGCTGTCTTTCTGAAAAGTTTGATGGAGAGTTTGGCAAATCTTTGAAGTCCTTTCTTATCCTTCACCGGTGTTTTAATGGTATTTTCATAAAAAAATTATTTTCTTCTCTAATTTGATATAAACAAACAAAAATGGAAATACCAATCAACATTTTTCAGTGATAAAAAGTAATGTAGTTAGAGAAATATTTTAAGGACAACAAAAAGGACAACACTCCACAGAAAATAAATATTTGCCTTTTGCTGACACAAATGTTGCGTTCTGTCTGCAATGAACCTACTTGGTTTAACTACTTATTTGGACTGTCCTGCACCAGCAGAGTGGAAGATGGTCTGCGAAAATATCTTTATTACTGTAAAAAGATTAAAATTAATTATTTTGGTTATCTTTTATGAGTATTTTAAAAATCTCCTTACACTAGAACCAAGCTCATTACACGAAGTGAAGAACTCATTCTGATTTGGGGAAAAGCATTAGCTCAACACTTTCAAAATGATATTGCTGACAAAGCAGTGCTCGTTTTAACTGACTATGCCTACGGACATCCAGAAAATCCATTCTTTTGTTGTTTTTTTCTCCTGGTGCTGCCTGATATGGCCTCTAGATGGCAAACTTCCCCAAAAAATGGGCTCGGGGCTCTGATCCCTGCAGCCCCTGAAATTCTGTGTCAGGCGGGCCTGTCCCTCGGGCAGCAGCAGCTGACGTGTGTGCATGTGAAATTAATGGGCTGTTTACGGTCATTAGGTACAGTGGCACCAGAGTGAGGCCCTGAAATGCTGCAACCCTAATATTCATACAAAAATCTTTGTGTATATATACACAAAATCGTGTGTGTGTGTTTATCCACACGTTCATTAAATATGAAACATGCAAAGTCGTACAGTGCTTCAAAGTTGTTAAAATGTTTAGCCCTTTCAAAAATCTTCATTAGGCACTAACAGGTCCACATAAGGGTGTAAGAGACTGAAATGTGTATGGTAATGCCTCAAACAATCAGGTGTTTTACTGTCAATGCTCAAGGAAATAACCTGTGTGCAGGGGGTGTGGGCACCAGAGGATGACCATGACAAATCAAACTTTGCTTAGCAGGAAGCTGAGGTTTGAGCTAGTTAAGGGAAGAGGCTAATAAGCAGATCCTGCAAGGTGGGATAATGCTTTTATTTCCAGCAGTGTCATCCCTTGCACAACTGGCTCAGTTGTAAAATTCCTCTGCCCCCTCCTGCCCAGAAAAGCTACTGGGACATTCACATTATTCATCCCTTCTGATGGGGTGCAATTGGTTCTGTTATGCTGAAGTGAGAGAAGTTGTCATAAACCATCAAAGACCCCCAAAACGCCCCCAGAGTCGTTTTTGGGGCCTTCCACCAGAGGAATGGATGTGCTCCACAGTTTTACATGATTCACAATGTTGCATCAGACAGTATAAAAGTCCACATCCCAGAGAAAGTACCTCAGCTGAGGTACTCCACCTCAACATGAATCTATATTCACCAGTGAACTTTGTGTTTCATGGTCTTCCCCTGCCCCAGAACTGGTAAAGACTATGACCATCACTGTGACTCAGTGGACATCGAAATTGCAACAGTGAGGTTTCATTGGTGGATCCACAGATGGTGATGTTTTCTACCATTATCCTTTCTTTCTCTCTTTCTTCTCCTAACTTTTTCTCAAAATATATTGTAAGCCAGACTAAAAAATTCCAGTCAATCCCCTAAACAAGGGGATCAGGGCATAACTGAAAGCCTCAAAGATAATCTGAGGGCTGGAGCACCTTTCCTGTGAAGAAAGAGAGTTGGGGTGGTTCACTGTGGAGGAGGCTCTGGGGAAACCTTAGAGCAGCCTTCCTGTGCTTAAAGGGGGACAACAAGAGGGCTGGAGAAAAAGGGTATGTTGTAGTAGGATGAGGGGGAATGGCTTTAAGCTGAAGGAGTATCTGTTTTGGTTAGATATTAGGAGAAAGTTCTTTACTGTGAGGACAGTGAGGCACTGGCATAGGTTGCCCAAGGAAGTTATGGATGCTCCATCCCTAGAACTGTTCAAGGTCAGCCTGGATGGGGCTCTGAGCAACCTATGGAAAGTGTCCCTGCCCACGGCAGGAGGTTGGATTGATGATATTTAAGGTCCCTTCCAACCCAAACCATTCCATGATTTTGAACTCTAAAATGCAAAAATTAAAGTCAAAGTATCTGGCAATAGTCACTTCTCCATAATGTTTCTCTAGTGCCATCCGTTTAATCCACCCAAATTCCAATTTACCTTGATGGGAATAAAGATACAAGTCTTCCTAAATGTAGATCTCTTATACAAATGAGATCCATTTTCTTCTGAACTAAGGATTCTTTGTTAGAGAAGCCACTGTGTGTATCTCCCCATGTGCCTCTGACTTCCTCATTGTCTGAATTGGGTTGCAATTTTCAAGGCTAGGTATTCTAAATGAGATGGAAGTGTGAGTGTAAAACCTAATAGGAGGAGTTCAGGGAAAGATTTAAAACATCTCAAAATATTCATGTAGCCATCATGCAATATCTCACTTTTTGTGTTCTTAAAAGGAAGAAACTTGTTTGAAGCATTATTTTTCCTCTGTAGTGTCCGTGTGCTCGTACATAGAATAAGGATCTATTTTTAAGGTTTCCTGATTTGTGATTTGAGAATTTCCAGTGTGTAACTATTTGAAATGTCTTGTAGCATAATAAATTATTGAGAGAGCTGGAACACTTTTTGACTTCTGCTATAATCACATATTTAGAAATTAATTAATTTGTGTTGCTGGCTATATTAAATTTTTGGGTTTTATCTTCAGGATTGCAGGAAGGCCATTTAGTCAGAAAGGTCTGAATTTTAATTCTGTCATACTTTCAACTAATTTGATTCTTTTCTGTTTCACTTCTACAACTGAATAAATATATAGCTACAGTACAAGCTAAATATCAGAACAAGGAAAACAGAAGCTAATTTCCATAATTGTGCACCGTTGTACATAGTTTGTGCAACATCACTGAATTGCTTCATGTGATTTAAAATGGATATGTAACTAGTATTTGGAGTGAATACGACTCCAAATGGGTACAGAGCCAGGTAAGCAAAGGGTTCAGCTCTTTGAGAATATTGAGTCAGTATCTTGGTTTTTAGGTCAAGATAACAACCTTTCTGAGGGAAGGGAAGTATTCACATGTTGCTCAGCTATATATATATAAGTCCAGCATTCTGTGAGGGTTACTTTACAGCCTGTGTGATAGGCTGGGGAAATTAATCTTATTCTTTGTGAAAGAATAAGATTATCAGATTAAGAGCCTATTTGTAAATCTCTATCAGATGGTATAAAGGAGAGGTTCAAGTGACTTTGACTTATTGAACCTGTTGCAGAGCAGAGATTTGAAATTTTTCTGGTATAGGAAAACTCCCTCGAGATAAAAGAATAACACAACAGTATCTGTAATTCAACAAATCCTGGATTTTGAGGGATGACAGATTTCCTTCAAGATTGTTTGTTGGGGAGGAAAACAGAACTTTTAGCATAAAATACTTCAGTTTGAATTTAAAAATGGTACTCAACCTGGGCTGAAGAAATTATGTGATAGAAAGCCCAGCAGAGTAGCTCTATGATCAAGAATTCTCACAGCTCAAGATTTACCACTGAAATTTTCTGGATTCCATTTCGAAGCCTGATATTTATGAGTGTCAAAAAAAAAATCCCCCCACGCTGGTAATGAAGGCTGTGAGCTAGACAGAACTTAAAAATCATGGTGAGCATATGGGGACGAAGGGCATGAGTGGACCTCAAGTCTTACAATGCATCTTTGATGTATCTTTGCACATTGTTAATTCTGCAGAAAAAAAATTAAAATATGTGTCAAGTAATAACCTCAGTATGTGATGATAATTATTGAAATAGTAGTGCTATTTCCTTATTCTCTTTGATCTTTCTCTAGTTATCCATGCACAGACTACATTTACACTCTTAGCTACAACTTTGCAATAGGAACCCATGTTTAACTGTTTTTTTCAAGGAATTTGCCTTTATTCTATAAGGAATTTTTCTTCTGTTGATAACCACACATCAGAAATGACTGTAGCAAGGAGCTCTATCTTATCCATGTGAAAATCAAGGTTTGAAGGTGTCAGTCAAAAAGGCAATTATTTTTACACTAAAATATTAATTTTTTGTATGATCTAACTTTTGTGAATGCAAATTGGAGAACAATATTGACCTTCTAGAAAAGCTTGGATGAATGGTTAGTTGAACACTTATTTATGTAACTCACTATCTCGATTAAATAGAATTTGGAATGTTCATGTAGTGAAGCTGCTGATTCTGAACTTGTTTTTAAAATTAGAATTTTTAACTTTTGAGGAAAAATAATACATGAAAAATGAAATCTGTTGTTTGACTAGCAGAATATCGTATACATCAGAAATTTACTGATTTGGGGAGTGCGGTTCTGTTTTCTCCATACTGACTACCCTTGAGCATCTGGCTCAAGATAGGAATTTCTCTTGTCAATTTCTCTGTTTTCATGCATGTTTTCCCAGGTGTAAGAAGCCTGTGAGGCTACTAGCTGGCACAAGCATGACATGATCTAGCTCTGGAGAACTGTGGTGTTTGGAACAGGACAGTTTGATGTTCTGACACAGATTCTGTATGAGCTGTATTGGCCTCCATGGGCCCTGGAATGTGCTTTCTCCCGGGGCACAGTCTCCTTCAGCATATGGATCCAGGAGTGTGAGAGCAGGCTGCTGACAGCCATGCACTGAGTGACTGCCTGCAATTGTCAGGCAACTGAAGTCATGACTCCTGTCCAGCATCAGCCCAGGAAAGCCAAACAGGAGACAGGATTGGAGATGACTGGAGACAAAGAATTCCTGGGGTATAGCTCTGCCTGGGCTAAGGCACTTTTTCTTGCTTTTCCTGCAGAGCAGATTTCACTTCCCACTTCAGCCCATCGTGCTCCCTTGTGCTACTTCTCTCTTAGCTCTGCTTTGATTCCTTGCTCTTTCTTGGCTCCTGCTCTGCTTCCAATCTGATTTTTCAAGCCTTCACAGCTATGATTACATAGCTGTGAAGTTAATGAATATTTGTATGTCATTGTTGTGGCTATTGTTGCATTCATTTATTACTTTAGAAGTAATCTATATTTGATAAGAATGTCTGTGAAGTGTTAATCTGAACTAGAGCTCATTAAAAAATCTATTACATCAGTTCAACAGTGACAGATCATGATCTTTAAAGACAGCAAAATTAAATGCCATGTCTCTTCCTCATGGAAAAGATTCCATGGTATGTCAGTTCAAAGGGAAAATAGGCAGTGATAATTCTTTAAATATTTTGGCAATAAAATTCTCTCCTTCAGAGGAAGTTTTTAGTGGGGCTTCCTATGGAAGGAAGTGGCCACAGAGTAGGTTCTCAGCCTTCTAACATGGAGACAGCCTTTCCCTGCAGATAATATGGACTTCTCCAAACAATGAATGAACAGGGAGCACAGGGAGCACATTGTTCAGAACTGATATGAGCTGTCACAAAGAGAAATAGGATTCAAGTGATCTTTTATTTTTTCAGAACACAGAATTTCTCAGATCACTTGGTCCTCTTCCTTTTCTATGTTTAGCTCTTGCAATTCTGTAATTGAATTTTAAATCTAATGTTTCTACAAGATTTTAAATTAGTGTGTATTGGACATATGTGCGATACACTGGGAAAGGTAAATTAGGAACTGAACTATAAAGCATCAGATTGCTTTTTTAGGTAAATGACCTCATGTCTAACACTGGATGGCTCTGAAGTACACATTATGAAGCCAAGTAGGGTACAGGAAGTGGCTAAGTTCCATTACAAAGCTTCATTCTGCATGGAGCTAACTGGATAAGGGGTTTTCATGGTATTAACCTCTCCCAAAATAGAATCTCTTTAAGGTGCTAAGCAAAGAGGATTTGTAAGTCGTCTGTGAGGTCTGATTCAGATTTTATCCTGGCATTATGACAGAAATTTAGCAGGCACTAGATATAGTGACAATTTAAAAATTTATGTTGAGAATTCAAGGCAGAGTGCAAACTCTTATCCTGACACAATGCTGGCTAACTTTTTGTCTGGTTTCATGTGAACCTGTCTTACCTATTGACTGACATACACAGTTTGCTGAGAGTTGAATATATGCCTTCTATTTAGAAGGATATTTGGGTGTTCATTAATATGAAGAATTTGCAGTGGTGCAACCCAGATGAGGACGTGAACTGAGCATGCACTGAATTTAAAGCACAGTAGAAGTCCTCTGGGTATTAAACATCCTCTTGCTTCAGAGCTGACCATGTGAGAAGAATGAAGAACAAAGAATGATGCTGAAATGCAAGCTTCAGATGACTGTCAAGGTCTCCTTCCTGCCTTCTCATATCTGTGCCTACTCTGTACTCTACAGAATAAAAGCCTCAAAACATTCCGTTTTGGGGTGATTTTGAAGAAATCATCTAGCCTGAATTTTAAGTTTTGCATTTTTATTACTCATAGAATTTCTGTGTCTTCAGAAGTCTTGTGTTTAGCAGAGCTATAACAAGGCAGGACCCCTCCCATTTTGTACATGTCAAAGATCTTGTGAAGTCCCTTGTCATTTGCTATGATGCAGAGCCTGTCTGCGGGAGTTGGGCTGCTTCCCTCATGTAGCTCCCTTTAAAAAAAACCCATAATATTTGAAATGAGGAAAATATATAATTGATGTTGCAAAGAATACAACTATTTTCCTTGTTTCATTGTTCTTTTTTGAAACCATAATGGTTAATTTTTAGTCTTTTCCTTAACAGCATGCTGTTAGCTTTGATGCTTGTGCTACCTTGGAATATGATCCCACATTTTGTCAGAGATACATAAAGTATCAGAGACTGCTCAGTTCATGCAAAAAAAAAAAATTTTTCTCAAACAGTAAGCATAGCCCAGTAATAATATAAAGATTATAATTTTTATAGAAATCATTACCTGGATGAGGTCTCCTAGCTTCCTGTTTATGCAAAGTTTATTTTTCAACCACCTTCCAGTGGTCTCCAAAACACTTTCTTAGTTATGACTTCAAACTGGAGGATTCTGTGTTGGTGACATAAACAAATCAAAGCCTAATTTTGGTACCTTTGCCCACAAATTACTGAATGGGTTTTATCTTGTGTGATGGAGACTGGCACATAAAAATGAATGGCACATGGCAGCAGCAACTGGAACCATACTAGCATCAGTATCTGGCTAGTAATTAATATTTAAACTGATAATTAATATTTAAGAAATTAATATTTAAACTTATTTAAGCCAACACAGAGATGTAAGGTAGTAGAAGATCTAGTAATATTTATGTCTTACATCCAAAAACTGAAATTTCATAACAGGACTGCTGTGTCCATGCAGAGGTGTGGAATGAGCCGGTCACAGTCCAAGACAGACATGAAAACCAGAGCTGTGTTTTCCAGTGCTGCACCACACCAATCACAGATCATAATAAGATATGACAGTCTGTGGAGTTCCCCTTTCTGATGGGCACCCAAAGTGCTTTTCCTACATTTTAATTCTCCTGTCATGCTGTGTCGTTGCAGTCTCCTGTGCTGGTAGGTTTTACATGAGATACCTGACCTAGAAGGCTAGAGATTGTTATGAATCTATGATCAAAGAACTGGAAGATTTTCCAGATGCTGTGATAGGGATGGGAAAACTGTCCAACGAGGAGATAAACTTAGAGGCACTTTTTAGTAGTTAATAATTTCTTACAAACAGTTCCAAGGAAAAAAGCACACTAATATAGAATATGGTTTAAAATATATATATTTATATAATTCATAAAGTAAGATGCAAACATATCATAACATACTTTTTAGATTATCCAGTTTTAAATTGTAACATCAGTTAGTCATTCCTTCACTTCCTATTCCCTCAGAACTTTTATGAAGATTTTGTGACAGGGACAGGGACAAGTGATGGATATTCACTTTTAAGCTCTATTCCTTGGAAACCTGCCAACTAAAACCAATAGTGACTTGTCCTTGTGTGTGGTTCTTTGCTGCACAATATTTTTTGATAGTGTGTGAAATGCCACATACATAAACCAAAATAAATATGCCTCATTATGGTCTGTAGTTTGAAATCGTAAATCCTGAAACACTGCTAAAAATGCAGTGACTTTCCTATGAGGGAATGAAAAGTCTCACCTTTTCATTAGCTGGTGATCTCCCTAAGTAAACAATTACTCGGTCTAAAAGGAAATGTAGATGGATAGAAAAACAAGCCTTCCTTCTTGTGAAATATCCAATGGCATTTACAGGGGTTACACAGAAGTCTATCAAACTAGGGAGAGGAAAATAAATCAATTGTAACATGTCTATAGATTGTCCCACAAAATAATCCTGATCGATGCTCATGAAATTTTCAGTGTAGTTCAACCCTGAAAAGCCTTAAATTGTTTCTGACATTGCAGTGGTTTATATATCATTTTTATTGGCTTAATGAAATATACATGTGTACATTCTTCCTTGCCTGCCCTTGACTCTTCCTAATGAGCTCATCTTTTTGTAGCCCTCATTTGCCATAACAATCACCTTAAAGCAAAAGGAACAGCATAAATAATTGCTAACTAGTGGGAGTTACACTTGATATTAAGATGTATTCTAGGCTTCATTTTCCCATTCAAGCTATCTGTCCTAACTCTGCTTATGAAAAACTGGATTTCATTGATAAAAAAAATTCTTAGATAAAATTATTTCACCATAATTATGCTGATAATCTTATTATTTACTGCTTACTAGTATTTATATTAAAACTATATAACCCACTGTTAATCCAAGAAAAAAATCAGCAAGAAGAAGCAGTTTTTAATGAAGAATAGGACTAAGCTTTAGGTGTTGATTCCTAATCAAACCCAAGTCACAGGATAAATAATTGTGTTCATTTTGAATATGGGATAATGCTGAGATATTTGATTTTAGGGAACCAAAAGCAGCAGTGTATACCTTGCTGGTTGTTCAGCCCACAAATTATGTTCATTTACACCATGGTTTTGATACTAGAGATACCAGAAGGGGAAAGTGCAAAGAACATTATTTTTTTATTTATTTAAATTTATTTAAATTCTGGTGGTATTGCTACATCAGGATAGATTGATCACTGTATTTTATTTGCCTTCTTTACCATACTTTGTTTTGCTGTGATACTGCTTTTGCCTCTAGTGTCTGATAAGTGCCACAATTGTACAGATTTTTCCATTGACAGAGCTCATCTGAGCACATATATGTACAGTGAACATGTTTTGCTGATGTTTGTAAACTTACAAATTTTATTTCTTGGTTGATTTTCTTGGCTAGTAAGAATTGAGAGAAAGAGGGAGCAAGAGGAAGTTATGGTATTTGATCTTCCCAAACCATTGCTAAATGTGATGGGGCCCTGCTTTCCTGGGGATGGCTGAATACCACATGGGAAGTGGTGAATTAATTCCTTGTTTTGATTTTGTGTGCACAGCTTTTGCTTTATTTATTAAACTGGTTTTATGTCAAGCCATTCGTTTTCTCACTTTCTCACTTCCAATTCTCTCCCTCATCCCCCCAGAGTGGTAGTGAGTGATCAGCAGCTTGGGACTCAGCTGCCCACCAGGGTTAAATTTGGCACCTGTCTTCTTCAGGTGTTGTTTCTTGTCAAATTGGATACTCAGTTACAGAATGCTGTGAACTCTTGTGTAGCTTCATTACAGACTCTGACTTCTTGTCCCTGACAGTCATATTGCTCTGTCAGAAATTCGTTGTGTTCATCCCACCTCACCTGATCTGTGATGTCTCTGAACTTGTCCCAGAATCTGCTCCTGATCTGCTCTCTCAATAGGTGCTCAGTCCTTCAAAATCATAAGACCGTTTCTTTTTTAATGAGGTTAGCCACATGCTCTTTTTTGCACTTTCCTTAAAATAGAACATTTTTCTTACGTTTCACTTTTTGTATGAAGTGCTATTCTCATTGGTTTTGTGGAATCCACTTACCATTGCCCAACAACTAAAAGGCATTTAATTTATCATGTGCTTTGAAACCAAATATCATCCTTTATTCTGCCTGCAAAGTGAGGAGGTTTTTTTAAATTTTTTCAACATCCATGTCTGCAGGCCCAAAGCCTGTACACATCTCTACAGATTTTAAACCGTATTTGGGTTTTTAGCTGCTCCACCTTGCCCATTAGGGTTTCTTTCCTCTGTAAGTGATGACCAGGCAGTGTGGTTTTACAATCTCCCTAAACCAACAGAATAACTATCTGCCATTAAAGGTAGTAATCTCTCCATTACTTATCTGCTTTGGCTGTACATCCTGATATTGTCTATGCCCTGGTGCTAGCAGCTATCTAGACAAATGAAAACTCAACCTTTTTCCTTTTCTTTGGCTCCTTTTCAACTGTGTAAATTTCCTGGTCCAGACCGTTGTACAGATGCAGAAATCCAGTCTGTCCTGGTTTAGGGCAAATTTGGGAGGAAATCTCCGAATAGGGTTCCTCTGGAGAGCAAAACCTAAATGGCTCCCCCCACCCCCAGTCGGTCCGGGAAAAGAACTTCCTCAGAGAAAAGTGGAAAAAACTGTTTATTTAACAAACAAACTGCCCACAAGCATAAGGAATGAATAATATGAAACAATAAAACCTCTCACTGGTCCGAAGAGAGAGAGAGATGGCAAACTGAGAGAAGTCCTTGCCGTGAGCCAGCTCAGCTCTCTCAGACTCTTATCAGCCCTAGTCCCTTTCGGCACGGGAAAATGTCCAGGTCCAGCCCGGTGGGCCACAGGTGCAGCTCCTGGTGCTCCCCTGGGTTTTTTCAGTCCAGAGCAGATTTAAACAGTCCCAAGAAAAAAAGGGAAAAGAAGAAGAAAAAACAGTCCAGGAAGCTTTTTTGCCTCAGCTAGCTAGACTAACTAAAAAGGAAAAAAACTCTCTCTCCCCGCTGTCCATGCATCCGACGAACACCCAAGGACGATGAAGAAAAACTGAGGAGGAGTGAAAACTGTTTTTTCAAAACAAACTGCGTGCTTCTTCTTCCCTGCCCACTCTCAGAATCAGTCTTAAAGGTACAGAACACACAGTACACACAGAACAGATGACTGGGGATACAGGCACTATAGTCACCCTAGAACACTGTCATAGCATAGAGGAGATAGCAGGGAAGGCAAAAAATCCACAGGCCTGGGGAGAAGGAAAAAGTGTCAGAAACTTTGTCTTAATCTTTCTGCTAGAAATCCATTTACCTTGTGTTCACCTTGTGCAGCAAGATGCCTCATCCAGAGTCATATGTAATACTGAACTTTTAAATTCAGGTTTTTCTATGTGGCCAGACTTTTGACAACAGATGTAAAAATCCTTTTTATTTAAATATAATAAAGATTTCACTTGGGGCAACACAGAAATCAAAGTAGTCCTTGTTGGTTATTGTGGGCCTAACATCTTTCAATCTATTTAGGCATGTTTAGACTGCACAGCCAGGAGAAGATACTGCAAGCGGAATTTGGAACCTGTAGAAAATAAATTAGTTTTTATATGACATGGGCAAAATAGTTCAGGCAAATTGGTCCTGTTGTTAAAATACTGAGCTTTAAAAACACAGTCCTCAGTTTAGCCTTTGGTTGTATGGATGGCTCCACCTCTGATTCTGACCTTGTGGCTTTGTCTGCACTGCAGATTTTATAGGTCACCTCGCAGCAGTGTAATAGCATGCTGTGTTGACTCTGGGTAGATACCTGTGCCCTCCAAAGTTGCTCCATCACTCTCTCTCCTCAGCTGGACAGGAGAGAGAAAATATAATGAAAGTCTCATGGATTGGGATCAGGACGAAAAGAGATCACTCACCAATTACTGTCACAGGCAAAATAGACTCAGCTTAGGGAAAATGACTTATTTTGTTGCCAATCAAGACAGAGTAGGATAATCAGAAACAAAAACAAATCTTAAAGCACCTTCACCCCATCCATTCCTTATTTCCAGGCTCAACTTTTCTCCACTTTTTTTTCTACCCCTCCCCAACAGCAGCACAGGTGCACTGGAAATGAAGATTGTGGTTAGTTCAAAACTCATCTGTACATCTCCTTCCTCCTGTCTCTTCCCTTCCTCGACCGTGGTGTCCTTCCCATGGGAGACAGTTCTCTACAAACTTTTTCAACATGGATCCTTACCACAGACTCCAGTTACTCACCAAGTACTCAGTGTGAGTCCCACATGATTGGCCACCCTTCAGGAACAGGCTGCTCCAGCGTGGGTTCCTGCAGGGTCAACAGTCATGCCCCATACCTGCTCCAGCCTGGGCTCCTTTCCATGTGGTCACAGCTTTGTTTGGGCATCTACCTGCTATGGTGTGGGATTTTGCATGGGTTGTAGCCGGGTGTGTCCTCCACCCCGGGGCACAGCTACCTCATCATGGTCTGCACCACAGGCTGCAGGGGAATCTCAGCTCTGGTGCCCAGAGCATCTCCTTCCCCTTTTCTCCACTGACCTTCATGTCTGCAAGGCTGCTTCTCTCACACACTCTCACTCCTCTCTCCAGCTGCAGTTGCTGTTGCAGTTTGATTTCACTCCCTGCTCTGCACCCCCTCCCTCCATTTCTTACGTGAGTTATCTGAAAGGTGCTGCCACTGTCACCAGTGGGCTGGCATGGGCTCTGTCAGACAAAGGGACAGGTGCTGGCAGTTTCTCAAAAAGTCAAAAACAAACAAAATGTTGCCATACAAACCCAAGAAAAATAGCAAAAGTTTAGCAGGAGCATCACAAAACTTTTCATGTGCCTTCTGCAAGTGTACCATCACATAGAAATGCACTGTGAGGTCCTAGTTCACGAAAGAATAAATCAGTCTCAAATTCAACAGGAAAATTGTTGTCTCCAGGAAGTTTTGGATTAAGTAGCACCCAAGGTGATATTTCAATAAGTTCTCAAAATAGTGACTGCATTATCTCATTAAAAACACACAGAAACCCACAAAAACTGAAGCAAATGCAAGAACAAGAAAAATCACTGCTGTTGTTGCAGCAATGGTAAAAAGTTTTTGTGACGCTGTTTCAAAATGTTTTACTCTACCAGGACAAGAAAAACCTCTGCTTGTATCTGTAGAACTTTTCTTCCTTTCACATCCATTTTCGAAATACCTCAACAGTGCATCAGTTTAGTTTTCTTTTTCCTGGAGAAAGATATTAGAGTGCCAGGGATATATGAAGAGTTCACACCCTCACTGTAAAGATCATGACACAAAGAAAAAATGTGCCTTGAGGTTAGCTAATGATGTTGTAAATGCTCTTAACTCAGCCAGCTCTTTCAATTTGAAATCTGAACACAGGACACTGCTGCAGAATTTGTAAATATACAAGGAATAGAAATGAAGGAAAACTATTCTTCATATAAATGTTTAAAAAGGCAAATGAAAAATAGAAAAGTTTTCTTTCTCTATTTTCAGCTGAAAAGCAAAGTTGCTTATCCACTAACAACTAGTTCACAGGGGATTTGAAGCTAGCAAAGGGTTTTTCTCATGTGCTCAGTTTTCTCTCTGGAAACCTCATGCAGATTATGATCACTGTACTAATCAAAGAGAAGATCACTTTGGGAACCGTCCCATAATTCTGTTTTCCGTTTGGAAATGACTCACTTTTACAGAGATAATATGCTAGTCCTTATATTTAAGGAAATATTTAGCAGTATTCGAAATTTCTCACTAATCTTTCTCTTATCCAAAATAAGGTGATATGTGAATTTCCACCCGAAGCCTCTCCATACATTGGCTTTTATGTTTAGAATAAAAAAAATACGTTGGTACGTTGCGGTGTGCATTCTGGGTTTCCAAAGTTCTGTATGTTTTGTTATCTGTTTTATAATGGTTTGTTCCTGCACCCCCATGCCCAAACCCCCTGTGATCTTTCCCTGGTGATGGGTCTTGTCAACCACCCTGTAACCCTGCCTAAAAGCCTGGTAAATTCTGGTGGAGATGCTCGGTGATTCGGCAAGTTCTCAGGTTGCCTCCTTCTTTCATCGTTCTGGTAAGTGTCCCTGTTCTTGGTCACTCCCCCTCTACCCTGAGATTGGTTCTAGGTATTCCCCTGCTTGGGAGACACCCCTGGTTTTAACCTGTAACCTGAAGCCCAGGCCTCACTCTGCACCTGGGCAGCCCTCTGGGTGGAATAAAGCCTAGTGAAACCCACATGAGAGTCCTCCTTTTCTTCCACACCGTCCACATTCCTGCTTGAGGTTCAGACCCACCGAAAAGGTACAAGGCTGTCTGTCCCCCTTATATGCGGACCGGTGGATGAGCTCGCCGGTCAGCAGCACCAGACACCTGCATATTGGTAACCATATGGGATGGAAGCACATACATGAAAATTTTATTCATGGGATGAGTGAGACCAGACACTACAGTAATCCACTTCTTTTAGATGATAATATGTTTGGTGCCACAAATGCCACTGCTTTATCTCTCAAGGAACCCATAAACACAGGGCATTATTTTTAAGAAGCTTGTTTGATGACTTGGACATCTGTTTTTCTAGTTTCCTTTCTACCATCAGAAAGAATGGTATCATCCGAGGTGCAGGTAACTTCGTACTGCATCCTCGTGACTGAAGGGAAAGAAACAGAAAAATCAAAGATGGCATACAGATGAAGTAAAATCTAACATGTAAATTAGAAAGCAAAACAGCTGTCAAGAGGAATCAAGACAAAAGTATAACAGTGCATCAAAAAGATAAAATATACAGGGAAAGAACGATTATGAAAGAACAAAAGAAAAAGACAGTAAGAAAATAGTTTAGTGAATGAGGATCAGGAGGAAATACAAAAGGGGAAACAGATTTCATGGTTGTGAATTTGTCAATGACTGCTTCGAAAATGTATGTGAAAGACTGTTCCTTGAATGATTAATATAAGTTGGGTGTCTGATATGATGCTTTTTTTTAGCCTCTTTATACAGTGGCATAACTGAAACTATCTAAATATGTGATGAAAATAATGTTAAAAATAATGTAGTCGGGAGATCAAAATAGGAATAGGAAAGATTTGGGGCTCTTTGTTAGTACTCCATAGAATGACAATTGTGTTTGATCTTTTCCCATATGCTATTAATACCTTGTGAAAGCATGATGTTGAGATTTTGGAAGTAATCTAAGAGTTTGTTAATAGCTGTTAGAACAAAGCTGCAAAATTTTTAGCCTAGTATTCTTTGAGCACAGAATCACCATATACAGTTTCAATACTCAGTTTCTCTGTGGCAGTTATTCTATACTGTTTTTTGCTTTCTAAACATGTCTACTATTTGTGATGATATGAGAGTTTAATGCACTGAGGGCTTTTTTACTGTCAATGCTAATCCACTGACATTAAGCAGCTTGGACTGAAGATATTTATAGTTTGGCACTGTCTGAAGTCTTGGATGTTGAATGGGAAAGCAGTAAGTGCTTCCTTCAATTGTTTGTTTCTGACTATCAGCTCAGACTCTTGATATTCCATCAACATCTAGGAGCAGGTGGCCTGCTTTGTCTTGTACTGACTAATGTTGCTGAAATATTTAAAATTACATTAGTGAGAACAGTCTGATGACAGCACGGTGCTACATGACCCATGATCAAGGTCAGCGTCCAATTTCCAAGTATTATGACAGAGGCAAGTGCAGAGCAGTTCCACTTTGAGCAGTTCTGAAGACCCTAGGTGGCTCTGAAAGACCAAAAAACAGATGGAAAGGAGCATTTAAATACTTCTTTTTATAGCAGGCCTAAGACAAGCATTCTTATTCTTTTTCACTGTTCTTCTTCAAAAGAAAACAAGGAATTAGTTTTTAATACTTGAATGAATTTATTTCAGATTCTGTTTTTTTTATTGTTCTGTTTTGGTTTTGGTTTTTTTTTTTTACATTTAAATTCACGAAGTCAAACAAAATTTTGGGAGATAAAAATGAATATGCACAATTTCTATCTCCTCTGCAGCAGGTCTGACTTTCTCACTAGTCTTAAATTTCAGTTTGCAAATGAAACTGTGCACAAAAATAGGGATTCTTAAAATGGATCTTACTTTTAATATGGATATTTAATTTAAGAATTATAAACCAAGAAGTAGTAGAAGGAGAGTTTGGGGCAGAATATCAGTAATACATTTTAGTTAGTCTGCTGAGCAAGGACTGCACCCCTCAAAGTTTTAAATCATCTTTTAGAAGGTCCTTCAAGTCTGTGCAGGGAAAGATATTCCCTTATACTGGATATCCAGACTGACATACTTGGAAAAATAAACCTTCTGCAAAAAGTTATGAACACTTTAAATGTACCAAAAACCTGCCTGATTTTACCAGTGTTATCTTTTGTTCTAACAACCTACCTATAAAATATGGTCTGTGTGCATTTCAACAAAATATTATAGGTACTTAATTAAATACAGTTTACTTTTGCTTTTTATGTACAAGTCTTACAGAACTCTTGCTGAGACTCCAGCAAAGCATGCCTCTATTTGTTTAACTGGGTGATACCTCCCATGTTAACCAGATTTCTCTTTCCTTCCTCACTCCCATATAATATTTCATTTAGAAAATATTTTCAATAGTTTCCAGCAAAATATATTTTAAAAAATGTTGAATGCTTATACCAACATATTTTTATTGGTTCTAAGGTATTGTTGTGGCAGTTTAGCCAAGCCTTAGTGTAATTTGCTGCTACATTTAGAAGAAAAATTGACTGATTGCAGTGAATGTGACATTGCTGGCAAAGAGGTTACATTGCAAACATAACAAACTCACAAATGATCTTTCTTTCAAGCCATGAAGAAAGGAGATGATTAGAAAGAGATCCTTGGGTCAAAAAGTATCATAAATTTTTAAGTTATTGTCTTATTTCAAGATTTTTTCTTCTAGAAGGCAGCCTTCAAAACTTTCCCCTCTAAACTTGCTATTCAACAAAAAATAAAGGTGACTTATAAGTTAAAAAACATCAGACAACTGAGTTTTTCAACAAGCAGCTGCAGTCTTCTAATGGCAAATTATGAAGAGTATCTGAAATAGATGCAAACTAAAAAGGAAGAAAGAAGTATTAATGAAAAGGGGAGGAAATTTCAGATTACAAGGATTCCCCAAATGTGATATAAAATAGGCAACTAAAATTAAAATGCTTCTGCCTCCAACTATTTTTATAATTAGCTCTCCAGTCTCTCTTTTTCCACTCCATCATTATGAGGCTATTTTTGTAATGAATTAACTAATCTCTTTATAGCAGTTTGTAGTCTTTCTAGGGAAACAAAAGTATTGGGAAGATCCTGTGGATTTATCAGGTAAGCTGTGAATTCTGTGTCTTGAAAACCTAACATTATCTGTGTGTGAGTGTCAATGACTGGTTTAGTTATACAACCTTCAGTTAGTAAGAAGTGGGAATATCTGAATATATCTGTCCCATTGTAACGATCTGTCTTCTGCATATCTTTTTTTTAATACGATAAACAAATGTACTTCCCTCTCTCTACCTATGCAGTCTTCTATTCTGCCCCCTGCAGTGTTATAATTAGCAAAATGCCTAATTTTAAGCATTTAATTACTAAAGAGTCCACATCTAAGGTGACAATCTAGTTATCTTTTAGACACTACTGACAGAACAGAAGGCAGTCCTGTCATCTGAAAACAGACAGATGAATCAGCTAACTTCTGCTTTAGAGGTAGATCTATCTCTTTGTTAATTAAATAGAGACAACTTGGATGTACCCTCAGTGACTTTGCAGATGAAATCAAGCTGAATGATGTAGTTGATACTTTAGAGGGAAGAGATGCCATACAGGTGCACAGTGACAGGCTTGAGAGGTGGGCCCATGTGAACCTCGAAGTTCAGCAAGGACAAGTGGCAGTGATTGGTGTAGATTAGATGTTAGGGAGATATTCTTTACTGTGAGGGTGGTGAGGCACTGGAACAGGTTGCCCAGAGAAGCTGTGGCTGCCCCATCCCTGCAGTGTTCAAGACCAAGCTGGATGGGGCTCTGAGCAACTTGATCTAGGAAAAGGTGTCCCTGCCCATGGCAGGGGCTTTGGAAGAAGTTGATCTTTAAGGTTCTTTCCAACACATTCTGTGATTTGATGTCTCTCCTGTATATATCTAAAGCTGAGTGAGGAGATTATTAGTTCTCAATATTCTTTTTTCTTGTTTTCAATGCGATTTGCTTGCAGGAATTGAGGAAGTTCATTCAGATCAGGGTTGATTTTGTTTCACCTTAGGGATTTCCATAGCCTCATATACTGCAGCAGTTTCATGTAAATCACAGTTGTACTAAAAATATAATGTGGATTTAGCTTTGTGACATCAGACTTGAACACAAAGTAGAAGAACGCTACTTACATTGAAAAACCTGGGAAGATGCTTATGAATTGGCTAAATATTGTCTCTTTGGACTATATAATGCACCAATGCCACTTTTTTTCCCTAACTTTTTTTTTTTATTATTTTTTCTTTTTGGCAAGGCTTGGTGGTTCAAATATCATACACAAGATTCTGAAAGAACAGAGAAATGTGATAACAGTGTGTGGAAAAAATGCATGGTTCTCAAATAACAGGTGTAAATGGTTGTGAATCCCTGAAACAGTTGGATATTAAACCTCTGGCATAAGCATGCCCAAGAGAACTAATTAATTTCTTAATTTTTCACTAAAAGTAGCGCTATCAGTCTCCGGGATAAGGACAATTGTTGTGGGCCTATATGTCGGAGATAACACAGGAAACAAAAAACAGTACCTTTTGGGTAAAGTCTGGAAAGGAGGGAATGAAATGAGCTAGCCAGTGCTTCAAAGAAACCACGTGTCACAGAGTCCCAGGGATGATGTAATATTATATAAAATATTATCTAGGCAACACTGATGACCCCTTTAGGGGTCTCTTTTACTCAGAAAGAGATGGGTTGTGGCAAGATCCATTCTTTTCTCATTGACATTCTGCTCCCACTTCTTGTGGGGCATTTACATTTATTGCATTTTAAATGCTAAAAGACTAAAGACTGGAACCTTTCTGTAGGGATATTGTGCTCTGAGAGGAATCTGCTGCCTGCTTTTATGATGCTCTATCTTGCCTACAATGCAGTGCAAACTTAGAAGAAACATCAGGGACTTTGCTCATTTCACCCTGTCTTGCCTTCTGAGTCCCTCATGCAGGGATAGCAAAGGTTATGAGAAAAAAGGTTATGATAATTCCACAACATTTTTGTGAGTTACTTTGTCACATTTTTGGGGAAAATGCCTGAGAGGGCCTGCAGAAAAGAAGCTGCAGAGAAGAGACAAGTAATCTTTGTTTCTGCAGGGTAAGAATCTTTGTTTCTTCTGGTTTTTGGGGTTTTTTTATAGTCGGTGGAGGAGGGCGACTTGTTTGTTATCTATTTTGTGTTTGTAGAAGCAGAAAAATTAATTCCTTTTTCTTCTTCTCTCTAGTTTAAGCCTTGAGGTTAGTCCAAACAATGGTTCCTAATCAATTAAAATAAGCCAAATTCGCTGATTGTATGACTTAACTTTAGCCACTGAAGAGTCTTTGGCCAAATTTGACATGTTCTGTTCTACAAACTCTGTTATAACTCAAGCCCTGTCATACAAATGATGGACAAAAAACCTACACGGGAGTTCTGAAAGCCCCTCTTGTGCAGGGAAGAGAAGGAATATGAATCATCTTGATAGCTGAGAGAAGTGTACTGGTTACTTAATTAACAGAAAGGAATATATAAACTGAAAGCTGTGTGGGTGATGCCAAGCTGTGGCTTGGATGCTCTCCCTGTTTCAGCTTCTCTTACTCAGTGAGGGGATGGAAACACAAGGCTGGGAACCTGGGATGTTCTAGGCTCCTATTAACACTGATGTACAGTAGCAAGCCTAGTGAGTGTAGAAGAGTCCACTTAATGAGGGTATGATGTACAAAGGCTTCTTTGTTTCCAGCTTGAACATCAAGGGTAGAGAACTCAAGGCACATACGTTTGTGATTGAGGTCCCTGGCTCAGTGCTTACCTGGGGTCAGTTACATGGTGCAGTACATAGCATTATTAGATGATAATTTTTGCAAGATTTTTAGTGAAGCTCATAATCTTTACATAACTAGTGGAAAGAAAAAAACAAACAACATGAACTCAGAATGGAGGGAGAGGGATCACTCACAATACTTAACATCCAAAGCAACAGGTCAAAATCAAGGTGTTCAAGGATCATCTCATTTCAGCTGAAGCATTTGAGTGCACCAATCACCTTTGCATTGTTTCTTTTGTCCATTGTCTGGCCTTTTTGATCCATTCAAAAGTTACAGAAACTATCTTTCTTCAATAAGGTCAACCCCATGTTAATTTTCGAGCTTGTGGAGCCATGGACTTGCTTTAATATCTTTGCATTATTCTTTCAGTAAGGAACACTGGGAAGAGGTCCCAACATCTGTGAACACTGTTGCTAATCTCTGTCAAGGGTGGCAGATAATTCCTCCAGTACACCAAATAAGCACAGATGGGGTAGCCTCTAAACCTGTAGACAGCAACATGAACAGCTGGACTCACAGGTATTGGATATTCAATAGTACAAAAATACTAGGTGGTGCCCAAACCTCACACAGATTTGTGATAATTGAAACACAAATATCTGGGCAAGAAATTGTTATGACAGAGGTTAAGAGTTAATGGCACATCACTGAACCAGAATTCACTGCTTCAGTGACTGCTGCAAACCTGAAAGATCTGTCTGTTATTTAAAACTCATATTCTAATATAATTTGTTATGAAGTACTTTGGATGTTTCATGCTGACTGCACTGGTTATTTGAATCTTTGAATATCATTTTCACTGTAATGAAGTCCCTAAAAAAGGGTACATTGGAAGGTTCTGCAGTTTCATCTAGTATTTCTGTAATTCCCTCCCAACACATCTCCCAGCATAACTTGTCTGTAATGTTTTATCCTTACTAAACAACCTATGTTTCCATAAAAGAAAATAAATTTGAAAAGTGAGCAGAATCAAAGAACCATAGAATGGTTTATGTTGGAAAGGACCTTAAACATCACTTAGTTCCAAATCCCCTGCCATGGGCAGGGAAACCTTTTACTAAACAAGATTGCTCAGAGCCCTGTCCAACCTGGCCTTGGACGCCTGCAGGGAAGGGTTATCCAAAACTTCTTTGGGAAAGCGGTGCCAGTGTCTCACCACCCTCACTGTAAAGAATTCCTTTCAAATATCTAGTCTAAATCTACGCTCTTTGAGTTTGAAGCCCTTTGTCCTGTCACTGCATGCTCTTGTAAATAGTCTCTCCATCTTTCTTGTAGGCACCCTTAAGGTATTTGGAAGGCCACAATTATATCACCCCAAATCCTTCTCTTCTGGCTGAACAATGCCAATTCTCTCAGTCTTCCCTTATACAAGAGCTGTTCTATCCCTCTGATCATCTTGGTGGCCCATTCTGGATTCTCTCCAACAGGTCCATGTCCTTCCTGTGCTGGGACCCCAGAGCTGGATGCAGCACTGAAGATGGGGTCTCACCAGAGCAGAGCAGAGGGACAGAATCTCCTCCCTGGGCCTGCTCCCCTCAGTGCTCTGGATGCAGCCCAGGGACTGCATCGTGTCCAGCCTTTCATCCCGCAGCACTCCCAAGTCCTTTTCAGCAGGGCTGCTCTCCATCTGTTCATCCCCAGCCTGTAGTGACACGAGGGGTTGCCCTGACCAAGGTGCAGCACCTTGCACTTGGCCTGGTTAAATTTCACTAGATTACCTTGGGTACGCTCCTCAAGCTTGTCCAGGTCCCTCTGGATGGCATTTCTAGTGTCCTTAGATTTTTTTTTCAGCAAGTCAAGAAAAAACGGCCTGCCATTGATTTTCAAGCCTGAGTCTGAAAAGCCAGAATCTTCTTTAGAAGGCATGCATTGGCTTGTGTTAGCTACTTGTGCATCATAATGAGACAAAGACAGTAGGCTAAAAGTATCTAAAGGTTAAAAATACTTAGAAATATCTCCACTGGGATTAAAAATAAAGTAAATACAAAACTTCAGTCACTTAGGTACAGCTGGAATTACAGCACAGGATTGAAAAACTGAGTAAGAATTTTTCAACACAAATATAATTGTGATAAGTTCTCACTCTGTAAGATCTCTATCTGAATATATTTTTATACGTCTATATGTAACGAAGCTGTTATTAAGCAAACAGATGAAATATATCATTATGCCCACATTAGATTAAGTCATCTAAAATAGATTTACCCTTGCTGCAGTGTTTGTTTGTGACAATCTTGCTGATATGGTATTGCAGGGAACTGCTTACCAACACAGAGATCAGAAGGGGCACTCATTAATTTTATGAAGCACAAATGATGCTTATATTTCCATGTGCTCAGTTTCCTGGGAGTTGGGGATATGGCCATGCTGGCATCTGTACAGCTTAGTAGCTCATCATCTGTTTCAAGGAGACAAGGGACAGAATATGAAAAATTTAGCCTAACAGTTCTGCTGATTAAAATTTTTTGTTCAAAAATCTAAGTTAGCTGCACACCTAAGGCATGCATCTTGTTCTTCTTTATGCACACCAACACGAACATATGTGTGCATGCCTCTTGTCTGCACCAGAAACCACCTGAAGATGGCCAAAATCCACTTTCAGAACCTCTGATTGCTAAGACACAAATGTCTAGACAATGTATCAAGAATATCAGCAACTGTGTAAGGTGGTCTAGCATCTCTGAGATTGAGCCAGGTTATTCTGTGCTGCTAGGTGCCCTAGCTGTAAACTCGTCTTAGAATTATTGGCCAAAGACTGTGTCTTGTCTGCAGGTATTTTTCTGATATATCTGGGTTTTATGCTGAAGTGGCTGCTCCTACAATACATAGCTAAAAATTCCTACTTAAAGAAATGAAGGTGGCTGAAAATTAATTTTAGATCTGATTCTTAAAGATCTATTTATTATCCAGACTAGGATGTATTCAGTAAATGAGGGATCTAAGTACTTATTTAACTTCTTGCAAAATCAAAGTTAAAGGAGATTTAAGCTTGAAAAGAACCAGTCCATGCTCTTCCTTTCATAGCTAATGGAGCAATAAACTTACTAGCTTACTGCTGGTGGCAAACCACAAGGACAAGGTTCATGATTGCATTGTCCTGTATTTTTCAAATATGTAATTATAATGGACAAGGCACGACCTTCATGCAGAACAGCAGGATTAATGGCACACCTCATAGAACATGGACTAGAAGTAAATAAGTATCATTGGGAACAGACAGGACAGAGCTCAACAATAATCTTACCAAAAGCATCCTGGCCGAAAAAACTCACATAAGTTAAGACAAAAACAAACAAACAAACAAACAAAAAACCAAAAACAAACAAACAAACAAAAAACCCACCAAAAAAACACCAACCCTGCTGTGCTTTAATGAACAGTGCTTGAGGAAGAATACCATAAGAGTAATAGTATTGTGTCCAGTCAAGCTTTTTGTACTTTTACAAAGAAGAACTCTTGGACACTGTAGGAAACCTCATCTGTTGATCATCTATTAGGAAAGAAAATGGAAGTTGTAAATTCATGAGACTGGATGTAGATGATTTGGAAGGGTGAATCTACCAAACCTGGATAATCTATGTTATGCTTGAAACACACAAAAATTCAGCTATTTGATCTATATCTACTGTGGTTGGAAGAGTAATAATAATTAACTGATAAGGACAATGCCATTAACCCTTCTTGATTTTATTTGTGTGAAATGAAATTAAAGAGTTCCTGTAATTCAAAGAAAAGTATAGGGGATTTTGATATTTTTCTACCCTCATTCTTTCCTTGTTACATGTTTCCATCTTCCCTTGCTTGTAACTTATTACCTATGTCTTGTGCACCTTTTTACCTTCACAAGCTGAAAAAAATATTTCATAATCAGTGAAGGAATTAATTTTTTTAAAAGAAAATACAATAACAGATTTTTTGTTTGCTTCCTTTATGTCTCACCCTTACATGACCATCATTCACCCTTTTTGAAAGTCAGCATTATTCTAATGTTTATGCAATTATTCATTGCCTGCTGATTTACACAGCTTGGATGTAGATGTCTTTGCCAACTGACTTGTAGTAGTGTAGCCCAGATTAGATTTCAAATGAGGGCTCTGATTTTTACTTTCTGGCCTAATTTCTGACTGAGATACAAAAGTACCTGATCAGTCGTGTGTGATTGACCAAAACTTCTGTGTAGCCCTTCCAATTCATAAGGATATTTATGTTTTTCTGTCTTATGCAAGTGTTGTAAAAATATCAACAACTATTTCATGTAAAATTATTGACATAGCACCATAGGGAACCTTATAAATACCCAAATTCTTCCCCAGTAAAATATGAATGAATGGTCTAAGAACATTTTGGTATTTTTTTGGTGTTACTTATCTGGAAAAACTCATATTCATAATGCTGTCTGGTTTCTTATTTTGTGTCATTATACCTTTGGTTTTTCAATGTGATTTTATTACCTGAATGATGAACAGAGTGATTTGCTTCCACTACAATTCCTACAATTTAGCATTTATGCCATTTCTCCTGGAATTAGTTTTGTTTTCACAAACACTTTTTGCTAATGTTTTAATTGTATTTTTACCATTTTATTTTACTTTGGTTGGCAACTTATCAAGTGGATTTTATTATGCTATACATGACTTTGTGCTGTTGAAATATTATCCAACTGCTTTTTAAGAGAAAAAAATTCTAAAAAGCTGTATCAATTAAAGTATGAATCAAGTTCTTTAAGACCTATTGAATATTTCCACTTACTTCACTAAATGACTGTCAAAATGAGAATGCAGTTCCAAATTAGCAGATTTAACTACATGTTATGTAAGAACTACAATGATTTACAACCTAATGTCATAACAGTCCATGAAAGAAAAGGCCTAGGCTTGCACCTATAGAAGTCTTTCTCCTTCCTGCCTGTGATTATTTCTTGCAGCTGCAACAATGGCAATATTCTTAAGTTATGGTTAGATTTTTTTTTTCCCCACGTGGAATAAAAAAGAAGTGCTTAGTTTAGTATACTTATTCATTTTAAAATGGGGTTTGGACTTATAGGTATAGATCTCATGAATACATAAAAATACTTTAGAATCAGATGTGATATGTTGTTGGCAAACATAATATGTTATTGTTTGTTGCTTATTGCTTATTAAATTGCTTATTAAAACCAGAAGTCATGTCACTAAAGCTGATTTCTGATTTCAAAGCATTATATAGATTCCTCCAGGAGAAGAAATTACAAATGACATGATATAGCAAAGAGCAGGCACTAAATTAATTTCTCTTTGTCCAAAAAATGTCCAAAAATTGTCACTATCTGATTTACACAAAGGGGTTTTAAGTCCATTGACACTGATACATATGAACTGTGTTTTAATAAAGGTACTACTTTCCACTCCCAGGATTATAGGTATTCTAGGAGGAAAAGGGGGAAGAAAAAAAAAAAAGGGAAGAAGGAAAGAAGTGTGAGCAGAAGTGTCAGATTCAGCTGTGAGAGTACACAGAGAATAATATATGTGAGTCAGGGCCTTCAACTACGATTTGGGCTGACTTATAGCCACGCAGCATACTATCACTTCAATCAACAGTCAGTGGTAGCAGGGGTCTAATAGCCTTGAAAATGAGGGATGTCTTGTATCTCCAGCTCATCACCCCAATACTGAATTTGGCAGGCATTTATACATTTATTGTTTATTTTTAAAATTTTCACATAAAGTTTGTGGTCGACAGGAATGCACTCTTTTGAAATAGCCAGCAAAAGTTAGATCCTAAAAAGTTATGACTGAATTCCAATTATTTAGTAACATACAAATATATTCTTAATTTTATAAAAATAATTAAAAATTATGACATTTATAAATATCATAGGTTTACTTTTTAGTTCTCACTGTGTTTCCAGACTGAAATGCCCTTTCCCAAGTACTAGGTACAATGGCAGTTTTCTGTTAAAAGCACAATGCCTGGCACAAGAGACTCTCACTCTCTGCCTAGCATCTCCATATGGTCTCATTTTTCATCCTTTAAAACAATATAACTACTGGTGTGGATTGAAATGTTTCTGTGTGGAAACCTGGGACTAGGCCAAAAAGCAGTGCCTCCTACTTATGCTCAGGACGAGTCTGTTACTATCTCCCACTCCCCAGTGAGAGGAGAGGCATTCTCATTTTGCTGTTCTTGATGATGAGCAACTTTATAATGCTTCCAAAAGCACTCACAGGACTTCCATTTCAGATCCTTTTCTTCACTGCGAGTCACTTCAAGGAACTATGCTGTATTAGTGATCTGGAGGCATGGCTCTGCTTCTGGATGCCCAGAAATGTGGAATTACCCCTTTCCCCATACCTGGTAAGGCTGAGATGTTATGTGTGCCTGAAGACTGCAGCAGTGCAGCTTGGCTAGGTGCAATAAGTCAGCGTGGAGCACCATAGCAAGCCCTCACAGAGTTTATAAACAGCATTAGGTGCTTCTGAAAATGCTGTCTAACTAGCTCAAGTGATGAGTGTCTGTTGGGGTGGAATTAAACGCCAATGTAGCATGGCTGCTTTCGAACAGCTGACGAGCTCTGAGTGTGCAACTCCATTGTGCGAATTTGCAGCACACATGCCCAGTGTCTGGTTCAGCCTGCAGAGAAGGATCATTGTGTTTGGATCACATTGCTCATGTTGTTTAGTCTTTTGCTAGCAGAGCCTAATAATTGCTAATTACTGTTCTGCTAGTGTTTGTAACACTGAACCGCTGAAGTACATGACTTTTATCTGGGTTCTAGGCTTTTACTCTCCAGCCAACAGCCAGCAGGCTGGAACGGGCAAGATTTAAAAGTGCTTTTCTATGCATCATTGACAATCTGACGGGAGAAGAAAACAGCGTTTGTTGAGAGAATTCCAATTAACCGGGCTTTGACTACCAACTGTGCTCCAGCGAGGCACGATCAGACTCAAAGAAGCTGGCGTGGCTAGAAACGGTTTTTTTTTCAGAAAACTGGGCAACATATTCCCTGTGCTACTGCCTTCCTCTCTTGCCTCCATTACTTCTCCGCCAATTTCTTTTCGGGTTCATTTCCACGGATGATGTCCCGCGGGGACAAGTATCCCGATCCCTGTCGGGGAGGCTGCTAAGCCGAGTTCCGTGCAGGGCGGGGAGGACGGAGAAGCCCCACACCCTTGACTCGGACCGAGGCGGCGGGGCGCGGGTACCTATCCCGGGGGATGTCCGCACCGGACGAGCGCTCGGTCCACCGGCCAGACGCGCGTGGGCGAGCGCTGCCCGCCACGAGTGGGGGCGGTGGGGGCGGCGGGGGCGCGGGTCACCGGGCGGGCGGCGGCACTGCGGCAGCCCCGGGAGCCCCACGGCGGCCACTGCCGGGGCACCTGCGGGGCGGGGGCGGCCGGAGGCGGCGCGTCCCGCCCTGACGTCACGGCGCTCCCGCATCGCCGCCGCCGTCTGACAGCCNGGCTCGGCTCGGCTCCGCTCCGCTCCGCTCCGCTCCGCTCCGCTCCGCTCCGCTCCGCACGGCTACAGCGCGCTGCCCTCGCCATGTCGGTGGCCGGGCTGAAGAAGCAGTTCCACAAAGCCACGCAGGTACCGTGGGGCGCGCTGGGCTGCGGCCGGCGTGCGCGTGGGCATGCAGGCGTGTGCGCTGTGCGGGGTCGTGCGTGGGGCTCCATTCGAGTGGGCGCAGGGCCAGCGGGTTTGCACGGATGCTGTGCCCAGTCGTGCGTGATGAGTGAGCGTGTGAGGGGCCGTGTGTCCGCACGGCTGTGTGCGGGGATGTATGCGGGGTGTGAATGTGCACGGAGGGCGGTCGGTCTGCAGGGGTGTCCATCTGCGAAGGGCCGGAGCTTGCGTGGCCGCCGCGTCTCCCCCCACTCGGCTCCGGCCGTGTTGCGACAGCGGCCAGGGGGTCCCGGCGTGTGGGAGTACCTCATGGAATGCCCTGATCTCCGCGCTTGGAGCCCGCGGGGCAGTTGCTTGAGCAAATATCCGCCGTGGGCTCGGACCTTCCCTATCGAGATCTGTGCACCGTGTTTCCATAGGCGTTGTTTTAGCCTGACTTGGGGAAAACAGCAGTAATTTGTTTTGTGGGTCTAGACCACAGTTGAAATCTGAGTAATGAGATTTGATTCTGTTGCCTTAGGCATGGTGTGATATTGCAGGGAGGTCAGGGTGAGTGTTTCACCAGTAGTTGAGTTGTTTCATAATACAAAATCTGTGTGTTACAATCTGCAAGGGCACAATTTCTGACTCAGTGTGCTTTAGGGCTAAGTGTAAAATGGTTTCATAGAAGTCAGAGGAATCGCTTTGGATCTAGAGAGCTGACACCTAGAACCATGCAGTGTTTTTTTGTGGTTTTTTTATTTTTTGGGGGGAGGGGTTGGTGGGGGTTTTTTGGGATTTGGTTTCAGTGAGTTTTTTTGGGGTTGTAACTAAATACAAAATCTCCAGTTATTTCCTTCTACTTGCCATTGCAGACATCTTCAGGTAGGAGTCTTGGTCACTGTAAGCAATCCTTAAATGCAGGCACACAAGACACTTTCAGCTGTAAGACTTTTCAACACCTGTGTATTTCCCTTTCTCATGCATCTCATCTCTTGAGCACTATGGGGAAATACTTCCTGAAAGAATGATCCTTAATGCAAGTATTTGCCTGATTTTCCATACCTTGCAGTTACACCAGTACACATTATAACTCTGAGTGCAATGATTTTATGCCAAGTCCTGCATGGGTGCATGCAGACATTGAATAACATTGTGTCTCACTTTTCACGCCACATTGTGCTGCATCATTGGTAAAATCAGCCTCGCAAGAAAACGGCTGCGCCCCGAACAGATGCCATAAGGAGCAGGTAAGGATGCCTGAGCTCATCCAGCAGCGCCCATCTGCTGCTGCTTACTTTGTTGTTTCTTCCCCTGCTACCCATGGTGCTATGAGAAGCCCAGGAATCGCCATTACTGCAATGAGTTCTGGTACTGAAAATACAAATTTCAGTGTCTGTATTGTCCATGTTTAAGAAGCAGGCAAGCTATAATACTAGAAATCTCAGTTCTCCATTAATGTAAACTAATGAGAATGCAACTGCAGCAGCAGAGGTAAATACCTTTTTTTGAGGGAGCATGGTGTGAAAGGTCTCTGCATGCTGGTTTGTCCTTCAGATGACACTCTCACACTGTTTGTCAGCAGTACTGTGATTTAGAAGGAAGAGTTTTAGCTGTCTGGAACCGAAATATTTAAGTCTCTGATGCCAGATTTAGCAGCCTGACATCTGATG
Source organism: Cyanoderma ruficeps (assembly GCA_008694505.1). Taxonomy (NCBI): domain Eukaryota; kingdom Metazoa; phylum Chordata; class Aves; order Passeriformes; family Timaliidae; genus Cyanoderma; species Cyanoderma ruficeps. The sequence continues at coordinate 534,982 of VZDJ01001050.1, read as the reverse complement.
ACCCAGGGATTTTTGGCCCCAGCTTTGACTTTCTCAGTTTGTTTTCATGCAGGCCAAGATACATTCATGTATGAGAATGATTCACAAGTATGTTGAAGACAGATCTGCTTATTGGCTTGTTTGCATTATGAGTGAGAAATCTGTGACATAGTTGTGCTGACCTTGCTCCAGGGAGTAAGCCTTTTGACTAGCGATTAAACCCCAGGTGAAATACAGATTGACATTGCTGACATTAATGAAGCTTTCCAGAAAGGACCAGACAAATAGGAAGTTTAAAAAATTCTAAATTATTGATTTGGTGCTTATTCATGTTACTTTAAATGATGTGTTGTTTTAATAGAGTCCTAAGTCATATCAAGAACACATCTGGATTGTTTTATAGAATGTAAATGATTAATTTTATTTAATTTTTTGTTTTCTCACTTGTGGAGCATCAAACTAACCTGCATGAAGTATTGTCACTTTAGAAGCCATGCTGAAGAACTTAATGCCTGCCAATTTTCAGAGACTAACTGCAACAGCAGCGAGTCACTGAAAAGCAGGAGGATACTTTGCACCTTCTGGAATGATTAGGCTGTTCACCATTTTGCCTTTCAGAAAAACTAATGGGTTTACCTCTGTCCAGCAGAGAAGTAAAGTTTAGAGAAATCTTCCTGAGTTTGTAAAAGCAGGGTGAGTCTGGAAGTCCTGGCATTAATATAGAATTGCAAGATGTTAGACTGACTAGTGTGGAGCGGGTTAGATTATTCATTGACTTCTAATACCCACAAGGTACCTAAGAGGGAGAAATAACCCCATTTGAATGTTAACGTACTGCTGCAGATCTATCATACATCTTGAAGCCAGGAAGATTGATCTAAAGAGTGTTTTTCCAGAAATAGGCAACAAAGTACTGTGCCACCAAATGGTCCCTTTTTCTTTAGGTATGCAGACTCCTTTGCCAGTAGTGCTATGCCCAGTGTGACCGAGAGAATATTGCTTCCTACAGATTTATGTTCAGTTTTAAAACTACCACAATCACGTTGGGTGATACAGATTTGACAGTCTGGGGCATTTAAACAGACTTGTTTTAAAATAGCATTAGCTTTGTTTCCACATGACTGCACTGATTGCATAAAACGGCTCTTGTGAGGCACAGTCAAAAGCTTTCAGAAAGTAATGTGAATGAAAATAAACATTCAGAAAGTAATAATTTCATAGGGAAAGAGATTAACAAAAATTCTGGGAATGGCCACATCTGATGTTCCATGTGACTCAGATGAATAAATGTGACTGACATTTTAATAGCAGTATGAATGTGGTGATATGAACCAAAAGCCTGTAATATGGTTTATTTTCAACCACTGTATTCTGCTTTTATGATACATCATGATTAAAATTGTCTCAACAGTGAGACCAAATTAACCAGTTTATACAGTTTTATAGGGAAAAATGTTTGATATTGAAAGAAACATCTCAGGAAATTGTTTCCACTCCAGTCATCATTGTCAATAGCTTGTTAGATGACTTTACTTTAGGTGGAAAGTACTGTGCTTCTGTCTTTAACAAAGTAACCTGTCAATGGCACAGTTAAGAGAATGACTCTTCTGGTTAATAAGAAGCAAATGAGACTACTGCCTAGCTAGGCTGTTTTCCACAAAATTCTCTGGTCTTTCTAGGGATTCTGTGCTGATTGAGAGCCTGTCCACACAGGTTCCCTTGTGAGAAAGAGAATATTAGGGTTCATCTGCCTGAATGTCTTTTTAATTCCTTGGTCAGAAATGTGTAAAATGTTTCACTGGAATGATGCAATCCACTTACTAGACAAGCTGCAACTAACCAGTTTCTCCTGTTCTCTGTTGATATCAATATTTTCCTAAATCTCTAGCACACTGTGTATTCATAACATGTTCCTGACTGTCCTACAGTGTTGAGTGGGAGCTGTGTGTGCTTTTCCGGTGATAGGACATCACCTGTCTTTTCCAGCTCACTGTGGTTGAAGCTGCACTCACTTTGGGTCTGCTTTTCTCCTTCCATGTATCCTCCCAGCCTCACCCATCAAATAATGGTCAGTTCCTATGCATGTGAAGGTACATGTGGGAGTTGGGCTGGAAAGCTAGGCAGCATGATGTTTTTCTTAGTGTGAATGCTGTGCCATGTGTCACTTATGTGGAACTTAATGAGCTCCCTTCTCCTTGTAAACCTGTCAGCAGTCTGAGGAAGGCAGGAGGGGATGCAGGGTGTTGTGGCTCTGAGGATAGTACCCAAACAGGCCACTGGAAACCTCTGCCCGAGAGGCATGCACCACCGGCAGTCTGTTTGTTTCTCTCAGTGTGTAGCGCTACCTTTTGAGGTCAAGGAAAGGGAGCAAATTTTTGATCTGGAAATAAAGACTATTTTTAGGAAAAAATACTTAGCTGCAGAAGGGATTATTTTCACAGCAGGTAGGGAAATTCCTTCTGTTTGTGCACTCTAGCTTGATTGCCAGATACATTATTCACATTTGGCATCATTCCCATGCGTCCTTTTATTGATATTACATAATTGAAAGGGTGAAAAATTGACTTGAATCTAAATTGCCCTTTAGTTGGATACTCCGTAACCCTTCTGAGTTGTTGATAGCTTAAACAGTCTGTACCACTTTCGAACCCTGTTTCTAAATCTGATTGGAGGAACTGCTGCTTTGTATACTAAAAAGATAATGCCTTTTTTTTTTTTTAAGATTCTCAAACATTTATTACTGTAGTATCTTTCCAACTGATGGATTCACTTTTCATTGTTATGTATGTATATAAATCTGGAGTACTAAATGGCACCCATCTGTAAGTTTTCTCCTAGTGATGTTTTGAGACAAAGAATACCCATGGATGCTGTGCTCAAAACACAGCCTGCACCAGATTTTTGTTTTGTATCTTAACTTCTGTCTTAACTGGAATTATTACATAGCAAGAGAGAACTGGATGCTCTTGGTCACTCATGCAAAACTGTCTTTGAGTTTTAAATGTGTCCTCATGACTGGCATACTGATAGATAGCATGCTTTATAAAAGTGCTGAAGCAGCATAACGAATTTTAATTGAAGAAGATTTTGCAGAGGTTATTGCGCAGAAAATTCTATAGTTTTACGTGGCTCCTAATTACAAATGGAAGGGAAGTGCAGGGTTGGTCTGACATATTTATTGTGAAGGATGAAGGGTTGGGAGCTTGAACATTGACTGTCATGACCTACTAGTATACCAGTGAAGTCTTTGGCTTTTAAAAGCTGGACAAGAGGGATGGGGTTGAAAATCTGTTTTGCAGGCCCAAAGGAGCTACTGCCGCTCTGTGAGTACATCTGAACAGAAAACTGTGTGGACACCATTTAATGGGAAGTGCCCTGATGAAACAGACTCTTGGCCCTCTTATCAGTGAAAGTCTGTGGTATGTTCAGGGACAGCCAAAAAATCCTCCAAACCTCTTATCTTAGAACTAAAAGGTCTTCCTTCTGCTGCTTTCCAGAAACTTCTGTGACTCTGATTCTCAATTTTTTCTCAGATAGTGGCCCCTGATGTACAGTGGTGGTGCTTATCCTTTCTTAAGTATATGGAGATAATCAGATGAAAGAAAATTGACAGCATGGTATTATTGTAATGATGTTTGCCACAGCACAATTACCTTGCTTTCAGTACTTATCTAATCCTGCGCTTAATCTTGGAGACAAAATAGTAGCATTTTTATAATCTGAGGTTATAGCACGTCACAGGAATCAATCCAATCTGTCAAAGAAGTGCTAGGAGATAAAATTAATTTTTTTAAAAAAATTAAATTTTAAAAATAATTTATTATTTCTGTGCTTACATTTTTCATAAGATTTCCCTTTATGGAGGTTCTTGAGACCTGCATAGTAGAAAATGAAAAATTAGAAGTGATTGTTTGAAGTTCAGTATGTTTTCAACTTAGCTGTAGATGGAAATCACTGTGATGGGCCTGGGCAGAATGATTTGTGGGTATGTAGTTGCACTTGGTGTGATAGTGATGATGTTCCTGTGTTCGTGATGAAGGACATATCTTTATTAATAAACATATTTCAATTTCTTTTATATTCTGTAGACCGAAATTGGACAGATGTAGTTGTTGCATCATCTTATGGTTCACACTGAGTGCAGCAGTTTACTCTCACCTTCTTTGCCCATCATCATTCCCTGCAGAAACTGATTGTTATTTGATCCCAGCAAAGGTGCTGCTGAGGCAGCAGCAGCATAACCTTGTGGTTTGGTGTGATGCCAGAGGACCTTCTGAAAGAACAAGAAATTCAACCACTCATTTGGCTATTGCACCTCTTACTGGAGGAGGGCTGGAAATTGCATGCATATCTATTTCAGAGTAGATAGCTGCCACTAGCTGGTATCGTTGTCAGCACTGATGTGATTTTCATCAGGCTGTGTTTTGGTCCTGTGTTCCTTGGATTTGGTATCACTGTCAAAAGTGGATACTATGCTGAATTCTTTGTAAGCAGAAATTCTAAACCAGAGAAAAGTATTGGCTTTCCCTGCCTTTCCCCCCACAATTCTGTGGCAGCAGAACACACTGTTAAGATGTTTACATTCCCCTCTGCCTCCATCATATTTTTTGTGGATTTCATTTTGATGTTTTTAATAACTTGTGTTATTTATATCTCAATTATTACTCTTGATTGCCTAATTTCCAGTTTCTATTGGCTGCAAAAGGTCTTCACATGTGAAAAGAGTTTATCTAAACATTTTGATATAGGGCTTGTTTTTCACCTTTGTGTTATGAAATTCAGTGACTGTTGTGCAGAAACACCACATGTACTGTTTATCTTTCAATTTAAGGTGTCCTTAAGCACTAGACATCGCTTTTGCTCTGCATCTGTGGGAAAGAGTGCAACTACAATAAAACAGGGTGGTAGGAGAACAAGTTTCCTTAGAGATAAAAACTGGGAGTTTTTTTTCTCTAGAAAGAAAATTTTTCTGCAAATATTGTTGATTTAGTCTTTCATGACTTTTAGTAGACTAACAGGATTTGCTCTTTTAAGCAACACTAAACAGATAGATATTTTTGCTGAGTTATTTTCCAATCTGTACACTTTTCAGCTTTAAGGTATGTGCCAGAAGTTCCTTTTCATGCAAAATCAATCTACATGCAGAAAACCAATTAATAATTCATAAGGTATAAATGTCAAAAATAAATGGTGTTTGCCTTGCCAGATGAGTCACTTAGAGCTTGTCTGCCTTGGAAAGTTATGGTATCATAATCTAAGGGCTGAATTGGAAGTGCTGCAATTTTACAAGTAGAACTCTGCAATGGATGGGTTTCTTTCTGCTTGTAGAAGAACAGCTTTACAACTTGGTTTTTTTTTGAAAAGGGAGTTAAGGACATCGGATTAAGCCCCATCCTTCCACTGCAATGAAGGTGTTTGCACAGAACTGGCTAAAGCTTTAGAAATGAATAGTTAGAGTGTTTTTCTCTACTAATTCACCATATTAATTTGTTTTTCCGTGGGAATGTTATCTTTGTCATCCAAACACAGTTAGCTAAAACTGTGTTTTGCTTCAGTTGAAGTGAAAGTTGGTTTCAGTACTTACAAGTAGGTCCTAACTGAGTCTTCTGTTGGTTGCTTCATCTCCTTTCTTGCATTGGTCAGGAATGAATGGAATTTGGTTTTGTTTTCTACTGTTATGAGAGGAATTAAGAACTTTTGAAACAGAGTGAGGCATGAAGAATGTTCCAACCAAACACAAACATTTTTATGAACCAGAATGTTTGAATGTGGAAATGGACCGTGATGTGCAGAATAACCACGAGTGCTCGTTTACTGGCTAGACTCCATCATTCAAGGAGCCTTTCACTAGTATTAACAATTGGAAGTTTGTCTTTCAGAAAGAGTGGTTGGATCTTATGTTATTATTTGCAGTCTAAATTTGGGGTTTAAATATGCACATGGTGTTCTGAGGCTGGCAGGGAATCTTCCTTTCTCACAAAATTGCTGAAAGACATACTGCCAAATATGAGGCAAATTCACCACTATCAGAAGTGGATATGACTGTCACAAGCAGTAAACATAATATGCCTGTTTTCTAGACTGCCATAAGGATAGACAGGTAAAATATGAATTTTTGAAGCATGGAAAGATGTAATTGCTGAAAGCTGAAGTAAGCTTAGGTAAATTATATACATCTTTATCTTTTTAAAGGAAAAAAGTATTTCTTCCTCTATCAGACTTTTTCTGTTTTGTTTCACCTATGTAAGCTGCTGCTGCAAAAAAGGCATATAGGAACAAAAGTTAAGCTTTGCATGGTAGGAATATGATTTTCTTACTAGAGGGAGTAAGAGCCAAAAAATATATACAATGTCAAAACACATAAAATGTCAAAACGTAAATAACTTTTTTTCTTTGTTTTACAATATTTTCATTCAAAATATATAAGTCAGGGTGATTCTGGACCTGTGACTTTTCAAAGACCTGAACTGGCATGTTTTAGGGAGGCTGCACTTTTATGACCAAAAATCTGTAATACTTGAATATCAAAAGCTCTACAGCTTCTGGAAAGTATCCTGGTTTTTATTTAATTATATACTTGGGTGGGAGTAAATAACTAGAAAGGAAGATGAGTGAGGATGAAAGACTGGAGAGGTGCACAACAGGAATCCTTGAAAACTGAGCAGAGGCGAATTGTCTGCTCTGGTATGTATAGGTGACTGACTAGAGGGAGAAGGGGTGGCGGATGTAACTCAATGAAGCTAGCACTGGCTGTTTCCTGCTTCATTAGCCTACTATTTCCAGGATTCCAGTTCCTGATCTGGACACAGTGATAATGTGTGTTGTTCCAGCCCAGGAGAAAAGACGACTGTTCCCAAAACACATACAGCTTAAGTATCACCAATGGGTTAAGGAGGTCAGCATGAATTTAATGGTGTCTGTCAGTGTAGGTGGAATTGAATGTGACTAACAAGGGGAAAAGCCAACATTGTTTCTAAAATGACAACCCCAGCTATTGCAGATTTCCTGTCTCACAGGGAGAAAGAATGAGGAAAGGCGAAACTCCTCTGCTGCTCTGATTTCAGGATAGTCTTTTAACAAGAACGGCTGGACAGCCACTGAAAAATAAGATTTCCATGACTTAGTGATTTTTTTCTTTCCCTCAGGAGATTTTGCTGTTCTGAGTAGACTGACAGAGCCTTTCTGTTTTGTGTGTGGAAAGTTCCCCCAGCGCTGGCTACCGAAGGTTCTGCTAGGTTTTGATCAGCCAAGTCCCTGCATCAAATCAGTGACTCATTCAAACAGTCCGGTGAAGCTCAAAGCCCTCCCAGGCAGAAGCTGAGCTCTGCACTGGCGTATTCCTGGGGCTCCCTGCAGTGCTGTGGTGTGCTGGGGCCCAAAGTGCTGTCAGTGACTGAAAGTGCCCAGCCAGGCTGCCAAGGCAGGATGCAGTAACACGTACTGCCTATGCAGGTGTATAGCTTTTGGGGACGAAAGACAAGGTTGTCCCAGGGTGTCTTGCTTCTCCATAACCCTGAGGGGGAGGAAAGACCCTTGTACTTTAACATGAGAAAGCGCTGCTGCAGACTCCTAAGATGAGTTTCAGCCTATCTGTAGAAAAGGAGCTATCCCTGTGCTCTGTGCTGTTCAGTGCATGTCTTAAGTGACTAAACCACGCATATGCTCCTTTGTCAGAAGAACAAAGGTCTCTGGACATGTGTGCAGTTGTGGTGCTTGAGGTCTGGAGAGTCTCGACAGCAGGAGCTGAGGTTTGGCTGTCTTGTTTCCTGATGCGCAACCTGAATATGTTAGCCAAGGAAGGAGACAAGCATGCTTGGATTCAGCTTCTGAGTTCCACTGCAGAATCTATTCTAATAATAATAATAAGTTCCTGAGATAAAAAACAGGTTGAAATGTGGATGGCTTTCTGTTTGAAAATGTCTACCAGACTACAGGAGAAAATTTGCGTGATGCCCAAGGGCTGGCCTTACAATCACTTCTTTTGGGCTGATAGGGTAATTGCTGATTTACCCCCCTGATCTTAAGAACAAGAGCACTTCCCAAATTTTATTGTTAATTTATATTAAAACAGCTCTATTAAATTATAGAAATTTATATTAAAAACATAATTTATATTAAATATGGGGTTTCTAGCAACTTTTATAAAATGCAGGCAGTCTTCCTGAGCAAATTTGAAAGCTTCTCTAGAGGCATACAGACATGGTGCTGTTATACCTTGTTCCTTGTAAAAGACTTTCTCTCTTTTCTTTCACAGCACATTGGAGCAAGAGAGATTTGAAAATTTAATGAAGCTGCAATAAAACAGCCTATTCTAGTTCCATATTTTTTCTCATTTCTGTTTGCAGATTAACTACATGTGTGCCCAGGGAAACTTCTTGACCTACAAACAGATTGACTGCAGTAGACTTTTTTTTCTTTTCCTGATTTCCTCCTGATATTTCTTTAAAATCTTTGGAAAATATTATTGCAGTAAATTGCATTTCCTTTAAATGCTATATTAATTTTCTTGCAATAAAATTAAAGTGGGGCAGGTAAATTAAGCAGCTGAGGGAGAAGCCATGGATGTCAAAGGAGCTGTTTATTAAAGAATGAAGACTAGATCAGGAGTATTAGTAACAGCCCTGTGGATGGCTGAGCCAGAGGGCTCAGGGGTAGAAACAGGGAATTTTGAAACATGTGATGGAGCAGGTAGCAGGGAGCTACAGCAAGTGGGGAGAGTGAGATCAGGTGTTGTCTTTGTGTGCTGTGTTTTAGCAATTTTATTAATACTACACAGAGGACTTAACAGAAGAGAATGTGAAGAATATCTTTTTTTTCCCTATTCTCTATTGCAATGTCATGTATTTAGTCATGATACCACAGCATATCATGGCTGTATCACCATCAGAAATCACGAGGTGTCTGGTATGTCCATTGTCTGGTCTAAAGTCCCCACTGTTGCCCTTGAGAGTGACTGGTTTTGTGGTTATAGGTTTAAGATGTGAAATATTAAAGCTAAGAAGCATTAATGAGCGTGGATGAGATAATGCCAACTTGCTCCTTAGTATTCCCAGGTGAGAGATGAGAGTGCTTTAGAATGCTGTTGCCCTGTTTTTGCTTTCATGATCTTGCCTTGGAGGTTACTTTCTATACATTGAAGAAGAAAGTAGTAGTCATTTCTGGTGCCTATGCTAAGCTACAGGGAAGACCTGAGAGAAAGGTATGGGAATTCTGTCCTATCACAGATAAACCTACGTCTCAGACAGAAATTTCCCAGGGAAGAGTGGAAGTGGCAGGGGTCAGAAATACAAATACATACAAAAAGTATATTTACAGGTACTTTGTTTCCTGCCACAACCCTCCTGAGCCCGTGCCAACAAGAAAAGCTCTGCAGTGCCCTCTTCTGTAACTATTCCTTTTCCCACATCTCTGCTGCAAAGTGGCCAGGAGGGCAGAAAAAGGGACGTTTTGCTCTTTTTCTTACCATCCTTTGACATCTGAGGAACTCCTGGTGGAGTTTGTAAGCCTAGTTTCTTCTGCAGCAGGTCAGGGTGAGCAAGGAGCTGAGACTTAAGCATTTAATTCATTGTTTCTATTATTGTCACCCCTTGGCTCTACAGAAGTATTGTATTTGGTGACCAGGCTGGAAAGGTTGGCTTTTGTTCTGATACCTTATTTGTTTTTAAAAAGCAAGAGTCCTATCTTTAATTGCTCTAAATTATAAAACAGTGTAGTATAGCTCTTAATTCTTTAATGTAATATTTTAAAAGATGGATAAATCAGTTTAGGAAAGCAGAAAGCATTTATGTATTATCACAGTTTTGCAAGCAAGCAGTGCATAATCAGGATTTACAAAAATTTTCCCAGTATTTGGTTTTTAAAGGAAACTTGATATGAATGTACAATGGAGGTGACCTTGTTCTTAATATGAGACATTCATTAATGCATGTGGTATATGCCTTTACTCAGCAGCAAGAAAACATTCTGCAGACTAAATTCTGCAGATCTGGGTATTCTTGCTTATTTATCTTAAGCATTCAGAGGTCATTTTTAACCAAGCTTTTTAAAATTATTATTATTATTACTGGAATTTTAGCAGCATATAATCCCAGACATTAAGGAGACATTACAGAATCCAGATGTTTTAAAATTAGTGATGCAAGAGCAAAACCTAGGGGTTTTTTATAACCACATGGTTATAAGACTTATATGTTTTGAGGGGTAAACAACACATAAATAACAGCAGACAAATGACAGGCACTGCAAAGAACCATCAGTAATTCCTCTAAGCCATTTTGTCTTCTTAAAGTTTATCTCCTTTGAGAGCTGTTTCAGTTGAAAATGTGTACCAGATCTTTGACAGTGTGTGACTGTGCCCCTCCCTCTTGCTTTCTTTCAGACATAGTGATGTAGCACCTGACCTGAACTTCGGAGGCGGTGTCTATGTTGGAAAGTCAGTGCAAAATGCTTGTGAAAATTGCAAGAAATATTCCAGTTCCAGATGGGTTTTTCTATGTCATGTGGATATTTTAAGTTTTTTATTTTTTTCAGACACCTATGAAGAGTTCTCTGTTCAGCTGATGGGTTGACTTGAGTTTTAAATTTAGTAAATTGGTTGGTTACTACTAACTTCCTTTACAAGCAAGGGGGTAGGTAGATGCAGGAAGAAATCCACACAGAAAAGAAATAATGTGGATTTATGGACCAAGAGGTCTGTATTTTAAGAAATTATGTAATGAACAGATGTAGCAGAGCAGGTTTCTTTACCTTCATTTCATTTTAAAAAACTAGATTGCACTTTCTGAGGCACAGAATACACATGACTTTAAAGAGACCAGGATGGAACTGCTGAGATACTCCCTGTGATCTCTGATGGTCTTAGTAGCACTGCTGATTTGCCATCTAGGGGGGTCATCTTCAGGAAATCTGAGGTACTGGTACTGGAAAGCTGCTGCAGCACTGATAGTTCACATCTCCAAGGCTTGAGTAGTGCAGTCCAGGAGGCTGGTGAGGAACCGCTTTTGTGCTCCATCATGAGTTTTGATGTCTGCCACAACTGGCCTAAGAAGTGAAGGATCCTTAACCACTTTGTTTTTGTGCACCCAGACATAAGCTAGGCAGTAGGTATCTGTAGTAACCAAGGGATCCACACTGGCAATGCAAGCTTTGCTCAGAATTCCTCTCCCTTCTTTGCATCACTTTTGTCTCACCAGTGTGCAAAAGTTGTGACAGCAGAAAAGCAGCTGCAAACTCATGAGGAAACTGAATTCATGATCTCTGGGTATGCCAGAGAAGGTAGCTGTTGTAAATGTTACCCTGAAGGCAAATGTCTGTTTATTCTGCTTTTTTTGCTTTGTATTTCTTTGTATTTTCCTGATTTGAGCCATTGCTCTCATGCAGCCAGAACCCAATGACTAGAGTGGTGTATGATCTTGACTGATGCTGGTCTTGCTGAAGACACATGCTGTGTAATTCTGACTTGCTAATTTACCCAAGTGTGCATTGCTAGTGTGTAATGGTACTGCCATACCTGTTTATTGTCAGTGATTTGAAATACATCGTTTTAAAACCATGCTTTGCAGACAAAGAGAGATCTGTGATTTCTCCTTGACATGAAAACTGTAGTTTTGCTGTTGGTCAAGTCATTAGTGGGACTGGAAGATCTGATGAATTTAATCTACACTCAACAGGCAAAGCTCAGTAGAAGCTGAAATATTTTAGGTGAGTATGGGAAGACCCTGGATTCTGCATTCCTCTGAAGAGTCAAGAATGTGATGCCTCCTGGCCTCTGGAGGCCTATCCTTCCAGTGAAGCAATGCACTAAATTAGAGCCACGTGCCATCTTGATGAATTTTAATGACCTTCAAATTCTTTATTTGCACTGCAACCTGTTTTTGTTGTGTAGTAGCAGAAAGATGTATATTTATGTTATTTTTAAGGCCTTATATTTAATTTCTTTGAAGAGTTGAAGATTTAAATGAAGGGAGTGTATTTGGAAAGGTAAACTTAAAGCACTGAGGATGAATTGATCATAATTCATCATCTATTTTAAATTTGGGCTGTTTGGCTACACTTCCCAAAGTTCACGCAAAAGCTTGATAAATTGTAATAAGTACTGTTTCTCATGAATAATACTTTAATTAATCAGGGAATTTATAATTTTGTTCATATATGTTGGTGAGAGTCATTCTGTATTTAAACTGATTGTTGTACCACCTATTTAATCATAGTTTTTCTCATGTCATTACATATCGGTCTGGTTTTGTAGAGTCATTGTGGTTTCTGCAGCCTTGGTTGGTAGGGGCATGTGCATGGCAAAACTTTGAAGGCTGCATGGACTTCTGAAGTTTTCAGACAGCCTCCTTTGTTACAGAGTGCGGTCATGTAAAGTGGATTGTTTGTTTTCTTCCTTTAAATGTTCGTAAAGCAAATGTCATCATTAGTGTACTTTACTGTCACACTTCGGGAAGGATGCTTATCTCTGCTTATGCAAATAGCCTTTGTGGGGACTCTGGTCCTTCTGTTTATGTGTGTTTCTAGAGCTGTTACAACTTTTCTTCACATGAGACCACTGAGCAGCATTATAAGTGATTGTCATCCTTTAATTTGAGCTAATCAGTCACACAGAGTTGTCCAAGAAGTAGGCCACAACCTGAATAACCTGTGCTGTATTTTTCCAGTGGACATCAATGGAGTTGCGCACAGCAAGGTCCAAGATCATGTGTCTAAATAAAAACACAGAGATCGCTTTGCCTTCAGACTGCAATAGCTGATGCTGCAAGTAACTGTAAAGACTGGTGTATCCCAGTGGAATCCTACATATGCACCCAGGCCTCTACCTGTGTCCTTGCTGCTGTGAGGACAAAACCAGACAAAACTAGACTGTGACAGACACTTTCTTAATACATTTCCTTCAGACTGAACATATATATACACTAAGGTGGTATGTGCAGTTTTATGTCTTGATTTCTTGAGTGACGTCATGAAAAGTAGCTGTCCCCCTGAGACTAACCCAGCTTTGCCTGTGATCAGATGTCTTAGTATTTGTCTGCTTCTGGGGTGATGTGTATGTGGCAATTGCTCCTCTTCTGGTCCTCACCCTGGCTCAGGAACTAGGAAGCTCTTAGGAGCCATATAAATACATTACTTGTGCTTGCTTTCTTACACTACAAATGTATTTGGGTTTATAGCATTTCTTCTGTCCACATAACCTGAATTTTTCCTGTTAATTTCACGTACTCATTCTCTATGGAAAGACCTGTGAGTCAATCTTTGCTTCTCTGCATTTGGAGATGAATTTGAAATTTTTTTATCCAGTTAGAGTCTCCTTTTAGAGATGCAAGCCTTTTTTGTTTTATATTCTTCTGGTTTACTTGCCCTTGTGGAACTAGCAGTGAAATTACTGTGGTGCAACCCTATTCACGTATCTGTATGGTTGTGTATCAGGCAGTCAGTCCCAGCCATAAGGGATGCGAATGTGATACTCAGACAAAGGAGATATGTAATTTTGTGTATATGTCCATATTATTTATGTATCAGCATAGGAGATATTTAGATATAGACACCCTACCCCGGTAATCTGAAATTCCTCTTTAGCCGATGAAGAGGTACATCAGAGAAAATGACTCGCTATTGTTACCATCTGACCAATGCAGAATATCTGAAAATGATGCATCTGTTATATAAATGTGTGCTGCAAACATAAACAGAAGGGCAGATGTGGATACTAGTAGAAAAGAGATCATCAAGCTTTCTGTAGCAATCTTAAGCTTCAGCATTCAAATCAAGGAATGAAAGTGCCTTCTGAAGTGATAATTGATATTTTATGTTTTATATCCAAGGTAGCAAATCATGGTAGTTTAATGAGACAAGCAGTACTATTTTGATATATAGTGTAATCAGCTATGAACATTTAAAAATCATGAGGTGGGCCATTATGATAATGGGAGGCTGAATTAAAAGCGTGATTTAAAAAAAATACACCAGATTGAGTTTGCATTTTTTTGTTCATGGTTCCAAAACTTTCAAGCAGTGCAGGGCCAAATGTATAGTTTAAAACTCAATGAGATGGATATTTTCAAGTAAATTATTTGCCTCCAACGTCTGAAACTTTATGAAAATAGGAAATAAAATTTCAAGATTTCAAAGTTTAAAAATCACAGACATTTCATAATCAAAGTAAATTCCTCCATAGACTAAGTGTTATATATGGTCTTTTCTTCCCAGTGTTGGCATTGGAATAATGACCTTCCTAATAAGTGATGTCAGCTGCTCTTTGTGAGTCTTTTGCTGGAGCTCTTTCACCCCCCCTTGGTCACCTTTCTTGGTCACAAATCTGTCTGATGTCCTTCTTGAACTGAGCTCACAGAACTGTGCACGGAACTTGAGGTGAGGCTGCTCCAGCAGAGAGAAAAGAGGGACAATCATTTCTGTTGCCCAGCTGGTGATGCTATCTATGCCTGAGGGACCCCAGAACACAGTTGCCCTCCTGGCTGGCAGGGTACTGCTGGCTCATATTCAACTTCCCATCAATCCAAACTCCCTCTTGTTTTTCCGTGAGGCTGCTTTCCAGGCTCTTGTTCTCCAGCTTGTATGTACACCCTGGATTACCCCATCACAGGTAGAAAATCCACCACTTGCTCTTGTTCAATTTCATGGTGATTGCACACCTCACTAGTTTTATCCATATCTCTCTATAAGACCTCTCCACCTCTGAGGAAGTTTTTCCTCTTTTGGTAACATCAGCAAAGTACTTGACATTTCAATTTCTTTGTTCTGATAATTTATAAAAACATCAAAGAGTACTGGCCCTAGCACCGTGCCCCATGAAGCCTGATGGTGACTGTCTGCCAGCTTGATGTGATTTACAGTAAGCCCTACCCATCACTCAATTTCTCACCGAACATATTACCAACTTTCCTAGATGTGTGCTGGACGTTTTGTCCAGCAGGCTACTGTGAGAGATGGTATATTATTCATGCATAATGAATGCTTTCATTAAGTGCTATACATCACATCCTCTCAATTATATAATGTCTTAACTGTTTATATTCACAACAGAGTGTGAAACTTCTTTAGCTAGTTCTTAAGACTATTAAATAGTTTTCTTGAGTGCTGTATAAAATTTGCATTACATCTCACCTCTTCTAGTTCTACTCTTTGAATTGTTTTCCCGTGTCTAAAACTGCAGAGATGACTCACCTGTGCTGGGCGATATCTTGACCCTAATTAAGTGGTTTTATAAAAACAAAAGTCTTGCGTTTTTATCTGCACTGAGAGACAGCTGCAGATACCCTGCCTGTAGGGTGTTTTTCAGTGACAGAGGGAAAGGGAGGCTCTAGCAAAAGAACAGTCACTGTTTCCAGTATGGAAATATTAGCATGTGGCACTGATAAATAACTGTGATTGCTGTATTAAAAAAATGCTGGGATTAAAGGCCTTATGAAGCTCTTACAAGTAAAATGAACTGTAGAAGAAAAAAATGCTTCGGTGCTCCTCTGTGAATGGTTTCTTTTGGCAGAGGTCTGGAGATCAGGAGTCCAGACAGTTCCCAGCCAACACTTAGTAGTGTTAGGGCAAGTATGCAGTGTAGATCTGCCTGAATGCTGGGAGAGAAAAAGGAAGGACAGGGATCTGGTCACGTAATGTTACACATGCAGGCCAAAGAGCCTGAAGGAATAATGAGTTATGAGTAGCTTATGGGGAAGACCAGGCTGCAGGAGGCTGGAGTGTCTGCCTGTGTCATGGGGATCAACACCTATCTTCAGGGTCTTGGAGGATGCAGGGCCTGGTCTTCAGGTATTGTGCAGTTAACAAAATAGGAGGCTTTCTGAAGCATTCAGTTATGCTTTTAGATTTTTCATCTAGTTTAAGGTTTTGATTTAAGGCTAGGAAGACAGATGTAACATTGAAGTAATTCGAAGCTTGTGGCATAGATATTTATACATAACATATCAAACATTAATGTATGGGTATTTTCTTTAGCTTAATTAATTCCAACTACAGAAAGCATGCAGACATTTTAAGTTCTTAGTATCCTAATTTTTATTATTAATTTATTATAATGTATAATAGAACTTTGGTTTTACATAACTTGGGAAAGAAAATACATTAATTTTCTCACTCAAATTCTGCACATTGGTTTTCTTTTTACTTGAATTCTCAAGTAAATGGTTCTTAAGCTTCAGATGGTGTTAAAGAATATTCAAAACCCAAATACTTTCAAAATTGGGTGGGGACATGAAATAATAAATCCAGCGATGCCAGCTATTGTGATTGTACTAGGAACAACTGTCTGTGATTCTGAGGGAAAAGATAAGTAAAACTGAAAAGTTTATGACATCTCTCACTACTAAGTGATAATTGAGTGATAGTTAAAGCCTTGTTAATCTTGTATATTTAAAGCACAGATATGTGTGGGAGATTAAGTATGCTTTTTTGTCTATGTAAAATACAAGTTGACTGTTAAGTTCCTAATTCAGTGTTTCTTCTCTTTACTTCAGGAGCCACTGGATGATTTGTCTTATGGACATGGTTCTTGCTAATGAGTAATCACATGATACAAGAGTCATGTTTTAACACCATTTGTAGAATGGAGCAGTTTTGCTAAAATATACAGATTTTCACAAAATTTTCAACTATTAATAAGCTGCAAATTTATCAATGAGATATAGAGGATGTAGAATGAAGTCCATAAAAGAACTTGATTGAGGAACTGAAGTTTCAGTTTGTGTTTCAAGCACTTTGTAAGCCAGTGTTTCACTGATATTCTGCTTTTCTGTCATAATCAAGTTCAGTTTCTTAGAGTAGAAGAGGTAATTTAATTTATAAGCGAAAGGCTCTGAAAGCAAGAATGACCTCCAGTAATACAGCCTACTTGTGAGCAAGTAGATGTGTAATGTTGTAAGAGCAAAGGAACTTACCTGCTGAAAATTTCTGTCTCTCCTTCCACAATGGCAAAGAGGACCATATCATCTGGACCTTTTCCTGAAGTTTTTATGCTGCTGCCATCAGCAAAGTCAGTTTAAGTTCAGATGTCCAAGTGGGGGACTCCTCACCATCAGGGATGCAAGTGGCAGCAGAATCGCTGTTGGAAAAAAAGAAGGAGAAGGCTTCATGGAGTATCACTCTGGAAAACACTGTTGTCAGGAGACAAACCAGGTTAATGATGGGCACAACAGTGAGGATTACTGGACAGGGCTGGTAAATGAAGCCTCACTGGTATTTTAAACTAAATAACAGTATTTATTATTCTTCTTCTCAGCACTTCATATGGAAGCCCTCTAGTTGTGCAAATATGAGAACTGGGTATTTAATTTTACTAAAAAAAGTGATATTGAATAAGTCCTTTCATGTAAATAATGGCTTTTTCATAGGAAGAGGAAAAAGATCTCTTTAAAATTTGTGTTTCCATTCTAAGCTGAATAAAAAAGGGCAACGCGAACATTCTAAAGACAAATTCTGCGATTAAGAAATGCATTTTTTAGAGTTGTTTTGAGGGAGGAAAAATGCTGGTGCATTTCCAAATGGGGATGCACTATTTATAGGAACTTTTGATATGCCACAATAATCCTCTTAATGTTCACACAAGTAACTTTAGGAAATGGTTGTAAACAATTAGTTAAGAAATGAGTAATGTGTGGTAATAGACAAATACTTTTGACTGTACAGTCCAAATTACACCAAAAAACAACTGGTCTTACAATAACAGTCTTGTTTTGTGTGATGAGAGTTCCTTTGTGACGTGATGATGGCTT
This sequence comes from Cyanoderma ruficeps, assembly GCA_008694505.1. Classification (NCBI taxonomy): domain Eukaryota; kingdom Metazoa; phylum Chordata; class Aves; order Passeriformes; family Timaliidae; genus Cyanoderma; species Cyanoderma ruficeps. The sequence goes on along the minus strand of VZDJ01001050.1, from coordinate 517,268 downwards.
AAGTTCTGACACATATCAGGCTTTGAGACAGTCATTGATGCTCATTCTCAAAATGCTACAGCACAGCTAAGCCGTGCTGACTGTTGTACTTCATCTTTTACTCTGCAACAGGCCCCATCTAACTTAATTTGGGAAATTACTTTAAACTTCTTTTGAATACTCTGCAGAATCAAGCACTGTCAAAGGAGTTGTTCATTGTTCAAGGCTCCACTATGTGGAGGCCTACAGAGGAAATATGAAGAAAGTAGATCTGGATGGGAGATTCAAGAAAACTGTTTTGTAGGAATGTCATATCTAATTAGGGCAGAAATGGGAATACTTTGCAGGGTATTTTGGATGTTCAACAGCATCAAAAAAATAATGACTTTGTAATTGAACTATACATAGAAAAGTCCATTTGATATTTCAGTCATATTCAAAATACCTAATTCTTAGTGTGCATACTTCACATTAAGGTAGTTGCTACCAAGTCAAGGAATTATCAGTGAACTAAGGGTTAAAGGAGCTCTGATTTATTGCAGTCCAAAGGTAGATGAACACTAAAAAAGGTCACCACATTTGTCACAGGAGTTTTCAAATGAGACAGTAAAATAAAGTACATTGATTTGTTGGCTTTATGAACAGGACTATAAAAATATGAGCTTTTTATTTTGAGCTTTGGCAATTGAGAAATGACCACAAAAGATATTCAGCAGAAAAGCCAATACTGACCTGGAATTTGTATCATTATGGTAGTGATCCCTGTCCGTGGGACATTTCAAGGTCACATTTCTTCTAGGCTTCCCCAGAACACTGCTGATTTGAAAATTGAGTCTTCCACTGTTTTTTCCTTTCTGCTTGCTTGTGCAGGCCTCACTGAATTTAGAACAGTGATGCCTGTTCTGGCACTCCCATCAAACCTGTGGTTTCCAGAATAGAATGTGCTATGTGCTGGAGTCCCAGAGCATATTGCTCCCCTGTGACCTCTCCAAAGAGGCTTCACTTACTTTCAGCTCTTGCTTTTGTTTATTTCAGCCTAAGGAAAAATTCTCTGTGGAGAAGTTTGTCTTTAGTCTGCTTTTGCCTTCCTTCCAGCAGAACTCTATTTATTTTACATTCTTTTTCAATTCAGATATAGGTAAAATATCCATTAAAAGAGGGACTCTCTTGTGTTTCTCTGTTCCATCTTTCCTTTGAACTCCCCCAACACTGTGAGAAGCCTCTGTAAAAGTACTGATTAGCAGGAAACATCATATGCTAAGAGAAGAAAAGTCAGACTTTTTGAGAAGTTTATCTAGACATAATAATATTGCAACAGACTGTAGCTGAATGCAAGAGTGGCTAGTGCTTTGAACAGCTGTGTGAACTGGGGCTCCCTGAGGGAAAGCAATGACATGGTCAATGTGGGTTGTTCAATATTATTTTCCATTCAAACCTCATACTCTTGCAAAGACAACACTTTGCCATTCGGACATGGCAATTTCAGGATACACAGAAAACGTCTACAGGGCTTTATCCTTGACCTTCTTGCCACTGATAGCTTGGAAGCAGAAGCACTTGGGAATTTGCAAATAAACTGGTTCCTGCAAGGAGTCACTAAAGAAAAAGGAGTTCTCTACAATACTTTGCCTCTCTTTGCATTTCTGGCTATGAATGGATGAACACCACATTCAAGACTATGTTTTGAAATGAGAATATCGCTTATTCAGTGTTAAGTGGTCAATTAATTATATATGCATATAAATAGTAAGACTTATTACAGTCTCAGCCAGAAACCTTGGCTCTGACTTCTGCTTAAATGGTGATTATGGTTGTGGCTGACTGTAAATGAGAAACATCCGTGACTAAAGATGCAAGATGGTTTAGGTTAATCTTGGATCTGTAGTCTCCCTGTCTGGGTATGTTGTCAGTTTACATGATGCAGAGATACAGGATAGGAAGGAGCCATTGTTATTGGATCACAGCTGATTCATTCTCTTCATTCCTTCGAAAAAAAGTTGTACTCTTTGTGGCTGGCTCAAGCTGGGATGCTGACAACAGAAAAAAAAATTGCTATTGTTTTTCTAAAGGCACAAGTCATTCAATTCCTGATGAGTTGTACTTAAAATGTATTTCTGCTGTAAGGAGTTTGTCAGCATCCTCATCTCCAGACAGTCAAATAAGATGTTGAGGCTGCATCAGTAACACTAATTAACGTGTTTTTTCCTACTAGGAGTTACTGCTACTGCTGAAATCTTTTAAATTCATTTCTCAAAGACCCACATTGGTCTGTTTTTAGGGTATTGAGCAGCACATCAGCATTGTTCGGAAGGTTTTAAAGATGGCACCTTTAATGCCTGCGAAGTCTGTGCCTGTAGAAGATTTATTTCCTGTGTCTTGTACTGTGAGCCTGTGTTTGGTGTGAGGTGAGGCGGCAGAAAGCAGGGGCTGATGGCTGGGGAGTGACACTGCATTCCGTAAGCTGGGAGCTGCTTAGTGACTTCTGCACAGCATCGTTCAGGCCCCCACTTAAATTTCAGTTACCATCAGTTAGTAGTTCTCGGGGAGAAGGGGGGCACAGGAGACACACTTCACCCTGTGTCTGGCCTTTTCCAGTTGATTTAAGAGTATTACAGTGGTTATATAATGCAGTGTCCTGGGAGGCATGGGCAGCAGATCGCGTGCAGGAGGTTGCCTGATCAGAGAAATTCTGGCTTAAGAGCCGTTGTTGGGCAGCCTTGTCCCCTGCCCTCCTGAACCGATTTATTTTCAGCTCACAAAGCAGTTCAAGTTACTTTTATTCTCTTGATTTGTCTGATAAGATGTTAAGGCTGTATTTAGTCACAGGGTATGAGAAGTTCTATGTGGCTTACTTGTAGGTTGTGTAATGCCTCACAAACATGGTCTGGAGTCTCAGTTGGTCCTGGGCTAGTTGTGCAAGGCTTATGCTGTAGCACTCCTATCACGGCTTGTATTTACCCATTTTTTAGAAACAGTTCTATTGCATATGGTTTTTATAAAAGATGCTAAGGACAACTCTTAAGAAGCAAAGGCATTTGGAATAAAACTTTTTTTTCCATTTTTTTAAACCTATAGTGCTACATACAAAGAAAGTGATATAGTTGTTATCAGTGTTTTTCCATTCCTAAACTTTCATTTACATTGGTGAGACCCATTTTTAAATATTTAAGAGCATCGTTACCAAAAGCTGATACAGTATTCAGTAATAAATACCTGAATTCTTGAACAGTTGACATAAAGATCATTATCGAAATTTAACCCTGACAAGATTTTTAAGCTGTTTTCTTTGTGCTTTATGAGCACTGCCCTTTGACCTTTAAAAAATCTGTTTAATAAAAGTGAACTCAAATCGGATATTGTTGTAGGTGTTTATGAACTTTGAATTCCTTCTGCAATTAATTTATCTTATTATCTTTATAAAGCACTGTTTTAAGGCAACTTCAGTATTTCCTTAAAGTATTCAAAGACTGCTTAGAAGACTTTTACTCTTAATTAAAAGGAAGAAAACAATAGGTATGGAAAGAGAACAGTAGTATGGAATGATATTATACTGTTTGGATGCTGTTTAAAGATATTTTTCCTGTGAGAAGCTTGTATATGGAAATGTTTTTCAATGCGTATTTTTCTCCTGCTTGGTATACATTACCTTATGATTGTATACCGTTTGAAAAATCACTGTTTCTGAAATACATTTCTTGCAAACACTGCATCTTATGATGTAGCACTACTGTAATGATGATGAGGAAGAGGCTGTGGTTGTTGTCTGCCTGGACTGCAGCAATGTCTTTGACACCACCTCCTACAGCACTGTTCTGGAAAAGGACAGGTGCAGCCTTCATTCTGTTAAAATGGCTGGGCAGGATGGCCAGGCCTAGAGAGTGGTGGTGAATTCAGTTGGCATTCAGTTGGCATCCAGGCACTGGTGGCATTCCCTAATGATCAATGTTGGGCCCAGTCCTGGTTAATATCTCCACTGATGATCTGGATGAGGGAAGTGAGTGTGCCCTCAATAAATTCACAGATGGCACAAAGTTGGGCAGAAGTGTTGACCTGCTGGAGGGCTGAAAGGCTCTGCATGGGGGTCTGTTTAGGCTGGAGACCAGCCACATGATGTTCAACAAGGCCTGATGCTGTGTCATGCCCTTGGGCCACAACAATGCCAGGCAGTGCCACAGGTTGGGGTGGAGTGACTGGAAAGTGGCCAGGCAGAAAAGTATAGAAACACGCTGGGAGAGCTCTTCACCGGCTAGCTCGGTCCCTGGTTTCTATATGAGAGAGGCTTGGTGGGTCTGAACCTCAGGCTGAAGCATGGTCGACGGTGTGGAAGAAAGAGTGGACTCTGCTTGGGTTTCAGCTGGCTTTATTCCTCTCAGTTACCTCCCATGTGCAGAAGGACAGAGCAGGGAGGGAGACCCCCAGAGTGGGAGGGCCAGGACCCCAGAGCGAGAGTGCCCAGCAGCCCCCTGTCCTGACTTTAAGTACAGGGGGTGTATCTCAACAGAGGAGAAGTTGGAGCCAATCCCGGGGCGGGGGGTGGGGAGTGATCTAGAATTGGGGAACTTAACAGAACAATGGAAGAAGGTGGTACCAGGGTACCTTGTCAAATCCTAGGGCTTTTTCCCCACAATCTTCTAGATCTTACAAGGTGATTGACAAGGTCTGTCACAAGGGAAACACCATCGGGGGTTTGGGATAGGGGTGTAGGAACAAACCATTACAAACATATAACAAAATATACAGAACGTTAGAAAACCCAGTTTATGCACTGCAACAGAAAAGAACCTGGGGGGTGCTGGTGACAGTGGCTGAACATGAGCCAGCTGTGCCCAGGTGGCCAGGAAGGCCAATGGCATCCTGGCCTGGATCAGCAACAGCGTGGCCAGCAGGATGAGGACAGTGATTGTCCCCCTGAACTTTGCACTGGTGAGGCCAACTTCGAATCCTGTGTTCAATTCTGGGTCCTCAATTCAGGATGGACACTGAGATGCAGGAGTGTATCCAGATAAGGGAAATGGAGCTGGTTTGGAGGACAAGTTCTGTGAGGCTTGGCTGAGGCACCTGGGGTTGTTTAACCTGGAGAAAAGACTCAGGGGTGACCTTATCTCTCTACTTACCTGGGTGGGTGTCAGCCTCTTTTTCCAGGTAATTAATGACAGGACGAGAGAATATAGTCCTAAGGTACACCATGGGAAGTTAAGGTAGGGCATCAGGGAGAAATTCTTCACGGAAAGGGTGATTAGACATGGGAATAGGCTGCCCAGGGAGGTGATGGAGTCACTGTCCCCCAGGGTGTTAAAGGAAAGACTGAATGTGGCATTCAGTGCCATGGTCTAGTTGATATAGTGGTGTTCCATCACAGACTGTACAATGATCTCAGAGGTTTTTTCCAGCCTAATTGTTTCTGTGACAATACAAGTATCAATCTTGACAATGTCCTTTTAAATCTGTTGGCTCTTGCCATTCGCTTGAATTTCTCCTGGTTCCTAATCTATTAGAAAATCAGCTTCAGCCACAGATCACAATACCAATGTGACTACTGTGAAGGATCAGAAAATTTGGGAATCTGCTACTGTAATGTAACCAGTTAACCAATAGTCAGCAAGTTACCAGTGTACAGCAAACATTTATTTCTCCCAGGATTATTTCCTTTTTAGCCATGAGCAATGATAGAGCAGTGGCCCTTCGTGCAGCTACTAGATGGTGAATAATGTTTCAAAAGCTTTCAGATCTTGTAGAAATTCTTCTCATCAGGTTTTGACAGATGAACTTTTGATAGCTGTAATGCTAGTGTGCATTGGGAAATATTACAATATTCAAATGGAAGTGAATTGCTTACCTTTGAAGGCTTACCTGTGAGCTTTCTGTGGTGTGATCTTAAATGCTTATTATGTTAGGAATGTACTACTTTCTGTCTGAAAGAAAACATTCTTGTATTGAAAAGCTTCTGTTATGCAGATGCTGTTAAAATCATTGTTTCTAGGGAAATGCCACTAGAACTTAAACATGAAAATTAAGAATTTGTGATAGAAAATTATTATCATCCTGTAACATAAATGATTCTCAGATTCAGACTCAGAAACCAGTTAATACAGGAAAGACTATTTGTGTCCATTTCTGAATATACGGAAACTTTGCAAGCTGCAACAGCACCAAAGTGACATTCTAACTTGTCATGGATTCTGTATTCTTAAGGTTATACTGGCTTACTAATTGATGCTTTGAATACAAGTTATGAGTGTGCAAGCATGGAGATTTAAGATTTGCTAATAAGATAATCCAAAAGTAGCTATCATGATTGCATGAAAAAGTAAAAGATGAGTAAGCAGTGAAGATGGGAAAAGTTAAAGAAGAAGCTCAAAATGTCACAAAAACTGTCCGTATAAGAAAAGCTGCCATCACTTAAGCTTTGATCAAGTTACAGGAGCCACATTTTTGTGTGGAACTGTTGCTGTAGCCATGGAATAGTTTTATTTAGCCGCTCCAACATTTGTCAATATATTCTACAAATAAATCAAACGGCAATAAAGCAGTTGGATAGTCTTGCAACAGTATTGGTACTTTTCCTTCTCAGCTGTGTCAAAATATTATGAGGAGTTACCTGTGATAGGATGAAGCCTACACACTAAAGTGGACTCTTGATAAATTAAAACGTCTAGTGAAGATAGACATGTGAAAAATATTTGGAGCCAAATATGAGTAATCAATGAACACATTTTACCATAAGCTGTCCCTAACTATTTCAGCAGAATCTGATGTCTTGCTTGCTGTATTCAGACGGTGAAGAAAAAAAAAAAAAAACTTGCTAAAATCAGGAATCAGAAGATTGTCATAAAAAGTAGATGGACTCATATCAAACTCTAGGACTTGTACTTTAATTAAAGATTTTTTCAAAGATCCCACTATAAATATGTCAGTGAATCTTCTAGTGCTTTTGTGCAAGTCAGGGTATAGGCATTTGAGATTTCTCACAGGAAAGGACTCAACAGACATTGAAATTGAGAGAGCTAGAAAATGGTAGTACATAGATTTGGAGGTTATACCCACTGTTGAGTTAACCTGTTTCCTACCAGAACACATTTCTGAGCTAAATAAGAAAAAAAATTACACCACTGTCTATAACAATCCGTCTTCACAAAGTCTATCCTTATCCTCCATGTACAAAGATTTTAGATGGGAAATTACAAATTGGTTAGAGAGTAAAATATAGACAAGATATGCTCTACAGAAGTTGAGAATGTCACATTTCTATGCTTCTAATCTTCTTAAGGAAGATTAAAAGGGGCGTTAAAAATAGTATTTCTTTTTGATAAAAGATTGTCATTGTTTAGGAAATAATGTCTTGTTCTCCACTGGAAAATGGTAGCCTTTTAAAAATATTTCCTTAATATTCTAAATAGAAAAAAAGCTGGACATAGCAACAGGGTTCAGTAATGGCAGCAGTTGTGGCTTTGACCAGCCTAACAGTGGTTATCTTTTTGCGTGTATGAGTAATCCGCAACCTAAATTGAACCCAGCTGTCTTAGCTTGTTATTTAACTGCTGCAGTTTCTGAAATAAGCATGTGTTTGGCAGAAGCTTCCTGGGGATTATCCATGCCAGTGAAAAGGAAATTGCAAAACTCTGGTATGTGCCTCACAGTACTGGAAAGATTAATTTTCAGTTAATGATCTGGGCCAAAAAGGTAAAGTTGATTCAACTGCCTTCTAATTCTGATATGTTATGATTATGCCACTCATCATGAGAGCTTTTCTTTACATGTCCCCTTCATAGGTCTTTAATTTTTTTTTCTCTCGGGGAATAAACTTTTAAAAATTGTGCTTAATGAAAAAAAAAAGAAAAAACAAGGAAAAAAAGGGGGAAAAAAAGAAAAAAAGGATTAAAAAAAAAAAAGGAAAAAAGAAAGGATAAACTTCAAAATCTCTGCAACTAGCCAAAAGCAAAATCCCTGGAAAACTGACATCTTAAAGGTGCCATTCCCTTCCCTCTCTGGTTCTCTGTGTCAACTGGTATCAAAATAGGACATTGTCTCCAAATAATTTCTATGATTCTTTTTTAAATTAAAGACAGATTTGGGGGAATTCCAGAAAGTCCACGTTTTGGAATAATTTTGCATGCTTTCTAGACTTAAAAATGTATAAACTTTTTAGTTTTTGTTTTTGAGTCTGTGAAACTTACCATATGTATACATAAATGTTTCTCCAACCATCTTATATCTCACCTATAAAAGATACGCAGTTTAAAACAACATTCTTTTTGAATTACTTTTGTAGTCTTCCTAAGCTCCTGTCTGTTAATTTCTTGAAAAGATTTTTCCCATGGTAGGAACTATGTGGATCACATGTCAGTCCCTTATTAACGATTACTTCTAGTTATTGGTAAAGTCTGACTCTTTCACTCCATTAAAGTTTTAACCTGTATATAAATAAACAGGGCCACAAGAGGATTTTTTTCCTTCTTATTTTCTAGGATTCTGATCTGTGTTTAATCTTAATTAAAATTATAGCCAGGGGAGAAGTTAGAAGATGAAGACCCATACATGTTTTCCACTTTACAATAATACAGTTTGTGTTCTTTACTTGGTAGAATACATGATGATTATAGAGCTTGGGATGTATCTATTTTACAGACACAAATAACTGTCTTCAGAAAGAAAGATTGGTTGTTTTGTTTTGTTTATTTTTCCCCTCAGCATTTGGATAGAGGTTGTATTTTGGATTTTTGGCTGGGTGGGGAGTGGATTCTTGTTGTTTTCGCTTAGTGCAGCGTCAATGATCTTCTCTGGAAAATAATTTACAGACCATCTTCACTGAAGCTGGTAGATGGGATTAAACAGGAGGAGTTGGCATGCTCCATGCAGAAACTCCATTTCTGCTGAAGTTTTTTTTTAATTTTTCCTAAAAATAAAACTTAGGTAAACTTCACCTTCACAAGAACTTTCACCTTTTTAAGTAAAATTTTGACTTCTTTATTAAATATTAAAAAGTACATTTGGAAAACTTCAGGGAATTTAACTCTGGGAGATATATTTCAGATGTGTTTTTCCTCTATGAGCTAAGTTTTCTTGTGGGACTAAGTTGTGTGAAAATGTGTATGGTCTGGTATGCTGTGAGTTACTATGCTTAAGGAGCCTTCCAGAGAAGGAGGGGCTGTATGAGACTCTTGTTTTAATTTAAAGACACCATAATACCTTTTTTGAGTTTTCTCCCTTGAAAAGGGTAAAGATAATGTATTTTGACTATATTTGATTTGATGCTTATAAGAACATCTTAAGGTAATTATCAGACAGTAAAATTAGCTTCATTTCTCAGGTGTACTAGTTCTATTGAATTCAAGACAGGGGAAGATGAAGATGATACTTCGAAAATTATGTAAATGTTACTTCTTAATGAAGTCCCTTGAATCGAAGTACTAGTAAAACTCTTTGTAGAGAAATGCCCTTTTTCAATCTTTATAAAGGAAACAGATCAATCTGCTTCAGTTAAAACCTTGTCAGTTAGTAACTGAGAAAAACTGGACAATTTATTCAGCTGAGAGTGGGCAGCTCTGAGTTTAAATCACCTGGTAACCTAGTGGAAACACCACTTTTGTGACATAGTATTTTACTGTATTCTCTTTTCCTTGCTGCTGATCTGTTTCTCAATATATGCAGACAAGTAGTGACTGTATCATCTCTGCTTTCCTGAATCATAATAGCTGCTAAAATAGTGTGTCACACAGATGTCTTTCAATGTCTGCCATCCTGTAATTTCTGCATTTATCTTCTGCACACTTACAGAAACAGAGGCATAAAAAGAGACTAGCCTACTTTTTTTTTTTTTTTTTNNNTTTTTTTAACATGGCAGCTTTGGATTTACCCACAAAAGTCACAGAGTCAATGTGTACATCTGTCACATTTGCATTCCCATACTTAGATCAAGTGTATTCTAGTACTTCGAAACGTTTGATTGTTGGAACCTGGGTATTTTGATGGGTGTAGAATTATTTAAATTGCTCAAATAAAGAGATTTGAAATTTGCCATGAGCTACCTCTATCTGTCCCTTTAGTCAGACATAGGTAACAAAGAACCCCAGCTAAAGGGCAAAACTTTTCAGCACTCAGTATTGGAATCTATTAATGGCATGCTGCTGATTTTATATCCAAGAGCAAACCAAATCATCCATCTTTTATCCCACTTTCCCACTTGGCAAATTAGTGGGACGATGATAATTCATCTTGAATCCTCTTTGCACTGATACCTAGGGGTCATCCACTGTACCTCTAAAATGAGAACTTTACCATTTTCTGCAAAGAAAAATATAGGCAGAAGTAATACTAAAGAAATTTCTCATTATATAACATAATGTGATGATACTGTGAAAACATGAGTAATGCAGCAATGTGTATCTGCTAGATAAGTAATTTTAATTGTTTATACAACTAAGTGTACCCATCTTGAGCCTCCTTGTAGCTCCTGAGAACTACAGACGAACCATTTTGGGCTTTGTATCCATAATTTTTAAATTTTATAGGTTTTTGCTGTTGTTGGCTTTGTTTCCATTTTGGTGTTGGTTTTTTGTTTTTTTTTTAAAGAGGCAATTAAGACATGGTCTTTTTCTTGGGCTTTTTGTTCAGACACAAATCATAACTGAAAAGCAAGGGAAAAATAGACACTTTTACTTTTTACTGCAGTGGTGTGAAGTTTACAGATGCAAAACATCTTGGTATCATCTGATGCAGTCTTTTCTAGGCTCCTTTGAGATCCAGACTTTCTATCATTTAGAGACTTTGGCAAATGCTTATTTTGAATTAGAAAAAAAGGAGGAAAAAGTTCGAAACATTATGGATACTCCAGAACAGATCTCTGTGCTCTACAATAAGAAACATTTTGTCGTATCTACTGTGTTAGGAGGGAACATGACTTATGATACTTAAAAGTTATGTCAGAGGGCACATCACTTGTTATGATGTAATAATTTTTTAAATTTTTTTTTTACTAAAACAAAGTGTGGTTTTGATACAAAGTTTTATCCAGCAAAATCAAAATATGCTATGGAGAAAGTGATATGGAGTTTATTGCTTGGCTGATGACAGTATTTCAACAAATACAAAATAAGCTGAATAAAAATGTTGGAACCCATAGTAAATCATCATCTCACTACAAACTAACAAGTTTTGTCTTTCTAAAAGCTTTAAGATTTTTTGTTAGCTGCTATATTAAGCAGACAACAGCTGCTAGCTGGGATGCATATAGATCTGTTCTTAGGCTTGTAATGAGTCATTCTGATTATGCTTACCTTTGGGTTACTTAAAATAAGTTGTCTCACCTAGTTATCCCTGTATCTGACACTCATCTGCTTATAATACCATGTCTTCAGTCTGAATTTCTCACTAGAACATACATTGTCATGGCCTTATAGCAATGAATCTTCTTAAATTGTTGTATTTTTTCATTTCAAGGGATAAATGCTTATAATTCTTTCTCAGATGGTAAAAATTCTGCTTTCAAACTGCTTGTAGGAACAAACTGTCCTCTTAAGCATAAGGTTTGACTAAAAATATAGGATTTCATAGAAATTTGATAATACACAATGGTTTATAATACAAATACAATGGGACCTGAAGTAATAGATACTCTGTATGTTTTGGTATTGAGGAATAAGAACAGAAAAAAAATCTGTCTCAGCCAGTGGGCTGGGTCCCATGCAATTTTTCCTTGTCTGTTCAGATGCAATTTGCACTGCTCTTAGACAATAGGTCATCACTTCTTTTGGGTAAAATCATGTCACTTTTGCTTCCTCCAGTCAGAAGATGTCAGCCACAGTTGCCTGACAGTTGAGGTTTGGACACTTCTTGGAGTAAAGTCAGTCTTACTCTGAAGAGCTTGTGCTCAGGCGTTGGTGAGCACAAAGATCAGTAATGAAAGAGCCATCTGTTATTTTTCATTTGGAGCACATCAGGGATAACTGCTTAACTTATAGTTTTATTCCTGCACAGGTTTACCATTCTCTGAGTGCAAGGAGGAAAAGAAATTGTCCATATGACTTCTTGACTAAGTTTTGTGAAGATGCTGCATATCAGTGTTAGGAGATGCTTACAGCACAGTTGTAGTTTTACTTCGTAAGGTAGCTAAAATGGTCTTTTATAGTTTGGATTTTTTTGGCATCCTAAATGCAGTGATTTTTCTTAAAAGTGTCAGGCTTATTTAGATAAATTCAGACAGATTCTTTTCTCTAGTACATACAGACGTACAGTAATGTTCTGTTTTGAAGGCCTTTTGCCCTTACAACTGGACCTGAAAGCAGATGTAGCTGAAATCTGTCCCTCAAATTCCATTCCAAACTTTAGATCCTGAAGAATCATATTCTGCTTATTCCTGGGCCTAAATGCCCGCAAAACTTTATTGGCTTTTAAAACCTCACGTCACCTAGTCTTTAGTTTTGTGACTACAGTCTGTCAGTGGCTTTGGTTCTGTTTCTACAAACAACCAGCTGAATTCTAAGCTTTAGGCAATTTGGTAGCTGAGGACCTTGCTTATAATTCAGAAGAACACGAATTAAAAAACTTGACTCTTATCTGTCTGAATCAGTCAATGCTTCATGCCTTCCATGCAGTAAGAAGATTTGGTCTCATACTCACCTCGGGACTGTCAGGTCTCTTTTTGTGGTGGATTCATTGTACCACTTCCCTTACCAGGACCTAAAACATTTAGAAAATGGGAGAATTCTTCTTAAGACTAGTAATGTTCATCGTCTGTGCCTCCTGTTTTTCTTAGCTGTCTTTCAGTAACCAAAATGGCAGTCTTATACCTTATTTCTGAATCAGATCGTACAAACAAACAAGTGATCTTTTGAGTGACTGGGAACATGGCTGTGAGATGTGATCTTCTCCTGCCTGGTTTCTCCATATTGCATTTGGAAGATTTGTCTATGAACTGAGAGTGGTGCAATGAGTCAACATTGTAACAACTCTTGCTTAAGTTGTTTTACTGCCACATAATTTTTGTTACACCAAATTTTAATTCAACGCTAACCAAGACTCTGCAAAAGACTTAAGGGTTAGTGTTACAATTAAAAACCTAACATAAATCACAGATGTGCACAGTTACTGAAAATGTTTTCCTGCACTCCCTTCCCTTAAATATTCTTTGAGGTTTTCTGAAAGTTGCAGATGGAACAGAAAGCTGTTCTGCAGGTGGAAGGTGAAACACAGGAAGAACAAACAAAAAATTACAGTTTGAAAATTGAGCTTAGTCTGGTGTATGTGGGTGTTAGTAGAGCTTCAAGTGGTCTCCAGATGAGTGAATCAAAACATTTTTCCTTTTCAGCAAAACATCATAAACAATTCATTCCACAGGACAATAGGGCCTGCTGGCATCTGTAGAGGTAAAGCAAGCAGGTTTTAGTAGTAAGTGCTGTAAGAAAAGGAGGATTGGGGTGGGGGGAAGGACGTGTAATGTTTTGGCTTCCTCACAAGAATATTTAAATGCTGACTGTGTCCTAGGCCATCTGGTTACAGTTAATCCTGTGCATTCAGAGCAATTGGGTCACGCATCTGGAGACATCTACTGCAGTATAGGAGCAGGACAGTGGGACAGAGGAGGGAAGTCAGTTTATGGAATATGCATTAGTGTGTCCAGATCCTGTGACCAAAAATATCCCCTGTCTGTCAAACAGTCAAGCAAGGAATTCATGTATCTTTCCTGTGCTCTTTTATCATTCTGGTGTAGCAAAGCCTCCGTAGTAGAACTCAACCACTTTTCCTCTTTTTTTGACAGGAAAGTGTGGAACACAGGCTCTGCTGAGTCTTAACTTCACTCATATTTTGCTTTATATGAAGCAGTTCCCTGTATTTTCCACTGCTTCTGTGGGTATTTGTGGATGCAAAGTTCTAGAAATCATGTGCAATCATTTTTGTAAAGGTTGTTTTTAAAAAATGAGGAGAAACGTGGAGAAAATGGCATCAATGGACACTAGGAGATTTAATTGAACAAATACTCTTTTATAGAGCAATAGCACTTTTTTCTTACTGCCTCCTGTGATGGTGGCTAAAAGATTTTTATCTCTTTTCAAAAATGAGAAAACTGAGGCAATGCTATAGGCAATTTCCTTGGCTCCACTGTGCAAGTATCATTTATATAGGATGTGCATTTTAAAGGAGTAAAATCAAAAGCTATTTTTTAATGCTTTCAGTGGGAAAATGGGTCATGCAGAGCTCTCATAGGAGTTTGGATGCAGCATTACGAGATCAGTTTCTGTGTCTGTAGAAAACCCTAATAAACATGGTTTGCTTAGAAAAGATATATCATTGTTGCTTAAGTGCAGGCAGAGAAGGTGCTTCTTATATAGCTATTGCTCTTACAATTTCATCTGTGGAGTTAAAAAGCAGAACAGGTTAATGACATAAAGATTACTAAAATCTTAATTTTACCCTCTTGGACTTGAGAAGACATTAACGGAGAGATTGATGTTGCTAATAATGTTCCAACCTTCTGTTTAAAGAGATTTTATTTGAAGAAAGAATGACTCTTACTAATTTCTGGTTTTGATAAAAAAAATTAAGCTTTTCCATTCTGATACTGATGTCATGATCACAGAGACACCTGCACATTTATCACTGTTTCAGTTAAGTTACATAAACTTAGCACCAGACAGGATCACTCTAACAGAAGTTTTATTTAAAGACCACTGTGGGCCCGATAAAATCTGTCTTCAGAGGAATTCAGGGACAGACATAAGAATACAAGTGGAGGTGTGATTATCTCGCAGCTACTTACATCTGTATTAGTCAAAATCCCTGGTAAAATGCCCAAACGTACTCGTTCCTTTCCAAATAAACAGACGTTGCGTGTAAGTGAACAGCTTGTGTTAAGAACATCAAGATGCTAATTAAATTCTGCAATAGTTTTCACATTTATTTCCTTTAATCACCCAGTGAATATAATCCTAAGAAGTTTATTGCAAGAAGGAAATTTTACTTTGTGAGACTTATATCCCTGACAGAACCAGAGCAATGAATGGTTTTTGACATTCAGTTATCTCCCTACCTGCATTAAAAATAGAACCTGCAAGTGCCTGACCTTACATTTGATTATTCATGTATCATCCATAACAAACAGAAGCAATAAAATGTGCCCAACTTTGATGATTCTTTGTAATATTTACAATTTCATAAGCTAGTTTCTACCTTAAAACTTTCTAAAAATAACCATTCAACAAGTAACAGAAGGACCACTCTCTTTTCTCTGGTTTTTCCTTTATGATTGTGAACTGGATCAGTGAGTTTGAAATTAACTATTAGGTGGCACTGAAAACTCATTAAGAAATCAGTCTGTTTTGAAATTGAACATGAGTAATGTCCACCCCGCTTACAGACTGTGCCACTTGGGGATGGCAATGACGGACTATGATCATAGGAATTGCCTTATCATGAAGACACAATGCTGTGTAATTAGAGACTGTGTCTAGGTTTCTTTAGATCACTGGAAAGTATTAGCACCTATGGCCAGAAAGTAAATGTTTACTTGTTTTTCAGAGAGACCAAATATTCCAAAACAAGTCAGTTGAGTAATTTTTTCACATGCAATATCACAGGAGAGCATGGTATGAAGATAATATTATGCAGACAGGGAGTCTTGATAAGTATTCTGTTTCTCTTGGATCTGTCTTTAGCAGAAAGATTTCCTCTGTTTCTTTTCAAGGAAAAATTAAAATACCTATCTTCTGAAAAACATGGAAGACTAGTAAGTAGTGCTTTTTCACATCTTGCTGTTATACCTTGTGTCCTTAGAGTGTTTGTTTTTTCCTGTATTGCATTGTATTTTGAGTGTGTTACTCCAGAATAAAAGGAAATTTAATGGGAAATTTGAAAAACACGTTCTATATCATCTTTTAAATGCAAATGCATAGATATGGAAAGAATATCTACTGTTATGGTGTTGTATTATATATTGTAAATTAATGACATTTGTACTTCAAACACTGGCTTCCATTATGGCTGGCTACTATCATGAATGGCTTATTTCCATATGGAGCCATTAAGAAAGAATAACTGTGGAATAGGTATTTGGAAATTCATCCTTCAGAGAGGAGGTGATGACATCCGATTTCCTTTGTGCAAGACATCCTTGGGACCTATACCACACCAGTGTGAGTGCAAAGTCTTTCTACTGCTGCAAAGCACAGTGCCCTACACCTGCAGACTGCAGATGGCTTACCTAGATGGTCAGGACATGTTTTAATATGTATTTCAAATGGCTGACTGTCTGAAAACCCAGCTGAACAGCAGTCAGCATCCTTGAAGTTGACTCTGGATTTAAATGGGGAGGACAGCAGTTTGCCTGGGCTGCATGTTGTAGATTTTGCTCCTGGCTGTGAGTTCCAGCTCTTGCACCACTCTGCTTTGTGGTGGGATTTTTCCTTTTATGAGGAAGGGGACCATGGCCAAAATGATCTCTTTCTGAGTCAGTTTGCTTAAGTTGAATTCTTGACATTTTTAATAGAAGATAATGTAGTTGTGTATATAGCAAGAAAATGCATATTTCATGGAGCAAGTGCAGATCTGCCCACAGCTTTTACCACCAGTAAAAAATGGCCAGTATGAACGGGCACATTTTTGTCCAGGTTAGTTACATCTGAAAAGAAAAACTATTTTGTTGATGGTGCAGCCATGTCAGGACATTCACAGCTAATTAGGATGCAATTAGGGTCCTCTTATATGTTATGTGGCAGGTATCTAGGTTAGTTTGTGTCCCAAAGATGTGGGTGTGGTTTTGGGTACCTTGGTCATATTTGTTCTGATAGTATCCTGAGAATGACAGTGTCTCTATGTTGATATGTTCTTAGCAGATTTAAAAAGCAACTAAGATTTAACTGCTGCAGTAAAATTTGGGACCTGGTAACTTGTATTGCACTTTACAGTAGCACCCAAGCCAGACAGTCTAATGGGACATTGCAATGCAGTTACTCTCACTAGGACCAGATGGAGCTTCCTGGTCACCCTGCAGTTTCCAAGGATAACTGCAGTAAAGGCAAAAACAGTATTTGGAGGCCTGAGTTCTGTATCTGAGTATTCCTATGGGGTGTGTGGACCCACATTCTCTGCTGTCTTCTTCCTCCTGTGATCTATCACTCACTTCCTGTGCTCTATATTCTTACAAAGTAATGCTTAAGCTCACTGTTATAGTCTTTCAGTAGTATCTAAAGATATTTTGCACTGATGTAAAGGGCAGACACCAAATGATCATTTAAGATAATGAATGAAATTGGCACAATGCTGTTGAAGTTGTGAGAACATTAGAGGTCAAAATCAGCTTTGCTTTGTACCCTTTGCCTTCATCCAAAGTCAAGAGTGGCAGTTGAAGTTAGCTCTTAGGATTCTCATTTGCTGTTTGTATCAGGAGCATTTTATTAAAGCTGATCAATCTGAAGCTAGATGCATGCTGAACTGGTTGCACTTTTGATGCAGTTAGTAACTGCAACATCCTGATCAGAAATTAAAATGTGTAAGTATTTAAATTTATTGAGGTGTAAGATGCTGAGAGTCTTAAACCAATGAAGAAATAGAGCTTTGCTGCACCTTTATTTAGCATATCTCTTTTTCCTATGCTTTGGGGCACTGTACCCTAAACCAGAAGAAAACAGAACAAGAAAGGAAGCATAGCTTCTGCATGGAATAGTGTCGAGCCTCCACAGCTTAAAAAAGCAACTAGTACAAACAAGCATACTGCACTATCAGGTTAATCATTGCATGAATCATATCAATCATATTCAGAAGTGTAGCTTGTTTTTCAGCCCTTTAATGCTGAAGTTAGATGGTTTTGGTAGACCTTCCTGTAAAGTCCAACATGCATCTACCAAATTTAACAAAAATCATGACCCCAAGTGATTTGTTTTCACCTCAAAATGTCCATCTTCTTTTTTGAATAGTATCTCTCTGGCTTTCTGCACGTCAATGTTAAATCTCTCTCTAAAAAAGATAATGGTTACTGCAGATGTCTAGCAGCCATAATATCCTAATATATTTCAAAGATCAGTAGTTTTGTGCTGTACATCTTTCAAATAATAATTATTTTTATATACTTACTGCATATTATATATATTTATAGTCACAGATCCACAATATTTTTGGAACATACTCTTTTAAGAAAGGCTTGTTTTGGTTTGGTTTAGATAATTGTAACTCAGTTAGTTTAAAATTCCATTAAATGTAATAAATACTCCAGCCACATATGGTAGCCTGGCTCTTCTTACAGCTAGATAGTCCTGATGTTGGTTTGGAACACACTGCAGACCAGGAAGAAGAGAAGAAAGGCCTTGACCTTTCCTTTAATACGCAAAGATAGCCCCTCAAAACTCACAGAAATGCTTTTGCACAGCTCTTACTCGTTGTTCTGCAGAAAATACCTTCAGCCGGTACGGCAAAGGAAAGTTTCAGCAAGGAACAAGAATAAAATAGCATAAATAGTAACCAGCCTAACCAAAAAAGTGGGTTTATGTTCTCTCCAGCTGAGACTCCATCAGAGTTCAACCGATGCAGAAATAGTACAACTTAAATTGATATCACAGGCTCACAGAACTTTGGTTGGGAATTGAACTCTTACATTCTAAACCCTCTTTTTACTGACTGTAGCTACCTTAATAATATTTTTAAGAGGAAGAAATGTGCATTGAAAAGAGTTGAAGGTAAATTAGGGTCAAGACCTAGGATACAGTAATGTACCTCCATGCTGTAGTGCGTAGCGAGCTTTTACGTATTCCATTAAAAGATAATGAAGGCTCCAAAATTGGCAGTTCCATCAGGGAGACATCCCCATGACTCATCTTGCGTAAGCAGAGCTGAGTCCTCATGCCAAAAATAGAATAAAATACTCCCATTCTATGAAGTGAAAGCAACGTACTTGGAAAGTATTTTTTCCTTTTTTTATTTTTTTATCTTTATTTTTAGTTTAGATTTTGTGGCTCTTAATTAAGCAAGATTTTAACAGACTCATAAAGTCTCAGCATTGCATTAAAAAAAATCAATCAGATGAATGTGTAACATATTGTTACCACAACTAGATCATTCAGTACCAATTATTTTAATTGGGATAATTTTCAATTTGGAGGGCATCTTATTAAAAATGTACATTAATTGCCCTGTGTTCCATCATGATTTTAGAAATTGTGTCTTTTTAAGGACATTAAGGAGTGCTTTTGTTAGATGTATGCAAAAAGAATCTGAGTAAGTTTTTTCTTTTATATTGTGTGACTGTAAATGGTTAGATTAAACAAAAAGAGCCATATTTTTACTGTTTTCGCAACACCAAAGATGTACTTTTTATCTTTTATATTTTGTCATAATGCTATTTTTAAACATAAGATGTTAGTCATAAGAAGTCAAGACTTTTGAAGTAGCAGTAGCCATGACAACCCTCACTCTTGGGGGTGCAGTACAAGGTCTGTGGTGTGTTGCTGGACGTATACTGCATGTGACTGGATGAAATGTTACTGTGTATGGTAAAATTACTTATGACTTCATTAAAGACTACTTTTTCTAGGTCATGCAACAAATTAGCCGCAAGCTACAATTCGAGAAATTAGTTGTCTCTGCTCTGTGCTTGTTCCATCAAACAGCAGATAAAGACACTGTTGTGCAAGCAAGGTCTACTAAAAAGGGCATGTTTTGTGGATTATTCTTTTTATTTCATTCTATTTTCAGTTTTCTTCTCACATTCTTCTTACTTTTCTTTATTTCCTCCCTTACTTTTTCTTATTTCTCTGTTTTTCTTTTTTTCTGTTTCTCTCTTTTCTGCTCTTCATCATCCTTTGTGCTTAGCAGTGGTGAATTTGTAAAACAAGTAAATAGATTCTTTTTTAAACTTATTTGAAAAATGCACATTTTTTTAACCCCATCTGAGTTAACTCATCTGAGTTGATCTTTAGCTGCACAAATCTCACTGCAGTGAGTTGGAATAATTGAGATGTCTTGCAATACCTACCTTTAAGTATTTCAGAATTAAAATACAACACATTTTCTGAAGACGTGTTTTCCCTGAGAACACATGGGACTCACCAAGGCAATATTTAGATGAGTGGTGGTCTCTTGAGCACCATCAGTATTCAGCAATGCAGTTAGAAGTGTCTGAGTGAAACTCTGAAGCCCCTGTTGCTAACTGTACTGCAAAAAGCCAAATTCTGTGAGTAGGGTTTAAGCATTGTACATAACAACAAAGGTGTTTATGATCATGCATGCTTGTCAATCTATAAATACCAGATTAAAAGGATTTCAGAACTGTATTTAACTAACATTAAAAACATTGGGTTTTCTACAGAGTTTTTATCAAATTCAAACTTTTTTTAGCTCTCAGGTAATAATTAATATGGTGGGAAATGATGTTATGAAGAATTTAATCTTTATGCAGGTTATGGTTTTGTTGTAACACAATTCTGTACAGTAGAGCTGAAACAAAGTGAGATCCATGGGTTTTTTAAATTAATGCTGCTCATTCTATGTAGTGAATGAGAAAATGATAATGAAACTGCAAAAACTTGTAGAAGTTTATACACTTTAGTGATATTTGCAGCGAACATATTAGAAGCTATATTAAAGTTATTTAGACAGTCTAATTGCATCATTTCTTGTATTTTTGAATGCATCTATAAAACCTTCCTTAATTTTAAAATAATTTTATTCATGTGGTTTAGTTTATGTTTTTATGTCTCTAAAATATACTTACCTAGACAGTATTTTAACAATAACTATAGATACAATGTTTCAGATAAAATTTTAGATTGAAAATAACTCATTAGAAATACAATTTATTATTAAAGATACATTAATTATGGTTACATACGATTATAAACTTACATAATATTGTAAATTTAAAATATATTTAATTAAAATTTTATATACCTATTTATCAAATCAAAGAATACATATCTTCAAGTTAAGGCAACTGCTGCATTATATCTCTGAATGTTAAGGAATTTTTACTTTTCAGTTGGACAACTTGAACAAAGCTAACCTAGATTTTTTATCAAGTTGCTTGGGAATGAAACAGGGAAAAATTGTATCCAGGCAACAGCATCTTAGATCTTAATAATTTTACAGCATCTTAGATCCACTTACTCAATATTGAAGCCATCTTCTGATCAAAAAAGAACAACTTACGTAAATGACTTGTTTTGTATGTTGCTCATATGTCTGGATTTCTGGTAAATGTGGGAGTTCCTCCACACTAATACACAGCTAACAAGAAGTTAGCAGTTAGTTCACTTGTGCCTGTATTGTTACAGGTGTGCACATCAAGCTGCACTGACAGAAGTGTGACGTGAGGTATTTTGACAGGCAATGACCTCTGTATTGAGTGTAAGTATTACATTAGCTTTCAAATGGCAGGAGGAGGTTAATGTAAAAACTGTCCTCCTCTTTAAGGATCTGGTGGCACCTGCTTCTCAGGGAAGCCAGTATGAGGATGTTCTATTCTTGCTCTGTTGAGGTAGCAGGGACATGGGGTCTCCTGGCCTCGAGCCTGTGCATGGTTGGCCTTGACTGCTCAGAGGGAGGACGGTAGGGCATTTGCTCTAGTCCCCAGAAACAGTCTTGGAGGGCAGGGGGCAGGGTGGTGATGCATGTGGACCATGACATTTAGTAAAGTTATGTGTGCTAAGCAAAACAACTGGGAAATTCCAGACAGGAAGGGAGGAAGAATATGGGGAAGAGCTAGGTCCAGTGGGGCATTTCACATTATGTGAGGGCCCATTGGGCATGGCAGCCTTTCCCCCAAGAGAAATGAAGGGGACCCTGGCAGTTTAGGGTGGTGCTGTCCAAGAGCTGTCAGTACCACTTCTCTTTTGGCCTGGTCAAATTGGTGTCTAATGCAAAGAATCACAGAGGTGAAAATCTTGCATGTGGTCCAGAGTCTTCCACTAGAGTTTGCCTTTCATTTTTGGTAATTTGTAAANATAGATAGATAGATAGATAGATAGATAGATAGATAGATAGATAGATAGATAGATAAATCTGATCCCAGGAGAGCTTCTTGTGATCAGCACAGAATATTCTCATGCACTGCATAGGCCAGTTACATGCTGCATGTTTGTATCTCACATGACAGTGTGAGCAAAATGACTAATCAGATGATAATAGTGGTACATCTGGCATATTAAATTATGTAATAACCATTACTTCTTTGCTGAAATTGGACATAATCATGTCAGTCATTTTGGTTCATACTTTCAAGTTAGATCAGTAATTTCTGTACTTGCAGAAAACCTTCTCTAAGGTATACGGTATCTGAGCATGTGGAAGGTGAGCGTGGACTACATTATGTTTACGCTAAAACATGATAGTTGGGTTTTCTTTTGACTTGTGGCAGATGTGACTACTCTGTTCCTTTCTCTTTGGCATTTGTACATGTCAGAAAGCCAATGAGAGCCTATGTCTAAATCTATCTGTGATAGAAGGATGGCTCCCAATATTACATTTTGTCAGGACTACTGACTTCTGGTGTGTTTCTTTGGAAACACTTAGATGAAGTTCTGTATTTAATTTTTTTCATTTACAGAACTGTCCCTTGGATTTGAAGGCAGTCATTTTAAGATTTTTTTTAAACTATAAATCCAGCTGAACCAGCTTAAAAGAAACCTTCTCATAAGCCAAAAAGAACATTAATCTGGAGGACAAAATGTGGAAAAGGATAAGTACAGGAATATATTGAGATCCTATGCTTTGTGATGGTAAAGAGTTCATTATTTCTTGAAAGGAATACCGTAGAGGGTTTTTGTTGGCTGTTTTCTTAGCCTGTATTTATTGTTGTTGTTTTCAGCTAATTTATAGAAATAAAATGCTCTGACATTTTTCTGTGTATTTATGAATGGCTCAGGAAGTTTATTAAACAGCCTAGAACAATGCTGAGATACAGCAATGCAAAAAAAACTGTTCATAAATAAATTATATTTACTGACAGGAAGTCAGTGTACTTCTCTGGTAATGATTCTAGCATGATAATGCAAAGTATCCTGTAGTTCTTAAAGGATAGGGGAATTTTTTTTTTCTATTGTATAGCTGCTTGAGAATACCTCATTTTATAAGAATTCCTTATTTTGGAAGAATTTATCTGTATCTTAACTCCTGTGCGAAATATTTCTTTCAAATTCCACCTCTTTGAATGCTTTTAACAAAGCCACACAGTAAATTTAAAACACAATTGATTTATTAATGATCAGGCAATGACTTCTATTTAAAAGCTGGTAAACTTTGTTCATGGCACAAGTGGTAATGTTGAAGTTGCATATCTGTACAGACATATGCTGTGTGTTGCATGTGGCAATCCCATGTTATTTATTCTGAATAATTCAGGGGAAAATAAGGGCAATGAAACTGGTGAAGGATCTGTAGCCCAAGCCCTGTGAGAAGTGCTGAGGGAGCTGGGAGTGTTTAGCCTGGAGAAAAGGAGGCTCAGGGAAAGCCTTATTGTTCCCTGCAACTGCCTGAAAGGAGAGTCTGGTGAGGTGAGGATCAGCCTCTCCTCCCAGGCAACCAGTGACAGGGCAGGAGGAAACAGCCTCAAGTTACACCAGAGGAGGTTTGGATTGGATATTAGGAAAAACCTTTTCACAGAAAGGATGATTGGGCATTGAAAAAGTCTGCCTGGGTTGAATCACCATCCCCAGAAGTGTTCAAAAATCATGTGGATGTGGCACTTAGAGGCATGGCTTAGTGGTGGACTTGGCAGGGCTGGATTAACTGGTTTGGACTTGATGGTGATATTTGAGGTCTTTTCCAACCTAATTGAATCTATGATTCTAAGACTGCCTGTGAAAAGGGTGTATTTTTAGTAGTAATTTACCTAAGACCATGGAAAATTGTTGATAAAATAAGGCTGTCCAAAACTCAAAATTGATTTCGGGTTATCTGTGCCTGCTTTCTCACTGTTTTGAAGGTAGGAAGCATCTGTCCTTGGACGGTGTTTGCTTCAGAGACTCCCAATGCCCACCTACCCTCTCTGCTTCATATCTGCATGAACAGCATTTCAGGAGATGTGTAGGAGACATATCACATGACTTTCAGGCCTGGTGGATTAATTCTCAACCTCAATGGGCCACATTCTGGTTTTGCAATGTGTAAAGCATTGTAGAGCTCTAGAGATGTCATAGCTTACTGGATTCTATATGTTTTTTTTCAGATAACCCATTTCCTTGTGACATGTATGACTCCTAGGAAACCATGCAAAGTTGTGAGGGAGATGTGGGACCTTGATCACTGATAATAGCACAAGACAATAGTTTCATCTTAAAGATAGTTCAAAACTGCAGCAGAAGAGAGTGAACAGGCTTGACTTGCTGTTCTTGGTGAGGAGCTGATGAGCTGTATTATGTATAACTGGAGATTGTCAAAGTCCCTGTGAGCCTTGCAAATAGTGAGTTGCAGTAACAAAGCTGAGAAAGAGCAGACTGTCAAATCACTGTCTCAGGACAGTGCCAAATAGGCACCACAGCTTGAAAGTATTCTGCAATTGATTAAAGTGCTCTGCTCAGTGCTCTGCTAGAGAGCTATGAGAAAGCCGATACTTCCTGCAGAAAACAAAGCAGAATTTAAAACCTCCTTAGGGCTCAGAATTCAGCATCCCTGTTATCTAAGTCAGAAAATTTTTATAAGGTGAGAACAAGGACATGAAAGCTTACTGAAGCAAGAATCTGTTTGATATGAAGAAAAGACGATTTAAGACTAAAAGTCTGTACTATAAAGAAACAAACAAAGATTTGTCTGTCTCAGCTTTTATGTCATCAGCAGTCACAGTGGGTCTCTGTAAGCAGAGTACATTCTGTATATAATGTGATCATAGTTATTTCTTTTTTTCAGATAGTGGTAGGAACAAATTAGAGTTATGTTTCCGATTTTGTACTTCAGTAAAACACAAATGTTTTAATTCTTATATTACTACAGAAGCAATATTAATTTATGTTATGTACATGAAAAAATTATGGAAAATTGTTCCAGTAAGTTGAATTGAAGCTTATGCGTTTGCAGAAATTATTTCAGGAAAGCTGTGTTAAGGGATGATTTTGTGTTCTCTAAAGTGGAAGTAAAATAAACCAATTAATGTAACTCAGGATGGCATATGATCTGTAAATACGTTATTATATGAGTTATTAAGGTAATTAAATTACCTGTCTCAAGGTGCTAAAATAACTCAGTACTGGTAAGGAGGTTAACAGAGTTTGATCTAAGAGTCACCGGCTTGTATCAAGATGAATTGTGTAGGTTGAGCTGAAAGTAATGATGCATCTGGTCTGCTGCAAAGCAGTCCACTACCCTGTTTTAAAACAAAACTGACCATGTTCAGGAATTAGTCTTCTAACTCCCAGGGATGTTGCCGTGAACACTGAGTGACATAACAGCTTATAAACAAACTTCACCTGTTACCAGTCCAGGAATTTATGGCCCCAGAAAAAAACAGTTCTTCCAACAATTTATAAAAATTTTCAATGAAATAATAACAAAATGTTATTTCTAATGGGTTTTGTTTAATAATGTCTCTGGGATTGCATGTTCTACTCTGTCAAAAATATTATTATTCAGTGCAGGATTTTGCCTGGGCTTTGTTAGAAATAGAGTGAGGTAGTGTATTATAATTTCATGGCTATTTGTGACATGAATTTGTTTTGCATGATGTATTAATGTACAATTATATCAATAACCTGATTCAACATTTACAGAACAAGAGCACTGTTTTTAAAGTTATGTTCCCTCCGGGCCAGTTTCATAAATTGAAATTGCTTGCTTATGACACAAATTTTTGTGTTTTTTTTATTCAGCAATATTGTATATAGATCCAAGGTTTGTCTGCTATGCAAAGGGATTGGTATTAGCTGGAAGCATATTCTAATATTTTGTTTACACTGCAAAATTCAAAATATATTGTTTACTTTTGTATTTTTTCACATAGACCTCCTTAAATTTTTACCAGTTAATAGAACTGATCTTTGCTGAGTTAATTGGTGAAAGCCAGCATTTGCTAGACTTATTTTAACAACTGGACAATTAATTATCATTAAAGCTAATATGATTTAGGAAAATTAATTCCACTGTATATTTAGTTGCCAAAATACATAAACAAGTTTTAACCTTAATATTTATAAATGAAACTGAAGCTATTCAGCTTTGAGTAACAAAATGCCTTTAGATGCTCCAAAATTGGAACAGAATGCTGGTATGAGAAAACTCTGGTGTTGGTGGATGCGATGCGTGTGGGCACTGCATCATTTTGTTATAAAGGTATCTTTATACCGGGCAGTCGGTGAAGCTAGTGATTACTGTGGCACTTTCTTCTCAATTTTTTTGTATCAGTGTAGCAAGGTGGAACCGCAATGTTTATTTTCTGAACTGAAACCCTATGGCTTGCAAACTGATGCAGTTTGCAGGTGCTTTCTGTAGGACGAGTGATGATAAGGCCAGCTATATAGGTGATGCTTTTGAGTTATTTAATGAGTTAGAAGTCAGTTGTTTTGGTACATTGGTATGATATAAAGTTTCTTGCTAGCATACTCTAGGATTGAAAATACTGCAAAAACTATAGTAGAGTTTTGAGGTTTCAAGCAAGTAATGGAGAAAAATTTGGAGAAGTTTTTATGGTCTAATAACTCTGGGTTGGCATTTTTCATTTCATCTTGCAATGCTGTTCTTTATTTGTGAGGAAACGTGTACTCTAGTGAGCGGCTGTTGAACTGGTGTAAGTTAGCCTGCTAGTTAATTGCTCATCACAATAAATGCAAAAAACCTACCAAGGATGAGGGAAAGATCAGAGGAATAATGACAGGCTTGGGAGCCCTTCTAACTTACTGCAAAGTACACTAAATCAGGGACTTGTCATCATAAAATACCAAATAAACACCCTCAGAGGGGGAATGTTGAGTCATTATACTTAGGGCAAAATCTAAGATGATTTAAAGAAAAAAATACCTCACTTCACTAACTAATTGGGGCACATTCCCCTTGTGGTTTGAACAGACTGCAGAGAAATCCTTTGCTTGGACAACTCTTGCACAACTTAGTTTGTTCCAGTCTATGTCCCTTCGAAAGGTAACACTTGTTTCTTTGACCTGGAGACTTTCCATCCACTGCATGCATAATTACTCCTCTTGTGGGAAGTCTCTGAAATCAGTTAAAACATGTTGCTAAAACCATTGCCAAGTGCTTAGATGAAGGTAAGACGAAGGCAGATGTTGAAAGACTCTTCCAGTGCATGGTCTTGAAAAACTGTTTTTATTGCCAGAAAGATGTCTTCCGCCATGAGAAGCAACACAACAAAATATTTATATAGTGGAAAAGAGCTAAATAAATTTCATTTCATACTCGAAAGCAAAAATGCTTTATGTAGTGGTTTATTTGAATATATTTCCAGTGCAGCTAGAGGAATTACTTTGGTAACTTCTCTCTGCAGAAGTCTTAACTTTAGTACTGCAGAAAGACATTGTTACAATGACAGACATCTTTTTTTGCTGTTATTCAGCCAGCTGGTGCACATGAACATTAATCTGAAGGAGAAGCAAAGTCGAATCCATTCAGGATATTGAATATTTGCTTGGGATATAATCCTTGCCCAGTAGCATTAGATACTGCTCAGAAAAAAATGGTGTTAATGTGAGACTGAGGAAAAATAATAATTTGAAATTTGATTTAAGTGGTTACTATGAGACAGAAAGACTTCTGTTAAGAGCATTATAAAATATTTTAACACAGTAGTTATTCCTTTTAGATCCAAGTTAAAAAAATTAAATAATTACTGTTTCTCCAACATGTACTCTGTTGTATGTGACTACAGTAATAGTACAAAAAGATCCTGATCTCCCTGATTGGTAGACTCTGATCCTAGAGACCTAGGGCTTTTTTTAATAGCAAACCCAAAAAAAAATTCCTGACTGTCAATACATACCTTTCCCATTTGTTTTCTACTCAGTAGAATTATTTTAATTCTACTGGTGCCTCTCTAGAAACCTTAACTCAGTCACAAATGAAAACTGGAGTGTGGAGCACGTGAAAGATTCAGCTCTGCGGCTCTCCCATACTTTTGAAATTGTTGTGTTAGCTCCTGAAGGTATGAACAATGCATGTCTCTGTAGGCAGGTGTGACTGGGTCATGTCCTTGGGGCTGCAGTCTCAGGTCAGGCTGCTTGGAGCTATTTCTGTCTTTCTCCAACTGAATTCCAACCAATCTTTTCTCACTACCCAAGGCATCTTGATGCCTGTTACAAAGGTGGATTTAGCTTCTTACTGAACTATGAGTTGGTGTATAGACTTTCAGTTTATGAAGAGAGGTGAAATTCACCCCAAAAATATTCTCTTTGAAATGAAAGTACTTAAAATTCTCCCACCTGTCCAGTTTAGCTCCATCTACAGAGTCTAGATAATTGCACATAAGCTCTTAATCTAGCAGAGATTTTGCTTGTATTGCCCCCCTTCCTAAAAAACACCAGCTGTCATTTTCTGCACTCTCTGGGACCTTCCTTCCTCATGTTCAAACCACCTGGACTGGTATTTTTTATGCTGGTGCCTAGGGGCTGCACAGCTCCGTGCTTACATTGCAGTTTCAGCTATCCTTTTCCATTTTAGATTTGTGTAGCTGAAAATTCTCTGCATGCACTGGTGTTTCTTTTGTTTTGTGTCAGTTGTTTTATTCTTGTGCCCAGCAATTTGTCTTCAGTTTTCTGTTTCTGCACTGGTTTAATTTTCTTGTTTTGATTGTTCTAATTTTCATAATTTGATACTAGATTCTTTTCTTTATATGTATCTTTGGATACTGTTTTTATTGCATTTACAGTACTGTTCTATGTGGTTTTTTGCTTGTATTTTCCAGTAAATCTATCTTTCATTTCATAAGTAAGAAAAGGAAAAAAAAATTAGGTCATATTTCTTAGAAACAATATTATTGGTGACTTTACTGAAAATTCAAGATTTTTAGAATGGTTTGAAAAGCATTATAGAACTATCCTTGAACCTAGCTTGAGACACTGCATATGTCTTTAATTGTCTGTTACACAATGACGTTTAGGTATCTACTGGTGGTTTAAATTTTTATTGTGTAGCTACTCTCTGAAAAGTCTTTACATGGGGCTTACAAAATTTTAAAAAAACCTGTGAGTTTAGCAGTGTTAGGTGTTAGCGGTGAGGAGAGCTTCAGATAAATCCATGGCATATCCAAGAGTTAGAATACCCTCCACCGTCTGTAATGAGGAAAGAGCTGTGTCCTGATTATGAAGAAAGGCTCAAAGATAATACTCTCTGAGTCATACATAGCTCCACCGAAGTTTGTATAGCTGGTGTAGCTGAAGCTAAACTGTGTACAGAGATGTAGCTACAATTTTTCAAATGAAGAATTAGCTTTGCCTGGGTACAAACACTGCATCTTGCAAAACAAAGCTGGAGCATGGTTCTTCTTGAGCAGTCTTCAGACATAAAAAATTTAACCTGTCTCTAATATCTACATCAGACAATAACCAAGTATGATCTGTGTCTTTAAAATAATGAATAGAGAGCTTCACCTAATGTTGGTACTCTTCAAGAAATTAAGATCTCATCATCTTGAATATCAAAGAATACTCACTAGGTCTCCCTGTTGCTAATAGTAACTGGCAAAATTGACAACAGCTCTTACAGACTCTACATTCTTATTATGCAATTTAAAGTTCAATGAACACAGAGTTATTTTGAGGAACTGACTGTAGCGGAGACTCCTGGTAGTGGTGCCCCTGCAAGGAGGAAGGAAGGTGTCTTAGAGTCAGATACTACAGTCCTGAAGAATGTGAGTCAGGTAAGAAGTAGTTAGGCCACTGAACTTAAGGAAAGTAGACTTCAGCTCTTCAAGGAGATAGTCAATAGGATCCCCTGGAAAACTCATGGAAAAGAGCAGAACAGAGCTCCCCAGGAGCAAGAATTCAGGCAAAGAAGGCAAGAGACTGGCATGGCTGAGTAGGGAAGTGCTGGGCAAACTAAAGGAAGATAAGCAAAAGCAGACAGTGAAAACAGGGACTCATAACCTGGGATGGGTATAGAGATCCCCAGGCCCAGTTGTGTAGGGATGGAGTAAGGAAGGACAAGGCATTGCTGACCTGAAACTGACAAGTTAGATAAGAGGGGCTCCTTCAGGTATGTTAACCAGAAAAGGAAGGTCAAAGAAGATGACACCCTCCCCCCGCAGTGCTGGAAAACTGGTAACTATGGATAAGGAGAAGGCTGAGATACTCAACAATCTTTTTTTGCCTCAGTCTTCAGTGGCAGCCTATCTTCCCACACCTCTCAGGGGGATGTACAGCAGGATGGGACTGGGAGGTCTAAGTACTCCCAACTATAAGTAAATATCCGATTCATGATCAACTGAGGAATCTGAGTGTACATAGGTCTGTGGGACTTGATGAGCTGAATCCTAGAGACCTGAGGAAATTCACTGGTGTAGTTGCCAAGCTGCTCTGCCTGATATTTGAAAAGTTGTGGCAGTCAGGCAAAATCTCAGGGAACTGGAAAAAGTGAAATATTGTACCCATTTTCAAAATGGGTAGAAATGAGAGGCTGTCAGCCTCCCCTCTGTGCCTGGGAAGATCATTGAACAGATCCGCCTATAAGCTGTGCTAAGATACAGGAAGGATCAGAAGGTGATTTCAGACATCCAGCATGGCTTCACCAAGGGCAAGACCCCACCTGGAGTGTTGTGTCCAGTTCTGGGGTCCCCAGCACAGGAAGGATATTGGACAGTCAAAGAATTGCCACTAAGGTGATCAGAGGGATGGAGCTCCCCTCCTATGAGGAAAGGCTGAGAGAATTGGGGTTGAACAGCCTGGAGAAAGCTTTGGGGTGACCTATTTATGGCCTATGTTCCTGAAGGGAGCTCCAAGAAATATGGAGAGAGATTGTTTGCAAGAGCATGTAGTGACAGAACAGGAGGAAATGTCATCAAACTGAAAGGGAGTTGGTTTAGATTAGATTAGGTATATGGCACAGGTTTCTCAGGGAAGTTTAGGGCCAGATTGGATGGGATTTTGAGAAGCCTGGTCTAGTGGAAGGTATCCCTGCCCTTGGACTAGATTGTAACTGAGAAGCTAGTATCCACAGGTGAATAACGTGGCAAGGCAATGAATGCAGCGCTAATGATCGGCTGAAATTTGACACAGGTATTAAAATAGTTCAATGTCATCTTGCAGTAGGTGTCCTGGATTTCCTCTTACACATGTTCTATGTGTAAAGCAAACAACTAAAGTGACTTAATATTGATAACTAACATTGCTGATACACGTACATGTACATGTAAAAGTTTCAGATATACAATTAAAATGTATGTTTTTAGGTTAATTTATTATTCTTTCTCTATGAAACCTCTCTATGTTAAGCTCTGATTTGATAAAAATCATTGTCACCTTTTGTTGCCTTTCTTTGCAACTCTCTATTTGGTGTAAATCATGTAAGTATGATCAAATCTTTAGCCAATCTAAAGATTTCAGTGCATTTCCTTCTGTGTCATCAGAGCAGCAAATTGCACATTTGGAGCTTCAGTGTTTGTGATTTCTGTTTCTCTAGTGCCATTTCCGCTGTACATAGATTGTTCACCAGAAGTGTAGTTTGTAAAATATTCCAGAAGGTGGGATCAGTGACAGATAATATTTTTTTTTCACCCATCTGTTTTAGGGAGAAAGACCTCTGAGAGGGTGGGAGAGAAATGTCTGCAGTACAGGGCAGAGGGGATTCCAAGAAAGGAAATGTAACCATGTGGGTTGGCTGAAAACAGAGTGGTTACATGTAGACAGTAACAAAACTGGAGGAAACCCAGGGGGAAGACTAGAGTTCCGCAAACACTGGACATTGGATTATTATTTTACCATAGGCTAGTGGTACAGTATGGACAGCTAAGGGAAAATTTATGGGCTGAATGTCAAGTATTTTCATAGTACCTGCTATCTTGCATCTTCTACAAAAATAACTTTTAGAAACACCCTGTGTCTCCTGCTTGGAATAAGAAAAGGTCAGAAAACAATTACTTTAGCAGCGGGAAAGTTTGTGCACACAAACCATTTCAGGATCCATTTTGTATCAGGGCTGGGACTGTTCCAAGAGGCTTCAAAAGTTATCCACAGAGATTGAGCATTTTTGTTCTTTTTTTTCTCCTTCATCCTGTTTTGTTGGGTTTTTTTCCACAGCATTGTATAGTATTTCTCTTATGACTCATGACTTACTCTACATCTTCCCAAACAAAACTACAACAGCTGAGCCTGACCTGATAATAAATTGGACTAGGTAGTAAGAAATGCCACTTGTGTGGGAAGTGAGAGCGAGATTGTTTGTGTAAGACTGGATTATGATACCT
Organism: Cyanoderma ruficeps; assembly: GCA_008694505.1. Classification (NCBI taxonomy): domain Eukaryota; kingdom Metazoa; phylum Chordata; class Aves; order Passeriformes; family Timaliidae; genus Cyanoderma; species Cyanoderma ruficeps. Next base: position 484,981 of record VZDJ01001050.1, on the reverse strand, counting down.
CAGAGAATATCCCTGAAATCCAAACACTAGTGAGAAAGCTGTCAGGCTGGATGGATAGCTGACAGCATGCCTGCCACTCTTCTGCTCTTTAGCTGCCATTGAGAGTGCTTACAGAAAAACAAAACTCAGTTGTGGATAGTGGATGTAAGCCTTTATACTGCTATATCAGTAGTACATTTCTTTACTGAGACAGTAATATTTATAAAGCATAAAACTGTACAAGTGTAAGAAAAAATGAAACAAATTTGGAATGACGGTACATTTTACTTCTGAGTTGTTGCAATAAAACTCTATGCTGAATTCTTCAGTAATGGTTATTTTACTTCTGAGTTGTTGCAATAAAACTCTATGCTGAATTCTTCAGTAATGGTTATTAAATACATGGTACAAACCTCTATATGATGAGTACTGTCTCCTGCCTGTGCAGTCCTAACTTAGATCTAACTTAGATCTACATAGGCGTGTTTTGTTGTTTTGTGTNATATACATATACATATATATATATATTAAAAAAAATTGGTTACAGGTAGATTTTAAAAAAATAGCATATGTCCCCTGCTTTTCTTGAAAGCTCCCAGGGAGCTTTCTGGGCAAGACTTCAACATTTCTTCAAATAATTAGTGCTCTTTTAAGAAAAAAACATGAAAAGGTTCACTCTTCACTCATTTGAGGGACCTGTCTTATCTCCTAGGATTTACAACAGGCATCAGTATCGGAAGTACAACTGTTAAAAAGGTAGTTATTTTAGGGATTCTTCACTGCCCATAATTTTGGATCTTAAAACTCCCTTTTTTTGTTGCACCTTCAGTTTTTAAATCAGTAAAAATGTGCTGTGCTTGTGAAACTTTATATTAACCTATGGTGCATAGTGATTGTCAGCCTTGAAGCCAGCAGATTTCTTTTTCTGCGTGCATTTTTTAGGTGATGCTTCTGTAGCTCTGCATTGCAGCTGTGGCTTAGTAATACCCTGCTTTCTTAAAATTTCTTTTCCTCTCAGTATTTAACTTGATAAAATGGTGGTGAACAAATGGTGAGATTCCAGAACATACCCTTGATCATGTCCAAATGTTATCAGCCTATAGGTAGAGTATGAACCATTAGCCTGTGAGAGTGATTGAGCCATTTTTTCATTCATCTGCTTGATCATGCGGACAGTAGAATCTCTGACTATTTACTGGAATAATCTCAAAAAGTATCAGATTAGGAATATTAGGCATTAGGAAGATTAGGAATGCTAGGCATTCTGGCCTTACCCACACCCGTTACAGTTGTTCCCACCTTGTTCAGCAAAGGGTCTCCATTTATTGTAACACAATAAAAGAGGTTTTTCCTGCATTTCTTGGTGTTCTTTGCCAGTTCTGGCTTCATCTGAGCTCTGAAGATTTCCGGTGCTGTCCCTTTATATGCAGTCAACATACATTGCTTCATTCCTTCTTTGCAGCCTCTCATAGTTGCCATTTCCTGTGCATGCCATTTCCACAACAAGCTCAGCTGTGAGTGCCTGCTTAGTCAAGCCAAACACCTGATGGGTTTGCCTGTTCTCAATATGGAGACCCTGCTTGTGCTCAGAGGTGGCTGCCCTTCAAGGTGTGCCAGGCTTGCTGCACAATCCTGTACTCTTCTGCCTTCCTGTAGTGCCTTCTGTGCAATCACATGTATCATACCCTGGCTCTTATTGATGAGCCAGCTTTCCCAGAGACAGCTGGGTATATTTCTCATGGGGCTGCATTATGCAGTACAGACATACACACATGTGCCCCAATGGTGTCAAACAGGATATGTTTGATACTAATTTTAATTTTGCAGCTTTGTCAACATCCTTAACATCATTGAGTTTTATTGCCTCTGTTGGTGAAAGTATTTTTGTGAGGTAACTAGAAAAAGAGAAATGAAAAGAAAGCATGGGAGTGGGATGTCTAGACACAAAGGTTTCACTAACTGACTTAGTCCTTGAGAATTTTTACAAATACGGCCTAGGGTAATACCCAGCAATCCTTTGCACTGCACTGATGAAATTGTCTCAAATATCCACAAAGCAGCAAGACATGTCTGAAAACCCTTATTACCATTTTCTCCATTGATAAGACTGACAGATGTAATACAAAATTACGATTATTACTTTATCCTTTGTAGAAGCAAAACCTTTAATTTGGTAAGCATGTTACCATGCAGTAATTTTAACATCTCAGTGCACTCAAAATACATAGTTTATAGCTTTTTGTTCCATACAAAAGAAAGTAAGATGTGCTATGTCTTAGGAGCAGCAAAGTCTGTAATGACAGCCAGAATGCCTTTACCTGAGTAAGAATGGTTGGTCTTTTAACTCATCAAGAGCTATAGATCAATGGATTTTTACTGGGTAATTAAATTAAGAAACACTATATCATTTAGCTCATGGATCATGGAGACTATTCCTTGATATTTTTGTTTTGCAAACAAGTTGTCTCTTTTACTTAGCATTTTCTGGTACTTTTTAAAGTGGGAATCACTAGGTGAAATCTCACTGATAAATCAATGTGGAGGTATTTACACATATGACGGGATTCACATATTCTCCATTTGTAATGTTGTCTTCTGTCTTTCTTACCTTACTTTGTAACCTGCACGTTTACTGATGACTTAGTTCTCACCACTGCCAATATCATGATAGAAAAGGAGTTGGTGAATTAACAAGTCACCAACCTCTAGTGCAAGGTGTCTTCCATACGATCTCTTAAAAACACAAGAAACACTGAAAGATACAAATTCATCAAATCAGGAAGAGCATGATTCTCTTGTCCTGTGCAGCCTTGCAAGATTACAGAAAATTTCCTAACTTGCATGACACTGAAGATAGCTCTGAGGTAGCAGAGAATTTTTGTGGAAAAAGGTGAGAGCAACCTACTTGAATATGTACTGTCAACACAAATTTCTCCTGTGCATTAGTTAATAGGTTTTTTTGGGCCTCCTCCACTTTATGTGAGTTCCTTCCTCCCTTCACTTGCTTCAAAATTTTAATTCAAACTGTTTGAGAAATTCCTAAACATGCCAAAATCTTCTCTATAGTGTACTGGCAGTTACTATTTATAGATATTGTTCAGGTGCCCTGAACTACAAGAATCTTTCTGCAGATATTAATGGTGCTGATCTTGTGGGTTCCTAACTAACTTTACAAAGGGAATCTGTAGCTATTACATAGAAGAGATTGCAGGGAAGAAAAAAAATCATCATTCTGCTGTATCGTTTGACCTATTTGAACAGAGCTCAGATCAGTCATCTCCTTGATTGTATCACATGAGATGGCCAGTGTCACAAAAGCTTCATTTTATTGCTTTTGTTGGCAGCTTCCAGGTGGCTTTATAACTTCATGAGGAACATGAGAGATTTTTAGACGTATCCTTTTGCTGCATTTGGTATGTCAAAATTGAGGTGTACCTCTCCTCAGCACTGGTGCCTCAGCATAGTGGCAAGCATACAGTTCTGACAGATTTAACTAGCATGGTGATATATATACTGTGTATAAAAATAGTCCCAGTGCTCCCCAGGCAGACTAACAGCTCCAGGATATAAAAGAGAGAAAAATTGAGCAAGTATATACTACTTTTTGCACAAAGAACAGTGACATAGAAGCATTAGCAGTCTCATTTCAAGAAATGGCTACCTCTGTCAGTTTGTAGGTTAACCTGGTCCCAATCTGCAGTATATAGGGGTAAAATTTCTCAGAATTTTAAGCAGGTTTTTTTCCTGTTTCAAGAGAACAAAATTGTAACTTGATATTGTTTTGTGTTGATTGATTTTTCCAGTTTCAAATTTTAGGAGGCTTGCAAAATTTGTAATTGACAAAGCTATTTCAGGGCATAATGTCCTTACTTTAGGGTGTTTTTTCATCCTTAAAACTTAGGGGTCTTTTTTGTTTTTTGCCTTTTTTTTCTGGCACTCCCAGAGTGTAAGAGAAGGGAGTACTTATTTGCAATTCTAACTGTTCATTTTGCTCTGTTTGACAGAAGCAACATCATATGTTAAGAAAAAGTGTATTGGAAAAATCCCAACTTCACAGAAGAACTTTATACAGCAAATAAGAATTAGAAACTTATCAGTTACTCCTAAAGATAAGTAAAATGTTTGTTATAAGAGCAAATTACATGCTCTTTTCCATTAAGCACAGTAATTCTTTCTTCAATTTCCTCAGTAATTTAAAGTAGCATTATCCCTCAGAGTGGTGTTGCTGTGGTAAGATAAGCTTGAGAATGAAATAGAAACTGTAGAGCAGCAGAGCCTTTTCACCCCCCCACTTTCCACTAAATAAAATGGGTCATCAGTCATGAGAGTGGAGTGCACTGCCAGGTTATTTTAGCAAAGGTTGTACTGCTGCTGAAACTGTGAAAAAAAAAAAGTCAGGGTAGCTTGTGGCAGAACTGATGCGTGAACAGATTCTACTGTGGTATGTAGTGATCGGAAATAAAAGCAAATGGTTGGGTGGCCACCAGAGCAAGAGCACGTTATGATTTTTCTGGCAGCTCTGCAGATAGATGCTGCCTCATGTTTGTGAAGTACAGGAGATAGTGTATAGCTGGGGGTAACCTTTCTTGTCTTAGAAAACAGACTTTGGGCTGTGCATTTTTACCATTTTCTGACATGTTTAAAAGAAGATGCAGTTGGCTTTGGTTTTCCTAATTCCACCCCCTGATACCCCCCCCATACCACTGTCCCCTTTCACACGAGTAATGGCAGAACCAGTTGCTCATTTCTGTGGTGCTGGAAGGAAGTCTTTTCTCCAAGCTCCTGTTTTCCAAACACTGTAACAGTCACAGCTTGCTTTCCCATGTGTCTCTTTTGAAACTTCTAATACAAGCAGGATTCAATGAATCATGGCCCACCTTGTCATGATCCACATATTCATAGTGGAGAACCTAAGGGTTGAAGAGTAAGAACTGAAAAGTAAGTCTTGAAAGCACCAACAGTACATGTATCCATTCAGATTTCCCCCCCTGATTTGTCAGATTGTGTCTATCAAGCTAATTTTCACAGTGTTATTATATGTGATGTTCTTCTAGCTTTTGAAAAGTGCTGCTAAACTTGTGTGTCAAGAATCTCTTTTGTACTTCTTGCTTAGCATTTGTCCACATTTATATTGGCATAGCGCATTTGGGTAGGAGATTTGTGGACCTTAATCAGAAGGCACAACATGAAGGATTTGTAAATCCATCACAAGTCTTGTGTATTTTAAGGAGAAGACATAAAAATGGTTTATTTTTCTGTGTCTTACCAGTCACAGAGTAGCTAAAGAATTGGGTCACAGGGAAAATGTTAATCACAGTTCATCCATATTCACAACATAGCTTATTTATTGTCCACCATTCTACACAACTTCAAAATGAGTGACATATTCAGCATAAATGGAGTATGAAAAATGAGATATTGCAAAATCCAATATGATTTATCTGTCTCCATACTTCCTAGTTTCATTCCTAGATAGTTTTCAACCACTAAAATGCTTGATTTTCAATTGCCGTTAGCTAATGGTGAAAGAGAGAATGATAGCACTTACATGTCTACATTTATACATATATTATAGATTCTATTTATGGGTTTTTTTTATTTTAAAAAACCTCATTCGTCTGTATTGATATGTATTGTAATGCCCGTATTACTCTGCTCCCAGCCTGCGGTACTGCCTGGGATTGTTGTAACCCAGGGGTGGGACCCAGCACTTGGCCTTGTTGAAGCTCATACGCTTGGCCTTGGTCCATCCGTCCAGCTGTTCTGCAGAACCTCCCTGTCCTCCAGCAGATCAACACTTCTGCTTCCCTTGGTATCATCAGCAAACTCACCAATAGTAAACTCAACCCTCTCATTAAGATAATAATGGCCCTACTGGTGAATACCCACTAGTGACCAGCCATCAGCTGGATTTAACTCCATTCACCACCATTCTCTGGGCCCAGCCATCCAGCCAGTTTTTCGCAGAGTGAAAAATGCACCCATCTGGTTTCTCCACATCAGCAGTTTTACTAAAGTCCAGGTTGACAACATCCACAGCCCTTCTTCCCCCATCCATGAAGCAGGTAACTGCGTCATTTCTGCTGCTTTCCCTTTGTAATGTCAGTGAGAATTTTTCTGCTGATCTCTGTGGTAAAAGGTCAGTTCTGGCAACTTCAGCATGTTTCCTAAGAGACAAGTTTTGCTGCCTTTCTACTGAGAAAATTTGTACTTCACAAACATTCTAGCTCCAACATGTGGTGGTGACTGGGATCCTCATTAATCCATCCTTCTGCTGATGTGGTGTAGGGAAGAATGTGTGTGTGCTGAATCTGGTTGCAGGTGATTACAGACTTGGCTTAAATTATGCTTATTCAAGTGAGATACCTCACTGTGAAAACGTTTCAAACACAGTGGCACCCACCCACATATGAGAAGAAGTGGTCTTAGTAGAAGTCTTAGTATGTCTGTTTCAGCTGTAATACAGGGTGTCCTTGTTTACTGGTTTTCTGAAGACTGTGAGGATAAGTGAGTTTAAAATATTTTTTAAATTATGTGTGCATAAGGCACCATCACTAGTAGATAACTGTGCAAAGTCTGTGCTCTTCATGGACTCTACAGCCTTCAGGTGGTACAATGCAAGGGGATTCTGCCTGTCACTGAATGGTTTGTGCAGGCTGGTCTAGGATTTTCTCTAGATGAAACATGATAAGGCAGTTCAAGACTAACAGAGCATATTAATATATTCAAAGTTGACCTCTTCTGGATATAATTTTTGCTTGCATGTTTCTTTCAGCAACTAATTTGAATGTAGTATTTTAAAGCAAGAAACAACAATGTAAAACATTTAGGACTTCTCAGGAAATACTTTTTATTTCAGATTGTGTATACTGCTAAGCAACTTCCAAGGCAGAGGAAACCAGTGAAATATTTAGTGGCCTTTCTATCTCTGGGTTTCTTTCACAGTCAATTATCGAGGCTGTGTAAGAACACAGTCAAACTTATTCTTCCCCTCACCTCCCCAAGATGAAACTGTTTGGGTGAAATGGATATGTTAATTGTCTGCAAAATGGACAGTAGCTCTGAACACATTGATAATTCGGCTAATTAGTCTCCTTCATTAGTTACATTTAGAAGTATTTTTATTTGTGGTTGTGATGTTTAAATTTTGACATTTGAAAGCCTCATCCGGTTTGCATTTTTGTTACTTTTTGCTTTTACATAACCACAGAAGGATGTGTGGTAAATTTCATATTGAACATAAATGTTCTCTATTTAATTAGAAGATTAATATATAGGATCATACATGCTTTGGTATCCTGTGCAGATTGCAATGTGTTTTTTTCCTAAAATTCATTATGTATTTTTATACTTGCCAGTATGGAAAACATGGGGAGGACGTATATTTTGAATACAAGTTAGAACCATAGACTCACTACTGCAACTAGGGCAGAGTTTCTTGTGTTTTTCTGTGTTGCATTGTGCTCAGATGGGACAGTAGTAATGAACCAGTTGATGAGATCGATGCTACTGTATAATTTTTTTCCAGGGGGTTTTTATGGTCATTTTTCTCTTTTATTGGTACCTTTTAGAGAATGGTACCTATCAGAGATCAGCAGACTGTGCTTTAGCTTAATGCAGATATGTTTATGTGACTGCATGTATGTCAGAGGTGTTCTGGTGGGTCTCTTGTTTATTTATGCAGGTTTTGTTTCCTTACATTTTAAAATTACCTTTATCATTGGTAGCTGATACACACAGTGTTGAAAGGAGGAAAATTACCATCTTCAAATTTAGATATTAATCCCTAAGGCTGTGGCTATGCTTTCATTTTGGTATGCTGTTCCTCCATGCCAGGGATACTGACAGAATCCCTGTGCTGACCTTGCTGCAGCTGCAGAAGAAAAGCTGCCTCTGCTCTGTGTAGCGTGCTTATAAAACACAGTACAGTGTCAGGCTAAGTGGTGCCTCCAGTCATTCTCTTCTTATATTTGGGCACGTTTCATCCAGTCCTAACTCACTCAGTCCCCCTTCTCTTCTTTTTCTCTTGTATACATCTCAGAAGCACAAAAAGGCATGCCACCATTTCAGTCCATCACAGGGGTCACCCCAGAAATGCCCAGTGGCTGATGGAGCCTTTCTGTTGTATGGTAGTGTTCTCCAGCCCCAAGAACAGGCCAGTGCTTTGGGATATATTGCTCTTACATGCTGAGTTGAGACACAGGACATCAGTTTAGTGGGAAGGCATTCGGTTTAATTTCTGTAGTGCTCATGTGAAAAAAATGAAGGTTAACGCAGATCTCAGCAATTTCTAAATGTGCTGCTATCAAACTGAAAGTGTTGGATGGGTTTGGCTTGTTATGTATGTAGTTAATAAGCTATCAAAACTGCCTGCCAACAACATAAGAAAATAGTTTGGACTGGCACTTTGCTTTTTAGATGAAGTGGCAATAAGAAAACCCGAAATAAAAGGTACGCCAGTACTAGCAAAATCTTACAGACAAGATTTTCCTCACAAACCTCTTTTAATATCTTCTCTTAGATGGATAGCAATTAATTCAGTGAGAGTTTCCAACAAACTCCTTTCCAAATGTAGCAAGAGCAACTTCACAATAGCACAGTTTATACGGCTGCTAAATTGATGAATCAAATTTAAGCCATGTTCTCTTATCCTCTAGCAGCTTCTGAATGTTCCTTGTGTTCTCACATTTCCAGATGTTAAAGACGAGGCTAACTTTCACCCATCAAATGTCATGTAGATTAATACACGTTATGTAGTGATGTAAACTCTGGCCTAAATGGAATTAGTTGCTGTAAATTACTCATGCCTTTATTTTGCCTGCTCTTTGGTTGTTGGTTTGGGGTTTTTCCATGGTTTGTTTGTTTGTTTGTTTGTGGGTTTTTTTGTTGGGGTTTGGTTTGATTTTGTTTGGTTTTTGCCAGGTTATGTCCTATTTATTTCGGCGAAGCTTTAATTCATTCCTGTATTGAGAGAAAAACTACAAGGCTTTAATGCTCTATAAAAATGGGCAGTTGATTTGCCTAACAAAGTCATGTCTGCTTTACCAATCAACATTGTTGCATCGCTGCTTGCATAATGCTGATCAAATATTTGGACTCTGTACTGTGGGGATCTTAGCAAGCTGTAGGCTGTGCCCTAGCACTCTTTACCTGCTATGACTGTTTCTCACTGCCTGTGAAATACTTCAATGTTTTTCAAAGTTGATGTCTAGCACATGTAAGTCAGCTGGATCAGTAGCCAAGACTAAACATTCTTCATGAAGAGTGAGCAGGAGCTCAGCCTCCCAGCTGGCAGCTTAAACCACTGCTGCAGGAAACACAGTTTTGTGCTGAAATAGAGTAGATGAGGACAAGCAGTGTGGTGACACAGCTAAAGAAACCATAGCATGCTTTCAATTTCCGGTCACCTGTGCCCAGAATGCGTCTGCTTCATGGTAAGGTAGCCATGTGCCAAGTGAAGTAGTGGGATGGTAGAGGTCATTGTTTTTGCTGAATTTAGAAGCTACGTGGATGAAGCGAATGTTTTAATGGGTGTAGTTTAGCTAAAATGGATCATGACCCATAAACATGCTCCAGATTAGGATGCTAACTAGATGGACACATGGTCTGTGTTCTTTTTCCTCTCTTTTTACGCTGTATATATTGTTATACTGTACTTGTGCCACTCATCTTCCCTAAAGTACAGCAACAAAATTCAAAGCTGCAATTCTGTCTACTTAGAGGAAGCAGCTTCCTTTGAAAGCCTCATAAAAATTGCTTTGGAGACATGAGGGAGGTATGGAGGTTTGAATGAATATATCATTTTATGGTGTACACTCTTTAAGATACAGACCCTATATTTATATATGATAGTAGAGCATGATAGGTAAGGAGCTGGTAACTGGTAACATTCCAGATGAGAAAGCCAGTGCTGTGCACCTTTCTAAGAAAGAAACGTGAGAACTCCAGAAATTTTTAGTGGGTTTGGACTAGTTTTGCCACCCTCTCGGAATTTCCTTATCACCACCCAGCTGAATGAGGTGCTTACATTAAAGAAACAGGCACCTACCAAATTTTTTGGCACTCTGAGAAGTACAGCACGGATGTCTTCTTTCTCTGTGGCAGTGCAGTGTTAGGGCAGGGCTCCCATTACTGATGTATGGTGGTATACTTGTAAATAATGTGGTCTGAATCCAGATCCCCTTTCGCAAAACTGAAAATCTTGTGGGCATTTTACTGCCCACAGGTTCGCTATAGAGACTCATGGTACTGTTGTCATCAGAAGTAGAGATATCATACAAGAATAGATTCTCGGCTCCTTTCCTGTACTGCAAAAAAGCAGATATTGGCATGTCTTCCAGCTAACAGCCACCTTTTTTAATACCAATTTCTTCCTTTTCTCATATTGGTGTCCTGCTGGGGACAGAGTGTTTGAAGAAAGCACACAGTGTTCTGACTGTCTTCAGCTCTCTGTCAGCTTTTGAGCTTCTGCCAGCTTCTCTTTGTCAGCTCCCAAGGCCTCTCTAAACTTCAGAGGTGCTGGGGTTACGACCAGCTTTCTGGCTGAACTTAAACTTCGCAGAGAGCCAGCCTCCTGAAGTGTGTGTTTGGTAAACAGGCAAGACTTCAGTAATAAGTTTAAATGCATGAAATTAATTCTATTACTGTGGATACATTGTGATGTCTCTGCTGTGGGCCCACTTCTGTCACAGGACTGCATAATGCTGATTTCAGTTTTTGTTGGCCATAGGGCAGTACCTTCCTTGTCTGTCATGCTGTGGGTGCCTCTAGCAGGGACTTCCTTTACTGAGATACAGCACGGGGAAGTACTACACCAGCACTTCGTCAGCAGTCCCTTCCCTGCCCTCACCCTGTTTTATTCACTTAGCGGAGGACAGCCTGCAGTGTAATGCAGCAGCATTGCAGCAGAGACTCCGCAGTCACTCCTGTCAGTGCAGAAGCTTGCCGCAGCCTTTCACATTTTGCACTAGTGCTGAATGTGAATGGCTTCCCCTGTACTGCTGGAGTTGCAGATATTCTGCAGTATGGTCCTTGGCAGTAGTTAGAAAGCAAAAGGCTAGGTCAGATTGAAGAAAGGATTGTTCCAGCCACCCTCTTCCCTCCCTTTTGAATACTCTAGCTGAAGATGAAAAATAAAAAAAAGAGATTGAATCTAAGTGAAAAGACTAAGAAGAAGGGACAGGTTCACAATGCATATTTCTTACCACGTAACAATGCTGGAGGTTGGAATTCTGATCTTTATGTATCCTTCTTGAGGAGAAATGGTTCAGCTGAGATATTTTGCTTTTGCTCCACACTGGCATTACTGGAGAGCCTGTCCCACAAAGAGTTTAATTCATGGTTTGACAGACTTTAGCAATGGCTTGTCTTCCACACTGACAGTTCCTGCATCTTACGTATGTTGCATCTACAGCCAATTTCCCTGGCTTTCTGACCTGTCTTCAGACTGTTAGTGGAACTCGCAAACAGGGCTATGGGCCCTACTACTAGCAGCTGTGAGGACTAGCACGACCAACCTATTGTATATATATAAAGGGTATTTAGAAGATGCTTTGTGAGAGAAGAAGGCAAGCCTTTTAGAGTCCAGTCATAGCCTTCCCTGCTTGAGTTTCCAAAATCCAGTTTACTTCCTGTTCTTTGAATAGCACACTTTGTTGTTCACACTCTGAATCCAGCAGCAGAGTCAAGGGAACTTTTAAGGGTGAATAAAGCTAGACAGCCTGTGGCTAGTTTGGTGTTGTGGTGGAACAAGCCAGCAAACAAAGATTTCTAGCAGGAAGAAAGTGATTTCAATTTCATCAGGGGACAGAGTATATTATTCCCTGATTAAATATGTCTACTGAGTAACAGAAGGGCAAAGGAAAAGATAATCTCAGGCTTGTCTGGTAGATGCTTACGCAAAATAAATCACAAACATTTCTGTTAGATATACTGCTGATGGCAAGCAGTAGCAAGTGCAAATTAATGCTAACCATTTTTCTCTGTGCTTTGCAAGTGCATTTCTTCATTTTGCCATGGAGAAAGCAAAGCCCCAATGGCATGATCAGAGTCTCAGTGAAAATGGGAAACAAAGAATTGAGTTCTCTGGAGATTCTTAGATCTCTAGGGGTTTTTTTACTTTTGTTTTTCACGTTGTCTTCATTACCCGTTACAGTTTCTGTGGCGGCAGTGGTGTCACTGTGCTCCTCAGTTCTCTTATGGGAAAGATCTGGTCCTGAGCTCCAGCTGGCATGGTGGCTTGCCATTGTGGCTTCTACAGCTGAAGAAGAGAAATTTACTAATGAAATGTAAATGGGCATTACTGTAACTTAAAAGTACGTTAAATTTGGATCCTATTTTCATTTTACTACTGAAGTGGCTTTTCTAGATTCTAATGTTATGTTCTATTGATAGTCTGTTGTGCACAAGTTGTTTACATATTTAAAAGACAAATAGAAAAAAAATCAAGTAATTTTAAATGCAACTTTGAGTGTGATAAGCTTTCCTTGTGAAATCTGTTTTGTTAGCGTGGGGTTTGCTCAATTTCACTAACATATAACTACAGTGTGAATGTAAGTCTTATCCCACACTTTTGGCTTCTTGTGAGATTTATCACATTTGTTGAGTTTTGTGAAGCTTTCCAAAACTAATGATACTGGGTAATTTGGCTTGTAAATGAGGACTACCTTTTATCTAGATGATTCTGGAAAAATTGAGTGAGATTGCTCTATGTCAGCTGAAATAATTTTCAGTATATGATAAAGGGCTGTGAATCAACATTGATGTTTTCTACAGCCTCTTAATGTTTCTCAGCTAAGGTATCTCCATATTTATCTGGAAAAGTTCTTTTGTTATTCTGTATTTTAATGTCAAGTGAGGAAAAAAGAAGTATAAAATGCAGCTAATTTACATGTGCTTTTGTAGTGGGTTTTTCTTACAGTTTCTATTCTAATTTATCTGAAAAAGCAGAAGAATTCCTCTCTTGCTGACTGTTATTGCTACAAGATGTTTAATAACTTACAGAGAACCAGGGCCATGATTATAAATCTAAATTGTAGATGTCACATATTTTCTGTGATAACAGATTCTGATACTATAAATGCCAAACAGTGTAGAATCAGTCAGACACAAAAATTAGCCTGCAAGTGGCAGAGTTTTTTCTTACTCTAGTGTGTGGAATGACAGAATTAAAAGTCTTGGTTAGAGACTGTGCTTTTTTAAAAATAAAAATGTTTCTTTTCAACTGTTTTCTCCTGAAAAGCCTGTGATGTTGGAAAATCTTCACCATATACGCACAGACTTCTTCCCACTAAAATGTGTACTCCTCACTACTTTCTTTTGCAAGTCAGCTATATTTTCGTTGTGTTTGAAAGGCTCAGAAAGCATCACAGCATTTTAGAGCCTATTTGAAAATTTTTAACAAACCTAAAGATAATTCTGTCACTGTGCTTCCTTATTGTGACAGAAAAAACTCAAAATGGCAAAAGCAGCATGGAAAAACTGTAGAAATCTGTGGAAGAAATACTGAGCAATCTGAAAGTAGAAATCAATAGGGTGACTTGAATTTAATGAGCATGAATGACAGAGAGCATTATCTTTCTCCATTGTGAATTTTTAAGCTTCATTCATTACTCTTTCCCATAGCATTCATAGTAATAAAAATTTTCTTTTTACCAACCTTTCCACTGTGTGACAATTTGATAGGACTGTGCTGTCTACAGGCTTCCTTTGAGGAACAGAAAATTGTGCCATAGATACGTATTTGGAGTTGGGAATGCATGCAATAAGGAGACTGTTACTTTTCAGTCTTACTGTGGTATGACCACTTTTGCAAATAGGGCATTCAATTTGCATCATAGGGAAAGGCAATATATTGTGTTGGTAATCTATTTAAAACTGTTTTTCTCCTGCCCCATAGAAGCAAAGCTGCTATCTCTATTTGCTGCCAAACTACTATGTCATTAAATTAATCGAGCTGCAAACTCAGGTGGCTTCTGTTGTAGTTTAATGCGGGTCTTACTGCATCTTCAAGTCTGGGTGGTGTCGTATCATACTCTTCAGGATTTTCTGGTAGCAGTTTTTTGACCTATGAGTTGTTCAGAACTCTGGTACAATGCAGTGTCCTGGAATATCTGTCTAATACATGTTTGATTTGTATTATTATTTTGTGAATAGTGAGAGGTGACAGCATCAGAGACTCATCTTTAGAGGACTGCTGTATGAGATATTCAGTAAGTGATCATCCACTTCCATAAAAGGTTACTGGAATTTTCAAGATATTCATAGTGAGTGCACAAGCATTCTTTTGTCCTTTGACATGCTGCATCAAACACAGGAACACACACNCACACACACACACACACACAAAAAATAAAAAAAGGTTTTTTTGCACAAAGATATGAAAAATTGAATAAATGGCATCATAACTGTGACTTAACAAGTTTTCTTGTTTCACATGAAATCCATCTACCAAATCTCATTCATGTTACTATGGCTTATGTTCCAGCTCCTGTCAACATTTACTAAAATCTGTGTTCTTAATATTAACTACCAGGAAAAAAAAAAGTTTATTATTTCCCCCTAAGTGTAACAATCATGCTAATTTTTTTGTTCCTGCTGAAACTGTTCTGAACCAGCAGATGTCAAATTCATATTCTGCCTGGGTGGAAACAGGATCTTTATAAAATTGGAATTTACTCTAAGCAACTATATAGCACTTGTTTTCAATCAAAAAAGTATGAATATACCAACAGTAAAGCATGACATTATTAGGGGTAGAAGAAGTCTGTATATTCTTGATTCATAAAAATGTTTTCAGGATATCCCCTCCTTCCCTAAAAAGCCTAATTTTAAATCTGTTGTAAAGCAAGAACCAAAATGCTGATACCTTGAAATGATGTAGCCAGGGAGATTTTTAGTTTCTGGGTAGGTGTAGCTGTTAGCTGATGATGTTCCTGAGAGCTTCTGAGGTCTTTGGCACGAGAGCAGATCCTGAGCTGATGAAAGCTGGCATGCCTTCATGACCTATGATAATCAAATCTGACAATCTTACATACTGATGGAGTGGTAGCCTCAGCAAAATGCTTTAACAGTTGATTTGGAGGGTGAATATAAACAGACTGAAAAAATACATCTAAATTTAGTCAATAATACTACAATGGCATAGATGTAGGCCCTATTGCAAATGCCTTGCTCAGGCCCAAAGGTCCCACCTGACCACTTTTGATTTTGACCTTGAAAAGGGGGTATGATACCCTCTTTTGAACAGATTACCCGCTTCTGCCCTAAAGGGCAAGAACCGTTGAGGGTTTAATTTTTTTATCCTTAAATCTGAATTCTTATTTGGAGTTCACATCTCTGACTGCTTGAGTGACTGTGATCTTCAAGGAAAAAACATCAAAACCAAACAGTATGTAAATTTTTAAGTGGCATTTTGGTTCAGCTGTTTTTTCCCTAAGGTCTCTCAGTGCTTCTCCAAACCAGAGGTTTGTCTGCGTAATGGAGGTGAATCCAGTTCCTTGAGGGCCTGTGATGTAACTCTCCTGAAAGAAGGGAACCCTAGCCCCAGAAGGCCTGAAGACTTAACAACTCATCTCTCTCTCTCCTTTGATTCACCCATTAGTAACAGTAATTGTCACAGAGCTTTACAAATTAATTTTCTGCTTAGCATATAGTTATTTTTGCCACCTTGAATGGATGACTCTTGATGGTAACTGTGAGCCTAATATTGACAAGGTGAGCAAAAACTGAAAGCAAGTTTAGAAGAGAGGGGTGACCTGCCTTTTGATTATGCAATGACCACTCCAGAAAACTGTTGGTCTGTGCTTTTAAGTGTCATAAATTCCTCAGCTAGATTGGTGATGAGTGTGAAAGAAAGGAGCAATTGCCATGGTTTATAGATGTGAATTAGGACTTTTAGGGCATCTGTGGGGATGTGAAGACATGTCTTTGCAAATCCTCATCAACCATAAAAATACTTCAAAATGATGAAATGTAAAGCTACAGCTAAAAAGGACTGGGAGATTAATTACTTTTGAGTACTTTTTAGCCTTAGCGTTGAACTACAGATATTAAAAATCTATTTTAAATATTTAAGTGCTAGCATATTAGCATACTGCTATTTTCAGGGTTGTGAAATCTTTGTGGTAGGAAGCTCCTGTGCAGATTTAGCCATATTGTCTGTAGTAGAAATATCCATTTGCAGAAGATTCATTCATGAAACTAAGGATGAATGAAAACTTTTAGAACACTGAAACTATCCCTTTTCCACTGCTCCTAACAGTACTGTGTTTGATTTTCTTGAGGCTCTTCACTCTACCTCTGAAGGGCACAACTTTGGTAATACAGACCACACAAATTCATTTGTGTCCAGATTATTGATAAGAGGGTGTCTCTATAGTTTTGCACATCCCTTTTGTATGGGAAAGATGGGATAAATACCATTCCTTGTTTTTGTCATAGTATTGTTGTTTCATTAGTGCACCATTTTGGCTACTAATTTGTGAGATGCTGACAGAAAACAAACAGAGCTGATAGCTATTTCCTATTGCACAGATAATTACAGCCTGCATTAGTAAGTGCTTGGCCATGATGCACTTGCAGCTTTTCTGTAGTGAACTGAATTTAAAATCATACAGATGTCTGGATTTTACTAATTGCATGTGAGTGATTGTGGGTGCTTCTCCTCTTTATACTAAAAAATAGTACAAATGACTTACCAAAGTAGTTAAATCAAGAGGGGGAAAGTGAAATTTTTCTTTTCCTTCTTCTTGTTTATTGCTGGAATCACTTCACTGAAATCAGTAGTTAGTAAGGTATACGGTGGTGAATTTCTTATGACAAATATCGTCCCAGTAAAAGATTAATATATTCACTGAGTCACATGCACCTGATTTAGTTAAAGGATTATACCACCAAAAGACACTGTGATTGACAATGCAGTTGTGAAAATCCATCTTGAAAATCCATCCTGCATAAGAGTTAAAGTCTATTATTGTCAATATTACTGACTGTAAAGGGAAACATAGTTCAATGTATTACATTGTATCAGGGAAATGAAACCGTAGCACAATATAATTTTCCAATTAGTTTTCAAACGGAGTATTTTATTTAAAAACTCAGAGTATTTGCTAAAGTCGTACCACCAGAGTTCCCTTTATTTCCTTCTTTCTAGATAAGTGAGTTGTGTATTTTATGTATTACTTACATAACACTCAAGCTCTTTCNTCTGTCTGTCTATCAAGTTTATATATAAACTCTTGACTTTTTACTGATGATCTGCTTCGGGTTGAGTCAGTATCTGAAAGTTCTCTGGCATGGGTGCCTCTTGCCTTCTGGATGGCTAGAGCCACGCCTTGGGAGCTTCTTACTGCGTGTGGTTTCTATCCTTGGTCAAAGATTGGGTCTCTGAGACTTAAGCACTAGTATGTTATTTCTGAGTGTTTAACTTTAGAGTGTGTTTGAAATAAGTTTTTCAGAAGGAATAATAAGTCTGACTGTTGTAGTGACTTAGCAGAAAAAAATCTAGCATTTCTACAGGGAAATGTTGTAGCTAGATTTTTCAATTGTTGATGAATGTGTTTGTTGTTCTTTTTTTATTTGCAGAAAGTGAGTGAAAAAGTAGGAGGTGCAGAAGGAACAAAGCTAGATGATGATTTCAAAGAAATGGAAAGGGTAAGTCTAAATACACCATATATTCATTATTACAATGCATTTTTTTCTTTGTAGGACAGGAATATCAAAGATTTTGTCCTGGAATCACTCAGAAGATTTTGAAGTCCTTAACTTTTATTCAGCAGGGCCTGAGAGGGCTGAGTTTTCCATTTTCTGTTTGTTTTCTAACTAAGGGATATATAACATATAGCTCTCTATAATGCAAATATTTCATTCAGAGATTGAGGCTGAAGTCATCTACAAATTACCTGCATTTAAACTATTGTAGAGGATCTCTGAAAACCGACCCAGTCTACAAGACAGCCATTGAGTGGCAAAGGGTGTTGGTAATTCTCAGCTCCTTGAGTATCAAGGCACTGGGCTTGACAGTGGCACTGGGGTGTTCATTCACAGGTTCAGAGGTCCTGTTAGGCAGCCTCCACTGGCAATGTGCTTCAGGTAGATGGGTCTAACCCTCCCACAGGCTGCTTCGTGAGGCTGGCAGTGACAGCATTGAGTGTCTCAGTGGAGGGGAAAAAAGAGGAAAAAAAGCCACAGCTGTGTGTGGCAGTGGCAGTATTTCACCTGGAAGGATCAGTAGGGGCAGCATTTTTTCAGGCCTCAACTTTGAAAGGTACTACCAAATCTTGTAATAAAAGCTTGTGCTACGAGATTTATGAAGTGTGTATCTGTTATATAACTCACAATAAGAGAAAAAGAAACTATTTGTCTGTACATTTGTATAATGAGGTGGGGAAAAAATCTTGGATGGAAAATAAAGAGCATATCCTTTGTAATTCTTACAAAGAGAGCACAGAGCTGGTTTCTCCCTCTCAGCTTCTGTTTGAATGGGTAACCTGTATAGGCATTCCTACTAGAAGATGTTAACAAGGATTCAGAAAACTGGGCTAAAATTTAGGGTGGAAAACAGGACATTGCAACAGCCAGGTGTGGGTCCCACATCATGCTTGTGGGTGAGATGGGGAGCCCAGGAGAAAGGAGCACTGAAAGCTGAGGAAGGAATGGAGTAAAATTACAGTTGCCTCGACACTCCTCACCTGGCCCTGTGTCCACTGCCAGCTTTCCTGCAGGCAGTGGACATGATCCTTCTGCACATCCCTGGCCTTCTGTTTCCTCATCCCCACTATCCTCTGCAGCCTCCTAGCCATTTCTGTGTTCCCTGCCAGGCAGTTCATCTGCTTATTCACCCAAGCCTGGCAGACCTCTCCTGCTTCTCCGTGTAAAGGATTGAGCAAGACCCAGCAGATGGCAGTGGCAACAGGAAACAGAAAGACAGCATGGTACAACCAACCTATCTCAGGTGTTCTTTTTTAAAATAGGAACTTGCCATTATGATAAAGGAGTTCACTCTGTGGGACACAAGCTACCCTGCAGAGAAATGCAATGTGTCTTCATAAATACAGAGTACAGGACATTATGGGGATCCCCCAATCTGCCAAACCAGAATTTTTTCTCTGAGACCTGATTTTGACAGTAAGAATAGTGGCATACTTCGCTACATCTACGATGTACATCTACATGTAGGATGTGGAGAGGGACTGCTTCATAAGAAAGGAAGACTTGTTACTACAAAATAAAGTAGAGGAGAGTAATGCTATTCAGTTCTAAGTTTTTTAAAACCCTAAATATGGGAATCAGCCAGGGAGAAATAAGT
This sequence comes from Cyanoderma ruficeps, assembly GCA_008694505.1. Classification (NCBI taxonomy): domain Eukaryota; kingdom Metazoa; phylum Chordata; class Aves; order Passeriformes; family Timaliidae; genus Cyanoderma; species Cyanoderma ruficeps. Next base: position 465,696 of record VZDJ01001050.1, on the reverse strand, counting down.
GGTGAGTGCATTCATGCTGATAGGTTTCTTGAAACTGGGAACTGAGCAATATTTAGTCTTCCTTACCTCAATTTTACTAGACCTTGCTCCGGAAAGAGTAAACAGTCCATTTTATTGTTAGCAGTGACTTCTGCTTTCCTCTCATTTTGCCAGTTATTAAGGAATCAAAGATAGACAGTTCTCCAAAAAGTTGTCAGTGACTGTTCTATCAATAAGTTTTCCCTATTGTAGATGGTTCCCAGGGTGATATAAAGTAGAACTGTACAATGATCAAATGTATCAAATGTATCAATAACACTGTACAACGTATCAAAGTCCTAATGCATTCTGAGGTACTCTGTAGTAATGGCCTTACTTGAGAATGGACCTGCTATAAACTGAAATGGTGGACTCATGCTTTAGTATTTTTCCAGGTATTACCACCATTCTGGTACCAGGACTGTTCTGAAGTACATAAAATTAAATTATAAGAAGAGTTTAAAGAATTTATAAGAACAAAATGAGAGAAAAACTTTTCCTTTTGTCTAACTTTCATGTTTCTTTTTGTTTAACCCTCTGTCCTCTAGAAAGTGGATGTTACCAGCAGGGCAGTTGTGGAAATAATGGCAAAGACAATAGAGTATCTTCAGCCAAATCCAGGTAACCTAGTTTCATAATTTTACAATTTTGCAGCACTTTTTGAAAACACTCTTTCTTACCAGTATTAAGTCTGACAGATCTTATCCTCACTGGTGCAATTAAGGTTGACACAAAATTGGTGAAGTTACTGTAAAGTAAACGACAGAGATGAGTACAGGCCTCTATCCCAGGTTGTCATGGTGAATGGAGACTGGCTTTAGAAGGCTTGTTTCCCTTTTGAGTCTTCTTTCTTTAGGGAAGTGGGCAGCAAATGCCCATGAACCAGGTGCACTTACTTGTAGGAACCAGTGTGTCAGCACTGTGATGTCAGCAATTGAAGAGACGAGGTCCATGGTTTGCATGCATGAAGCCAGTTTTATTGATTACATAGGTTAATATATATACCTTTTCAGCTATAGCTAAAATCAGCAACAATCACGTCTCTTAGTAACATTGCTAAATCATAGCTTTGCATAGACTCACACAGGCATGTTTGGTCCTGCATGATTTGTCCCAAACAAAGGGGACACCACTATCTTTTGCTTCCTCCTTCAGGGTTCTGCCGTGACTTGCCAGGGCTCATGGCCCACCAAAGTAGCACATCTGTAACAAGCTGAGCAGTACTCTGAGTCCCACTCTCTAGCTGTATTCCCATGCTGTAGCCATGGGGGACTCCCTTGAAGCTGACCGTGCTGTGGCTGCCCAGGGCAGGGCCTGCAGCCAGCACCCATCCCTCGGCTCCAACCAGGAGCTGGAGGTGCTGGGGCAGCTACAGACCTGGCATCAGGCACAGCCCTGGGCATGGGGCAGCTGAGGCCCCACCATCAAGCCACACCTGGGGATCAGGAGAGGGATGATAGGACTGTTTGCATGAGGCAGCTCTTTCCTTTACCTCCCCAGTCATTTGCTATGTGAAGGGAAATGACCTGGCAGTCCTTGCAGACCATGGAAAAGCAAAGTTCCAAAGCAATTTCCTTCATGGCACAAGAAGGATACCACTTTTCCTTTGGTCCTCTGGAAATTTCCCATCCTTATTACAGAAAAGTGATGGTGTGGAGGAGCTGTTGATGCCATACTGTAGAAAAGAACAGAAAATCAAGGGTTATCAATCATGTCTAAATTGAACCCTCAAAATAGAAACCAATGAGTCCTTTCCATAGGGAGATGAAAGAGCAGGTTTGATTGGGCTGATGGAGAACTACATGCTCCTCTTTTGCCAAAGGTTTCTTGCAGAGAGGGGTGATCTGGACCTGCAATAAACAAGTAAACCATTACAGTGAATATCATGGAGATTTCCGTAGTGATCTAGGAACATAAGTGTTTTGATACTAATGTAAATCAGTGCCAGTATCACTGGTAAGGTCAATGGAGCTAGCTTGTGATAAATCACAGAATCACAGAATATGCAGAGTTGGAAGGGACCCTCGAGGATTATTGAGCACCATCTCCAAGAGCCATGCCATATGCCTGAGAGGGTTGTACAAACATTTCTCACATTCTGTCACACTGGTCTTGGGAACACTTCCTTGAAGGTAAGGTTAGGTCTTCTGTGTACCATAAGTGTCTTAGAATTTCGTGGAACTACAGACCAAATTCACACATTTACACTGAGAAATTTTATTCCTAATAGCTGGAAATAAATCTGAACTGCTGTGAAATGTTTCGACTCCAGTGTGGTATGCTGAAGACTATTGCTAGTACAGATTGATTTGTGATATTTTTATGTTGGACCACAGAAGATAATATTTTGATGATGCTGACAGTGGAATAAAACAAAACAAAACACAGGACTAGTATCTACAAGTTCAAGAATTGCTAGAGAGAAAATAGTAATGACCAGAAGACCTTCTATGTCAGCAGATGAAATTCTGTTTATGACTTGAGTCCACAGCTTCATTGCTTATCATAATGTACTCTGCAGGAAAAGCAACAGGATTGGCAAACATGATGAGGATAGTGATAAAATTCTTAACTGCTGTCAAACTGCTGTTAAGCAACACTGTGTTGACTGAGTTATAAGCTTTGGCTATTTAGTGCTTCTCTGACTGCCTTCTTGACACATCTGAGTCATTATGATTGCTGTGAATCGTGAAACAGGCTCACAGCAAAAGCAGACAGTAACATTTCTGCAGGTAGCTAAGGGTGCGATTTCAAGCACTTCAGGCAGATGTAAATTTGCTGTGCTGCATGAAAGAACAGTTTCCATATTCTAGCTTCACGTCTCTTCTTCTGCTTGTAGCACATGCAAGTAGAATCAAAAAATTAGCATCGCAATAGGCAGGAGGAAGATTCAGTTTTGTTTTTCAACACTTCATTTTGTTCATTCCACAGGTAAGAAGAAAGGAGGAATAAACCTTTTCAGCACTCACCTACTTGATCTTAGATTGTTCTATATAAGTTGCAAAAGGGGTCCCTATAGTGAGAAGAATTGTCATTTATTTTTTCAATGAAATAAAAACTTTTCTTTTTTAAAACTCTCCCTACAGCTGTATTACCTGTTACATGGGTCACCAAAAATGCCAATTTCTAGTATTTCCCATTTACTTTCTCACTTTCAAAAATATTAGGAATATTACATTGGGAAAGGGGAGCGAATTTAATTTAAAAAAAAACAACTCAAACCCACAACAAGCCACAAACAGGAAACAAGCCCTTTAATATCAGTGTTTTCAAGAAGATTAAAAGTTTACCTGGGTTTGGTAGGAAGAAGGAGATTTTGGATGAAGCACACATTCCTTGATAAATCGGATGTGCCTGGAAAACACTTGGATAAGATAGTACTGTACCTGAATCCATGGTGTTTTGAAACATCAGTAAAAGAAGTAGGCATTCATTGTCTAACTTCTGCTTTCTACTCTTACCTTGATGTCCAAAATGTAGCCACTTCATTTATTCATATTGCCTCTTATATTTCTTTCTTCAATTTCTGAAAATACTCCCATTTGCTCCTGATTTAATTCAGCTTGCTGCCTCCATTCCCCTGACTAATTTTATTTGTACATTATTTTCTTTCGTGCTTCTGTATTTTCTTATTGCCACCATCATTTCAATGACATTTAACTTCATTAAAATGCAGTTTCTTATATGGGAGAGTCAGCAGGTCTGCTGGCTGTAGTTTTGTAGTGGGTAGAAACAGAAGGCATCAAGAAATTCAGATGTTGAAAAACATAATCTGATGGCCCTCAAGGGTAGTGGGAAAACTAAAAAAAACCCATAATTACTAAATGTTAAAAATATTTTGCTATTTCATAACTGCTTCTCAGGCAAAGTAAGTACTGTGAGACTTGCCTGATTTTCCTGTCTCTGTTTCCACGTCTGTATCTGTGCAAACAGATGCATAAGCTGCAAAGTGAAACATACTCAACAGCAAGAACTCTCTCTTGATATGCACTTCTAACAATAAATATATGAAAAGCATTTGTTGACTCCAGTCTGCTATAATTTCATTTTGCTGAAGTAATGTGTCCAATGTTGAGTTTTGACCAATGAAGTCAGCACACAACAGTGTGAACTACTAATGTTTTGTAAACAGGAAAACTAATTTTAAGACCACCTTAAAAGGTCAAGCATTTGCTAGGGGGAAGGTAGAGGTATTCATAGCTGCCCTCCAGCAGACACAGTAATGTAGATAAGAAACATGCTCTGAGTCTGCATTGCTGGCAATAGGATTTAGCTGGAGAAATTTGAAGTCAAGTGGCTTTAACTAATTCAATTTTTTCAGACCATTAACATGCTGTAGTTGTAGAAATTCATTAAAGCTCATCATCAAACGAATTAGTTCTTTTATATTTGCTGTCTTTGTTTCCATTGATTATGATATTTGTGTCCTTTCTTTTAATATTTGTTCTTCAGTTGTATGTCTGAAATAAAATGCAAGCTAAAGTACAGTTGAAAACCTTATTGAAGTAGGAGTTTCCCTACTTCCCCATAAAAAGCAATAGGTGTTGCAAAGGTTGCTGCACATTATGTTTGGGGTCATAGACTTTCCTTAATGTTCTACAACAGAAAAACTTTCAAACATTTAAAAAATGGGGGGTACCGCAGTTTAATTGTGAGTGTACCTAGTCTGGACTTTTCCTTGAGAGGAAGGCTGGCTCAATCTGCTATCCATCTGGTACTTATGGATTTGTGATTAAGAAGAATTTGGAGATATCTTAAAAATTCTCTTCTCTGTCCCGTGTCAAACATGCTATGTTGGGCGTGTTCCTGGGCTTACTTCTGTCCAAGTCATTTCAAAGGAAGCTTTGACTTAAGAGTTCAGGATAGACTTCGCTCTAGTCTGCCAGCAAAATAAAAAGGGTATTGACCAACAACATTTCATTCCTTTGCTCTAAAAATGATTGATGAAAAGCAGGGCTTAGTCCTACATTTACATAGTGCCTTTTAAATACCTTTTAAGTTGTTCAGATAAATTTAAAAGCAAGAATGGATTCATGCCTGTATAGGCAAATGATTGCATGTTTGTAACCTCTGTCACTTGCCTTCTTCAGCTTCCAGAGCTAAACTCAGCATGATCAACACTATGTCAAAAATTCGAGGCCAGGAAAAGGGACCAGGCTATCCTCAGGCAGAAGCCTTGCTGGCAGATGCGATGCTGAAATTTGGCCGAGAACTTGGTGAAGAATGCAACTTTGGTAACTTGTTTACTTTTCTTTCCATTATAATGCAATAAAAATGGTAGGAAAAATTCATACGGCTTTCGTTATTAAGGGCTGCACTCTTATAGACGAAGAACATCTGCAAGAAGCATTAGAGTTCTGCTTCTCTGCAAGAAGCATTAAAGTTCTGTTTCATCCGACTTTTTATTTAAGGTTGGTCTAGGCCTGTTTTGAGTATCTTTTGAAGATTTTGGCTAGAAAAATGTTTCTTATAAATGAAAGTTAAATTGTTGCCATTTGGGCCCATAGGCTTTAGCTCTCTGTCGTAAATTGTGATACTGTGGCTATGTTGCATTGAAATATGTACATGTACAGAAATTTTATTATGCATATATAGAACAAAGCGCTTTTGTCTTCAGAATCCTTACACTGTTACTGTCATCACTGCAGGCAAGGAATAAAAACTAATGGATTTTTAATAGACTTTGGCCTCTTTTTTTCTGACCAAATTCCACATTTTAAGTCACTAGTGAATACTCTTGCCTCATCTGTTAGCTCCTCCTCCCTCCAAGCCCAAATGAGTTTGCCGCTGTCTGAGTTACAAATGTTAAACTGACTCTTAAAACTATGTTCAGCAGTAGAGTTCTGATTATTAAAAGATGATATTCACAACAGCATACCTTGTCTTTCTGTCTTGTTTGTGTGGACTTCAGTGTGGCCATTTTTACATGACAACATGCAGGACCCTTAAATGGGTCTGTGAAAATACTATTCTCTTTTTGAACCATCATAAAATTGTTTTCTTGACATGAAGACGTTTAGAATGGAAAAAAGTACTTTTTTATTTGTTTTGTGTAATTCACTAGTAAGCTTGAGACATGTAGTTTGATTTGTGCTAAATGCTACTGCTTTTTTTATAATTGGTTGCCTCTCATTTACTAAATTTCAAACACATTTTTAAAAGGAAACTGAAGAAGTAATATAATCTAGTTTCTGCAAATTGCTTTATATTCTGTGATAACTGCACTACCATGCAGCAGAATAGATACGGTAATTATTTCCAGATTATTAAATAATAACATCTATTATGGCTATTTGTCCCTCTTCGTGCGAATCTGGAAGGCTCTCTCATTTTGCAGTACATTACTGGCATCTGCTGCTTGGGAGACAAAGCTTCTTATGATTTCTCACTTACTTTGGTTTTTATACCTTTTGTATTCTTTGAAAGTGTTTTTTTTTTTATCCCTAACATATACCTCAAACCAGGAGGGTATGTTTGAGCTTCTTGCTCTTCTTTTTATGCAGCAGAAGTAAAACAGAGTGGTAATTTTTGTGACCCTCAACTTAATCTTGGAGGAAATTTCAAAAGGCAGTTAGGATTATTGAAGTTTATGAGCTTCGTGCACCTACATTTGAAGTTTATGAGCTTCGTGCACGTACATTTGAGTAGTCTGTGTGGTAGACCTCTCAAGTGTAGTAATACTATGAAGTCTATAGTCTCATTAAAATGTTTCATTAAAAAAAAAATCTGTGAAGTTGTTCAGAATTTTTACATTTGGTGCTATCACCAGTCTCACTAATAAAAACTGGGAGGCCTAGACTAGAATTAAAACTATTTTTAATGCAGTGTGGTGATGATACCACTGAGTAAATACAGTCAATTCTGTTCTAGCATATTTATTTCAACAGAGTGAGGAATGAACGAACAATAAGGGATGTGGAGGAGCCTGTCTTAACACAGCATAGGACCACAAATTCAGCTCTATTACAAGGCATGAACTCTGGTGGCTGCAGGAGTGTAAAATCTCTGTTGCTCGTTCACATAGTGCATTATCCTGTTTCCCTCCTAAACTTGAGACCTAAAATGAAATACTAACTGAAGTTGCCATGAAGTTTCCATGACTCAGTTTCATTCTACTGTGATTCAAAACTAAGTTATTTTTACTGCATCTTTTTTTTCAGGACCAGCACTTGTTGATGTAGGAGAAGCTATGAAGGAGCTTTCTGAAGTCAAGGACTCTTTAGACATGGAAGTGAAGCAAAACTTCATTGACCCACTTCAAAATCTCCATGACAAAGATCTGAGAGAAATACAGGTATTGCCCTCAATGCAGCATTTTAATAATGGCAAATGTGTCTATATGTTTAGAATTTTTGTTAGTTGTGTAGTTTAAAATGGGGCATTCAGGTTTGAAAATGACCTGATCTTTGTCTCTTTTGGCTTGAATTTTACTTTTCAATTCTGTCTCTTTTTTGATGCTTTAGAAAGGGAAAGATAAAAATTAGAACAATTTTTTGATGGAAAAATTTTCAGTCTTGTGCAGGTATGAACACAGTAGTCTTGTCTTGCCATTTGAAAGCTCATTTCACAAAAGAGATGTACTGATGTTTACATTTCATTTTCTAGTGTATGACAAGTGCTTGTCTACATAAGTAGCTGCTCTTCTCAGCTCAGTGTGGCTTTTGTACTGTTAAATATATGTGGATGAAAGGTATCTTGGATGAAAGGTATCCTGTAAATGTCTGACATAATTCTGAAAATAAGTAGTTACAAATATCATATTGGTTGATAAATTGATTCTTCTGAGAGAAAGTAAACACCTCAAGTAATCATGGTCATCCCAGTTAGCATGAACTTCTGGCCAGTTGTACATGGCAGCTGCTAAACAGGTGAACCTGAATGTTACCTCAGTTAACAATTTAGGAAATCTTCAGTATAAGGTAGTAAGATAATTTAGTGGTCTGATAGAAAATAAAAATATTTTCCATGTTTCTTTGTTTATGAATTCTGTTACACAGACAAAGATGTACTAAGTTGTTTTTTTAAAAGAATTTTCTCCTGAACATCTAGGAAAAAAAAACAACATAGTGTACAGGTAATTCTTCATTAGAGTTGAAAAGCAAGAAACCTGCATATCTTTTATACAGATGGAAATTGAAGTTGTCCATTCTGTGTGGGCTTTTATTAGTGTTGGTCTGTCATTTAGATGACATTGCTTCTTAAATGATACATAAACCCACGTATTTCCTTGTTCTCTATTTCTCTCCACTGGGAAAGGGTTAGTAGAAAACAAACAGTATATGCTTAGGCTCATGGACTACCTGCTTATAATGCAATATCAGGACAGTTGGGGAAGGTCCATTATTGTCTGCTTGCATTTGTATTTTTTAGCATCACCTGAAAAAAATGGAGGGTCGACGCCTGGATTTTGATTACAAGAAGAAAAGACAGGGCAAGCTCCCTGATGAAGAACTTCGTCAAGCTCTGGAGAAATTTGATGAATCAAAAGAAATTGCTGAGTCAAGCATGTTTAACCTTCTGGAGATGGATGTAAGATAACCCTTGTTAATTTTTGATCAGAGTCTTAGAAAGATAGTGGAGGCACTTTCCTCCTTGTTGAACAAAGTGAAAGGCTCAGAAGCTATAGTAATGTACAGTATGTTCATGTAGGTTCTTAGGTATTTTATAGGTAACTGAGCTATAGAATGTAAGTCTTCCGTAGTATTGATATGCTTCCTAACTGCAAAGCATTACTTACAAATCCAAAGAATCTTTCTTCTTAGAATTATGTAAATATAACAAATTATGTTTACTTCTGGTTATAGGGTTTGTGCCAAAGCTTTTTTGCTTATAGATTCGTTAGGATTAAGCATTTCCTAGCTTTATCTAATGTTATATTTATAGTTAATGTTAAAATTGTAAAATTAAGCAAGAAAAAACATCTCTATAACACATCACCTGTGGTCTGTCTTATAGAATATGTAGTCAAGGGAAATTAATTTTAAGAATTTCTGTTGATGTAAATTATTTGACTTATTTTAAGTATACATCTATTGTAACTCCTCATTTTGTTACCAGATTCCTGTAGAGGAACTATAACAAACCTAAAAATATTTGCATATAGAACTTAATATTTGCATAGGAGTTAAATATTGCTGCACTGAAATAAAAGAATTTTAAAAGCTTGCTCTTTTAATCTTTGTAGTAAATCCATGCCCATGTGTGCAAATAAGGCTGGCCAACAATACACCATTGTGGCATTGTGCACTATGGAAATGGCTAGCAATTTCATTCCCCACAAAGTGAGGGCCTGGGTGTTTTTTCCCTCATGAAATGGAATGCTCTCTGCCAGCAATACAAATATTCTGCATCCCAGAGTATGTAGTATCTTTCTGTTTTGGTCTGCCTCACAGGTCAGAGTACAACAGAAGCATGACCATCGTCCCTATGGTTCTGCACTCTTCAAAGGCAGGGAGGGAGAAGGTGCATTATACTCTTATTACAGTCTTGTTTTCACTTTCATAGTGTTTGCCGAGTGTGGTAGGTCTGTAGGCTGCTGTTCATGCAAATCAGACGTGGAGAGATGATCAGCAGAGAAGAGTTGCAGTTACCATTTCAGATCAAATCATAACCTGACGTGGCAATAAAGACTGATATGTAAATACTGCTAATTACAAAGATGAATCAAGGTTTTAGAGAGATAAGTTAAACTGGCTTTGCAGTGGACAGTGGTCTTTATTCTCTATTGCCTGAGCTGCTAATATTCACCTAAGATCTGATGTTTTAATGTCAATCCTCAGATTGAACAAGTGAGCCAGCTTTCTGCTCTTGTGCAAGCCCAGCTGGAGTACCACAAGCAGGCCACACAGATCCTACAGCGAGTTACTTCTAAACTAGAAGATAGGTAATGAACTTTTTGTACGTTTCTTGAATAGTTTGTTAGTTCTGCAGAGGTATAAAACCTATGAGTAGAATGCAATGCTGTTTCCTTTCTTGACTTGGAATTTGTATTTTATGAAATCAAGGGCCGTTTCATTAGGTGATTGCAAACTGAGCTTTGAATATTTAGGAGGTATATCTACTTCTGAGTATGAGTTCAGGAAAGCACCTCAGCTGAGTAAAGCTATTAAGCGTGAGTTAGCTGAAAGTAAGTGTTTATAAATACTTAATTCAGTGACACTTGCAACTTTGGATTCTTTACTGTTTGTGCATGTATTCACAATTTTTAACATCTGAAAGAAGGTGTTAAAAATTGATTTTGCAAAAGAGTATCTTGGTGTATTCTTGTCTACCTGAAGATCTTCCTGAGCCAGTAGTAAGACCTTCATTATTAACCACTTTATTAAATACTCCTCCTACTATCAGATCAAACTTGATATAAGGCTTGAGCTACCTCTTCCATCCCCATTTGTATATCTGCATATGCTATCAGAATTCCTACAACATCTTTTTTAAAAGAGTTTCATAATTTTTACTTTATAATTTTTGTTTCCATCAAAACAGATTGATCAGCTTCTCACACATCCTTCTTCAAAGAAATTTAACATTCAGGAAAGGTTTCTCTATGGTTCTGGCAGACTCTTAGTAAAAGCTGGATATAATTCCCAAGAGGAGATAATGTTCACATACTGTGTGAAGGCAGCTGTTTTCTGATGTCATTAGTATAGATCAAGTTGCTAATACTGCTGGGTCTGTCAGTATTAATTTTCTCAGAGCATGCAGCCTGAAAACCTCATCCGGTTCTAAGTCTTAAAGTCGTTGTGACTAGGAGCAGCACTTGTTTGGGTGGGAAGGCTGTCCAGCTGACTGTTCCTAGATACAGTTTTCAGGCTAAGTAGCTAACAGAACAATTTTTAGCACTTGCAAAAGAGTACTGCAATTCACTTTCTTTACTGAAGCATTAAAAATTCCTCAGGGACAGATGTTTTATCCCTAGCCCATGAATTATGCCACTAAGTGAACATACATCTCTACAATAGATTTCTCTTCCTGTGTCAATTCACATGATCCTTTGCCATCTTGAAATTTCTGCTAACTGGTCAGGTTTTTTGCTTCTAGTTTCAGCTGTGAATGATTTTATCTTTCCAAGGACCTTGCATCAGAGTGCTATGGTGACTCAATTGAACTAATGAACTAACTTTTGCATCCCTAATTGTAATGAGGCCTCTGGCTAAATCATGCTTTATCCACACCACTGGACACAAATTGAGCTCTGTGATGTGTTCACGCCAGAGATAGGTCAGGGATGTAGAGCTGTTACCACCCAAACTACTAGTCTTTCCCTGCTGGTAATAGGCAGGTAGCAAGAAAACCCTATAACCCCTGGGGTTTGGTTGGGTTGGGTTTTTTTTTACTATATGGACCAGAAGATAAATGATTATTTACTTTTAAGCTGAGCAAATCTGTTACTGTTGACTATCAGTAATGTCTACAGCACATACTGTCTATTTTCTAGGTACTTTTTAAAAGAGTTAATGGAACCTGTTCATTCTGGTTCCTGGCATGGACAATGTCTTATAACTACCAAGACTGTCCTGTGTAAAATATTCATAAAAGAAATTTCAAAAAGTATGAGAGAGACTGCAAAAACTATGAAAAATTTAAAAATGCACTTGTCTTCTATTTTTTTCTGGGCTGTTTAGATTAGACTTCAAGACTTTCTTCAGGAAGTACAAGTGAAAGAATTTATTTTTTTATCTACACATTAGTGGAAGGCATAAATTTCCTTAAAATTCTATGATTCTGGGAGCTGAGAAACATTAGGAGCTTGGAAAACATTGGGAAACTTTTAGTAAAATTAATGAAAATTGGAAGGTCAACAAATACTTTTTTAAATTCTCTTTTTCACCAAGAGGAATTGAGGATGCAATTTTCCCGATACAGTGTCATGACAGAGCAGTTGGGAAGCAGGAATGGTTTCTGTGGAGGTATTTTTTTCTTAAGAAACATGGCTCATGCTGAATTTTGGCCAATTTTTAGCAAGTCACTAGAACTGTCACCTTATAGTCCATAATCTGAAAAAAATTATGTTTGTTTCATGCAAGCATTAAGTGTAACAGAACTAGTTTAAGTATTTCTTAAAATTTTTCAAAAATTCTTGAAATGAGTCTCGAAAAAGTAACTTCTGCTAAACAGTGAAACAAAACAAAGACTTTTTATTTATTTTGACCACTTCAATTAGTAAGTGTTTTGGGGGTTTTTTGTTTATGGGTTTGGTTTTTTAATGTGGAAGAAAAGCACTGTGAGGGAACCGACTTATACTGGTACTTTTAGTAGTGAGGAAAACCTTGTTATGAGGATCAAAAGTCAATAGGTTAGATGCAGATCTTTTTAACAGATAAACTGAAATGTGCTACCAGCAACAAGCCTAGGGTTGATATAGAAAAGGTTAGAGAAATCAACTTGTCTTTTAAGTACAGATCAAATATTCTTTCGTATGTGGAATTAGGAATACATGTGGGTATTGTGGGTATTAGTTCTGCATAAGCTATTCTGATTCTGTTCATCCCTTTCTTGGATTTTACCCTGGAATCTGTAAATATACTCTTCCATAGGAACTCTGGATTTCTCAATTAGAAGAATAAGTTGAAATTAATAATAAATAAATGGCTATTTTGAGAGTCGGGAAGACTGGACTTTTTTCCCTTTGTGAAACAAGTATTCCAAATTGCAAATTAACCAAGCAAGCCGCTGAAGTCAGTACATTCCAACAGAGCCTTCTTGCAAAATAACAAGAGTTGGCATCAATCAACTGAATAATTAATGCTTGCGAGGGTTAGAAGCAAAACGTCATGCTAAAAATGGGGACATGGATGTTTGTAAAGCCCTTCTCTAAGCATTGATATTCACCTAACAAGTTTTTCTTTATTATGTGCTCTTTGGTTTTGTTAGGTGAAAGGAAGATAGACAAATTGCCAGGTTTCTAAAAGGAATGAAAAATTAACAGATTCATGGCACATCGACTGGTTTTAGTAATTTAAACTACTATTGTAAACAAAAAAGCTACTCCAAATGACTCAACTTGCTTACTATGGATGATTGGTGGATGAGAAATTCAGCCTTGGAAATAAAAGTATTTGGTACATCTAATCTGCTAACAAGATATTAACTCTTGACATTTAACCTTCATGTTTTGGCAGAATAAAAGAGGCATCATCTCAGCCCAGGCGAGAATACCAGCCCAAACCCCGCATGAGCCTGGATTTCTCCACTGGTGACAATACACAGCACAATGGAGGAATATCCCATGCCACCACACCCAAACCATCAGGTAATGTCAGAGCTTTGTCTCAATGCAGAAGTTGCATGCTTTCTTCTGAAGATTAGTTTTTCCATGAGGGAAAATGAGAATGGGGATAGTATATTGGAGAGAAATGTTTGAACTGTTGTTTGTTTGTGAATTGTGTTCATATTCTCAGGCAGGAAAACAGAGATGGATTATTCACTGCTTTAAATGTGTCTTTTGGTCAAAAATTTCTTTTGTCCTAGAAGGTTACCCTGAAATACAGATATTTACAAAATAGGCATTTAGAAAACCAGAATAACAATTGAAAGTTTTCCATGAAAATTCAGAAACCTAAGGCCAGCCACACTTCCGTAACCATATCCTGCTTTTTAAAATCACATATTACAACACAATAAGCCTGAAAGTAAAAATAACTGAAAAGAAAAACTAAGCTATGTGAGCTATTTTCTTTGTCCAAGTGGGAGCAGCACAAGCAAGATTAAGCACTAGTATGAATGTGCATAATTGCTATCTTAAAGAATGATTTATTTAATATCAGCACATACCACGGAAGGCTTATTATTTTTTTTTTGCACAATATTGATCTGTTATTTCATGGTAGGGTGAGGCCTGGCCTCTTTCCAGATCCTGATTTTAGTTATTCCAGTTTACCTCAGTTGCTATCAGGTTCTACCTTGCAAAACTAGATTTTTTTCACTAGATCTTTAGTCAGGATTTCCTTTCTGTCAGTCACATCCTGATGTGAGTGTTTGATTTTCTTCCACATGTAGACAGGAACAGTATCTCCATTTGGCACTGGCAACTGGAAATTATCTTACACAATCTTGCAATCTCCTAGCAATCTCCTCAATATGCTAACAAGGAGAAGGATATGGTAGAGACTCCTTGTGCATGAGTGTGACTCATCTTGCATGCTGGAGCTCTCCTCGTTCCACCAGTAATTTTCGTCTTCACTCCTTTTTTGTGGTGTCATGAACACTTGTCTGTGGTAAGCCACAGCAGCCTGATGTTTATATATCTCTCCAGCATTTATATTTCCCTCTTCAGAGAGCAGTATTTAATGTTTTCTTCAATAGGGGTTCTTTTTTTTTTTTTTTGAAGTGTTTATTGGTTTCAGAGAAACACCTTCTTTGAAAATTCTTGAATATATGTTTAGGGTGATTAATTCAAAGCATTTATTTGCTAATTGTTCTAAATTTCAGCAGGTAGCAATGAGGATACCAAACATACTGTATGGCTTGTTGATGTCAGCACAGTAGTCTTCATGAAAAACCAAAGTACACTGTGAACAATATGTAAAGAAAAGAAAATAAGATTTCACTGTAGAATTTAATAAATTAAATCTGGTGTTTGAAAAACATGCTCTATTGATCTGTAGAAATGGAAAAAATTGTCCTAAAATAACTCAAGCATGAGCTTTCTAACCAGAGTGAGTGTTCAAAATGAATATGCAGAATGTTTGAATCTGAAACTTACTCATCTTAAAGCCAGTATTCATGAAAAAGTAGAATATATATTCTTAGAACTATCATTATGGTGAAGTGGCATGTGTTGGTTCCTTTAGAGCACTGGAAGTGCATGAGCTTTTACTTCGAAAATTCAGGTGGGGATATGATTTCTTACAGTTTTGTACTGCTAAATCCTAAATATTTTGACCAGTAAGAATTTTGGTTTTGGTAGGCTTCAACCTATAGTGACTTCAGGGGGAGAGAAGAGGGAGCATATTTGTTAATTTCGTATAATATATGAAAATCCAATAAAACTAATGACATAATAGTATTCATTAGCCATCCTAAAGAGTTTATGGTCAGTAGCTCATGAACTAGCATATTAGAATGCTCTCAATTTTAAACTTTTTCTGAATCTATCTTGATGGCTCTGCAATAAAGTATTTTGTGGGAATGGGAAATAAAAGTCTTTGGAAACGTGATACTAGAAGTCAGAGGACTAGGAGTGTAAAAGTGGTATAGCTGTACCAGTGAAATTTCCAAATAAAGGACAAACACACAGTTATATCTTCACTGTTGTTTTAAGCAACCACTTACAGTACTTACCTGAGGTAAATAGAAAAAGCCTCTGTTTTCCAGTAAAGCTGGAAATATGTTAGGGCTTTTCCTTAATTTTTTGTGTTTTAGAAACAGCTAAAAATTAGATTCCAAATTGATCACAGCTGTGCTTTCACGTCTGGGCTTGACTATAGTGTGGTTCTTTTGGGATTCTCAGATTTTACCAGTGGGCACTGACAGTAACTGAAGGTTTTCAGAAACTAATAGTTGTCTTCTAACAAAGTTTAGTAGTTCAAATATTGATATTATTGAAGAACTGTCATCAGAATATGAATAATAACAGCAAACAGCAAAATCTGCCATAGGTACAGTAGTAAAAAGGGTATTCTTATGTGTTGAGATTTTTAAGCATGTTGTTTCTGTGTTTCTTCTCCTTAGGCGTTCACACGGATCAGCCATGCTGCCGAGCTCTGTATGACTTTGAACCAGAGAATGAAGGGGAGCTGGGATTTAAAGAGGGTGATATTATTACCCTCACTAACCAGATTGATGAAAACTGGTATGAGGGGATGCTTCATGGCCAGTCAGGTTTCTTCCCCATCAATTATGTAGATATTCTGGTTCCATTACCCCATTAGGAATGCCGATCCACCACCTCTGACACAGATACCTGTGTCAGTGCCACTGCTTTCAAAATGCTGCTTCTTACACCTTACAAGTGCAAACTGCAGTGGTTAGAGTTACCAATTCCTAATGAGCATCTTTGGTTTACGTGTTGTCATACTGTGTGGTGGTGATGCGTTGTATCTTCAGAGCCAGCACAGCGTGGGTTAGTTTATTTACTGTGCTGGCCTGGTAGTAACCAGAGCCATTAGTGAGATGAAACGGAGAAGATGATGGCAAGCAAAGTAGGTAATTCATGGTGAAGTAGCAGGAAGTGAAGGTGGTGTTGGGAAGATAATGCCTATCACCACCGTATTACTTTTGCAGTCTTAGTTCTCTATAAAAAGAGGGAAAAGTTCTTGCCATTCCATCTTTCCCTTTCTAATGATACAGTTCACACAGGTCTAACATTGACTAACCAGAATTGTATCTTCCAACCAAACTGGCTGGCTGTTCTCACAGAGAGAGCATAAGTGTAGATCCTCTGGTTTTTCAGAAAGTGAACCACTGTACTGTGTGTCCTGCTGCTCTCTGCTAAGTTTTATATTCTTAATTATTGTTAAAAGGCCTATTTCCCTCCAGAGGTAAACTGTAAGCTATCAAATGGGGATTCCTGTAGTAGAAATGTTGGACCACGAACCACCTGAACTTGCCCTTCAGGAACTTTTAGCATGCTCACCAAAATGCCAGTAAATGGGCAAGATGGGGAATAAAACTGGCATTTATTTAATGTTTCTTGTCAAGTCTTGGCACAAAACCTTGCTGCTTAAGCACCAGATATCCTTTGTAAACTCATTCACTGAGGAATACAGTAACCAACCAAACACAACCCTCATTTCATTTGTTTCTGTCTGCCATGTGTTCTTTGAACATCCTTTGTGCATACTCTCTCCTCAATGAGGACAAAATAAAACATGTTATTTTTTTGTTGAGCAACTGAAGACATGTGGCTGTATATACAACAAACATTTTCCATCTGTTTAGTTGGTTCTCCTGTGTTCCTCCTTCCTGCACTTGGTGTGTACAATGCTGTGCCTAGCTTCTTGGCATTCTTTTGGTAACAGTTGCAGAAGTTATGTTAGTTTAGTTATCCAGAGTTCTATTTATCTAAATTGTACAGACTCTATCAGAGGTTTAATGTGCTGCTTCGAATGTGCCACTTCAGTACTGGATGATGTGAAATGAAGACAATTCCCTACTGCTTAATGTATAAACTATATAATGGAAAGTATTGTTATTTCAAATAAATGCTGAGAAAATAACTAGAATAATGTTGTGGATATTTGCTTTGATGTTTTTGATAACTTCAGCTAACAGAAATTTTTTTTAGGAAGCATATTCCTCATTTCCTGCAAATGCAAAAAATCTCTTTTTCTTTTTTCTGGCATTATCATTTTACTTCTGTCAAATCTCATGCATAGAGTGGCCTTTATAAGCAGGATGAACTTAACACTGACCACATTAGATTAGTTTCTCAATGACTAGTATGTAGTCGTGTAGATACAGTTTATTTCTTATCAAAGAATCCTTGTGTCCACAATGTTAAAGAAGCTTAAAGACTTGGTAACTTTTAATTTATTTATGGTTTTAAGTAAAAACGGATATATTGTCACAGACAAAGCAGGCTTGACCTGGAGAAAACTATTTTAAACCAATTCAAGTATTTTTGTGCAGTGAGAACAAAAAGACACTCTTTTCCTGTCCCAGTTCCCAAGCTCAGATTCACTCCTGACTCTCCCCACTGGCTGCTCGCTGGCATGGGTACTTGTAGGTGTGCAGTGTGTCCATAAATGCTCCTCTCTGCTACTTCTCCCTCCTCATTTTTTCCCCCTTTTTCAGTGGTGAGTTGAGCATGACTCATTGCAGATATCTGCCTGTGTGTCATGGACTGTCTCCACTTCATTGTTTTTCAGCCTTGGTGTTCCCTCTGCTAAGAATGTTTCTCACTCTTCTTTTCCCTCTCTTCCGCTCTCTGTCCTATGTTGACAGAGTGCGTGTTGACAGAGACTGATAGAGTAGAAGAGTCTTTCAGAGATGGCATTCAAGGCTCATTCAGAGCCTCATTCAAGGCTCAGTTCAAGGTCAGGCTGGTCAGGGGTCTGAGCAAACTGGTGTAGTTGAAGATGCTCATTGCGGGGTGTCTTGGACTGGGTGAGATTTTACGGTCCCTTCTAACCCAAACTATTTTAAAAAATTAGATACAGATAAAATTCCTGCAACTTTTTATTACAATTCAGTCCTATATCCTATGACTGGCTACTAAGAAAGTTTTCTGTCAGTGAGTGGAAGAAATCTGTTTCAAACTAAGAAAGTTCCTGTCAGTGATTGGAAGAAATCTGTTTCAAATGCAATGGACCTGAAACCTTTTTTACAGGTGCATTAATGGTACCATACTACAGATACTGTTAGTGTAACTATAAACAGTTACAGAACTATTAACTATGCTAATTATCAAGACCTAGTAGTCACAGGTACTGTGCTGGCACAGCTGTGTTTTGTCAGATTATTATTATTATTATTCTGTAGCATTTGTGGAGAGCATGCAACCACAGGGCAACTACCTCAGAGATAAATTTACATGATTTAGAGCAAAAGGGTGGTTGACATGCTGTGCTTGCCCCACCCTGCTGAGGGGCCCTGGTTTTTAAGGTGTCAGGAATGGTTGTCTTTCAACAAATAGGACCAGAAGGATTGTACAGAATAGTCATCATGATGACATGGGCCTGGTCTTGACATGTTGCACAATTCTTGGCACTTCCTTATTGCTCTGTTCTGTGTCTCCTGCAGGTAATACCTAAAGAATGCTTTATTCCTGAGATGTTAAGATCAAAATCTGACTTGGCTAAGAGAGGAATTACCAGGGCTGACAAAAGTTTGCATCTAAATCTTCAGTACTAGGATAAAGAGGGTGATCCAAAAAGAAGAACAGGAGGGTGTTTGCTTTTGTTCATGAGGTAGTTCAAAGCTTTGCCTATGGAGCTCCATGACTCTCTCATTCTAGAATCACATAAGATATGTTGTTGATGGATATAATCTTTTTTCTCTGGGAGACTTACTGTCATCCTGCTTGTGTATGTCTTCAGAAATATTATATAAATATTACATGGGTTCCTAGTTACCAAACTTGGCTGCAGAACTGCTCCTCACAGAGGAAATTAGGAAACCTGCCAGCACTGAGCTATCAACTGCCAAATATAGCTAAATGTTTTAGGTTTGATCCTGGTTTCTTTTTTTTTCTGTTGAACTGTAAGGTTCTTAGCCTGCTTTATTTACTGCAGAGTTAATATTCGTGAAAAACAGCAAAATACCCCAACAGCTCCTTGAACAGTTCTCCATTTATATAAAGAAGTGATTGAAAATGTAGGTTTTTCTTCTTTTAAAACTTTCCTCTTGGAATGTTAAAAGCCTCTTCCCTCCAGAAAGAAAGGAGATGGTAGTCACATCCAGAATTTGTATTTGAATCTGGCTTACAGACAATTCTCCCTTTGAAGATAGTCAT
Organism: Cyanoderma ruficeps; assembly: GCA_008694505.1. Taxonomy (NCBI): domain Eukaryota; kingdom Metazoa; phylum Chordata; class Aves; order Passeriformes; family Timaliidae; genus Cyanoderma; species Cyanoderma ruficeps. The sequence goes on along the minus strand of VZDJ01001050.1, from coordinate 446,285 downwards.
AACTGCTTTTCCCACATGAACTACTTTGACAAGACTTGAGAACTGCCATGAGGACTTTTTCACACTTCTAGGTCTTGCAAATCTTTAAGGCCACTTGTATGCTGAATAATAGTTCTGCTTCAGAATGTATGCTAACCTTCTCATATTTCATGAAGGCAAGGACTCAGGTCCATGTAGGTCAGTGGAAATAGATGTTCTTCCCAGCACAGGAGTAGGCTGACTGTGATAGGCAAATGACGCAATGAATTTGGGCGTATACTCGGGTAATTCTGTTTAAAAGCAAGTACATTCTATAGATACGTTTAATTTTCTGCAAGCACAGTAAGTTGTCTAAGACTTAAGATTAGAATGTCTAGAATGTTCTGTAATTATTGTTTTATCATTTTTAAACTTCTAGCATTCTGGTAGTTCAAGCACTGACTTGGTAAAATTTCCAGAAGGTTTTGCTGTCTTTCCTTGCAATTTCATCTAATGTATTGCAGAAGGTGGGAGGAAATTTGTCATACATATTCTTGCTTTACACTGTAATGTACAAAATTTCTAAGCTGATTATCTTTGTTAGGTTTTCATTGGAGATACAGCACAGTGGAGCAGTCAAAGAAACAGCAGCTTCTTCTGCAATGCCTTTCTAGAGCTGCTAGCTCTTGAAAGCTCTGGTAGCTCTGGGACATGCACAGAAAACATCTCCCTTTCAGATGCTGCTAGGAAAAACAGTGGAGAAGCTAAAGTCCTTGTATTGAGAGCCATCTCCTGGTCCACAGCTCATTTGGTGGGATAGTGGTGGCCAGCATTGTGCTTCCTGTTCTCCCTTGCACAGTGCTTAGAGCTTGTGTCTTTCACTTTCCACCTTTTGTAAAACATGGTATTGAAAAGAAGTGCTTACAATGCAGGGAAGGATAAAGCAGTTCAAGGTCTTCTGACACTCCACATACGTGAATGGAGAGGCTCCAGGAGAGGCTGGACCTGCTTTCCCAGCATCTGCAGGTACAACTGGTACTTCTTTGGGTCACTGAAACTGGAGGATTCAGCAATTTATCTAACTGCTATCAACAGTGCTTATCTAGGGACTTTCCTGTCCCTCAACAGTCACTGACTTGTGGCGTGTCACAGTCACTGACTTGTGGCGTGTCCTGTGCTCAGAGCATCACATGGGTCACAAGGTCCTTCAGTAAGCACTAGCTGTAATGCACCAAGACAGCTGTTTCAGTACCATTTCTAATGATCCCCATAGTCACTCTGTCTCCTCCCAGACCAGAGGTTTACAAGGTTATTCAAGAGGTTTGCTAAGGATGTGAGGACTGATGCAGAGAGAGAGAAAGCATGGCTTCAAACAGGGACCCTGTGCCATGATCTTGTGGGGCTGCACATCCCTGGACTGTGGGTATAGTGCCCTGGACTTGGCACTCCACAGCTATTTCCCATTTCACCTCCCCACTGTGGTGGGCATCAACACCACCCTCCATGGGCTGCAAGAGTGACTTCTATAGCTCCCTCTTAGCTGTGTTGTGCTTCCACACCACAAAGACCATCTGAAAGGTATTTCACTTTCTTGAATTGGTGTCCAGGTCCCTCCAGATGCCAGATACCCTCTGTATCAGCCACTCCTCCCTCTTTTGTATCATCTTCAAAGTTATAGATAGTGCGCAATCTTCCAAACTCTTAATAATGAAATCACAGTGTCATAGAATGACTTGGGTTTGAAAGATGCTTTCAAGATTGTCTAGTTCCAAGCCCCACCCTGTCATAGGCTTTCCACTATATCAAGTTGCTGAGACCCCTGTCCAATCTGAGTTAGAAAATCTTCAGGAATGATGAGGAAACTACTCTGGGCAATCTGCTTCAGTCATCCTCCTCCTAAAAGGAGGATGTCTAATTTGAATTTTCCTGTTTCAGTTTAAACCACTTGCCCTTTGTCTTGTCTCTACAGGTCCTTTTAAGAAGTCTCCCACCGTCTTTCCCATAAGTCTCTCTTGTATGTTGAAAGGCTGCAATAAGGTCTCCCTAGAGCCTTCTCTTCTCCAAGCTGAACAACCCAAACTCTCTCAGCCTTTCCTTGTAGAGATGTGCTCTAGTCCTCTGGCTGGTTCATGACCCTCTTCCAGCCCTACTTTAATGAAGGTGAACAAGTTGAGCAAGATTGGACCCATTACCAGTGGTCACTGGTGTGCACCATTCATGTCTGATCACTGTGCCACTGAACACAGCTGTCTGGGTCCAGTCATTCAGTGTTCCATCTGCCTCACTGTCCCCAGGTCTGACATAGTTTATCAGTTTGACTATTATGATGTAAAACCTCAGAGAATGTTATATCACAGGGCTCTAATAAATTGTGTATATTTCTGTAGCTCTTGTCTATATGTAGAGCAGACCATGCTATTCTAAAACACTTTGGTGCTTAAATGATGGCAAGATTCTTAAATATTGAATACAGTTAAGTAAGTAATCTATTTTCATGTTAGTTGGTGAAACAAATTTTCATAAAACCAAGGGAAAATTTTAATTTGTAGAGTCTAATTCAACCTCCTTCTCAGAGAAGGTATGATTAGATAATGCTGCTCAGTACCATATCTTGTTAAGTCTTGAACATATATAAGCTGGAGATACGGTTTTCCCAATTTTTAATTTTATTTTTTTTAAGAAAGGAAGGGCATCCTTTGTTTCTGCTGGAAATAGTAAAATCATAACACTGTAAAAGCTAGCTGATATATGCTATGCATTATGATTCTGTGTGACTGTTACAGCTATAATGGCTGACTGTCAGAAGTATTTGAGTGGTACTGAGGCATTTAATGGTGCATGTGACAATATACAACTTGCATAATTGCATGAAGCTGACTGCAGAAGAATTCCACAAACACCTTGGCGAAGTTTCAAACATTTAACATTTAACATGCATTTGAAGTGCCTGTATTTAAAGTGTCTTGTGTAAGTGCAAGGTTTCTTGAAGTGCCCATTGAGTTTTTACTTAAGCCAATTGCCATCACAGGTTTTGTTTGAAAAGGTCCTCAAGTATTTGTATTTATTATTCAAAGCAGTGAAAGCTTGGCAAAACTCATCTGTGACCCTTTGCAATTGATAAGCTAGATAATCCTCTGCCAGTTCTGCAAGTAGAAGTCAGTGCAGTATGCAGTTAAATTCTCTTGACTTATGTTGAGATCTGTTGGGTGATTTGATCTTCAATACATCTAAAATGTTGAGCAAAAAATTGGAGCTCTTAATATAACTGGGTAGTCCCAGTCAAGCATTTCATATGCCCACCTGCCTGGATCTTCCAGAGATCACAGTAGGAAGAACCCAGAAGATCCTGGGTAGGAATGTAAGAGGTATCGTGTGCCTGAAGCTTCAACCCATGTATTGGGG
>VZDJ01001050.1:409347-442899 GCA_008694505.1 Cyanoderma ruficeps | reverse complement strand
ATGATGGACAAGGCCTTCTTAGCTTTAGAAGAGGAAGAAAGGAAGTTCCTTCTGCAAGTAGGAAGTTTCACCAGAACCATCCTCTCTTATTGCTGAATTTTTGGGTGATGCTGGAAATGAATACTTCCTAAATCATAAGGAAAGAGCAGAGTAAGAAAAAGAGGGAGAAATTTTATTCCTTTTCTGTTCTTCTAGATAAAGGGTGTGTATTCCTGGAATTTCTCTGATTTTAGCCTGGAAGTGAAACATGATCAGGAGTGTTTCTAGAAAAAAAGCTGCACAAAGAGAAAAATAATCATAAATGGAAAATCTTTCAAATTGTCCTGGGTTGTAGTATAGGATGTGCACAAACTATTTTATCACCATCTTCATGAACTGTTAAATCCAATTGTTGGAGCAGTGTTTCCCAGACCCCTCCCGCTGGACTATCTTCTGTTAATGGCCCATCAGATGTCTTGCTGTATGACTCACAGATAACTGCCTCTGGGAACAATCTCTCTCTAATGGGTCATCAAGGACCCCCTGTATAACTCATCATCCCATCTTGAGATGCTCCGCCCAGGGGGAGGAACCAAGCATTCTCACCTGGATATAATCTGGGATTTGGGGACAGTACAGGCAGCCCTTACCCACTGGATTCCCAGAGGACCAGAGCTACCAGACCTTTCTACGGGATCACTGCTTCAGGAAGACCACCTCATCTGGACTGCTTCCATCACCTGTATCAGGTTGTATTCTGACTCTGTCAGTGGTCTTTTGTATTATTGCATTTATTTTATTCTACTTTCTTTTTTTCTTTCTTTCTTTCTTCTTATTAAATTGTATTTCTGACTTGGAGCTTCTCACTTGGTTTGCCTTCAAACCACTACACAAGCATAATTTAATTTTTCAGCTTGAGAAAAAAGGTGGCCTCTCACAGTCTTTTTGCATTAGGCCATAATAGCCTGTAAGCAGCTCCAGTTACTATAATGGAACCTTGTATCATGAGGAAAAGATAGAGTATGAAGATAGACATAACCACACATCAGTGGTGATTAGTCTAGAGGAAGCTGCAGATGCATCAGCCTCATCAATCCTACAGCGATGTTCTAATGGAATGTTGTACCCAGTTCCTCTGTGGGGTTTAGGAAAGAGTGGTGCTAAGACAGCAGAGCAGTCTCTGCAACTCCTCTAAGCAGCTGCTTTGAAGTGTCATCTTTCAGGAGTAGAACAGACTACAGTTATAAAGTAAATAGAAGGCAGCTGGAATGTTTATGCCATCATTTTAATGCTTCTGATCGAGAGGATAAAAAGCCTGGTACACCACAATGTCCAATACGACAGAATAGAACTTTGCTATCTTGGCTATGTGTAAATCTGAGATAGCTGTTAAAAATAAGTATGCTTCCAGAGGCAGGACATTTTAGATCATTGTGCCATATCCTCAGCATTCCTTTTCCCAGAAACTCCTTGCTTTCACTTTGGAGCATCATGAGGTTACTGTTTGCTTTGGCCTGGAAGTCTAACAGTGTCTCATGGGGTTCCCAAAACCAGACGGTTGCATGTTAGCTGATCCGTTTTAGGTTCTAGGATGGAACTCAGTATAGATTTGCCTTCTCATAGTGACAGAGAATTGTTGCCTGGGCATTTAGTTTTAATTCTCCAGCTGTGCAATAGGGATGATAATAATTCCATATTTCACAGAGTGGTTGACAATAGATACGAATGTGCATAAAGTTCTCAGAGTTTACACTGGGAACTTGGGAAAAAAAAATCTGTTGTTTTCTTTGTAAAACAATGGTATTAATCCAGCCAGAAGAAAATTTCTGTATTTATTCAAGGCCAGGCATTTTACTTTTGACAGTTTAAGAATATTTAGAAAGCATTCATTCTCTAAACTTCAGCTTAGAGTCTGAAAACAGAATTAAGCTGAAGGTGTCTTCCACTGAATACTGGGGTGTTGTTTGGCAACAAAGAAGTATTAATGCACTGCAATTTCATAATTATCTGGAGGTCAGAGCATTAGCACTTCACGAGACTGTGCAGCTAAATGGTGATGTGCTCTCCACACTTTCATGTCAGAGGACCTGTCAAATAATACTGCAACAAACATCAGTGCTTCTTTTCTATTCTGATTCTCAACTTGCAAAAGTAATAAATAATGCCCAGCTTGCACATTTTTAATCTCCTTATGTCTAAAGGAACTTCATGGAATTCCAAAATTCCCTTGTAGCCCAAGAATATCTCTTGCTTCCTGCTTCTCTGCAATATTGAAGTATGAAGAGAGGTATCATGAAACAAGTCTGCTTATCTGGCTTTTATGCACACTTTGAGAGATAATAATACTAATACTAAAATCCTGGTAGAAACTGGATGCACAGACACGTGTTAAAATCTCCCTCCGCATGTCAGATGCTGGATGCTGACAGTCAGCAATCAACTGCTGCCACTTGGGAGCAAATGTTTCCATTTTGGAATGGAAATGTTTTGCACGAGAAGTGTTCACTTGGTATCTGAGGCATCTTTTTTTTAATTTATGTTTGTCTCCCTCTTGATAGTGTGCAGCTGTCCACCTTTTTCTAAGCTTAACACAGGTCAGCAGTCCATTTCTGTCACAGCTGTGGGGAACTACATCGTGCAGAAGCAGGAATTTCACAGTCCTTGCTGAACTTGCAGGCTCTCACAAGATGTAGAAAATGTAACAGAACATGTTACATTGTTTCTATTTTCATACCCAGGAAAGCATTTTGTCAATTGATGATGCACAACCTGGCAGCCTTGTTGATGGATTATGATTGTGGTTCATTGTGACATGCACTCAGCAGCCACTGAGAAGCTAGTATATTTCTTCAAGCTGCATACAGCCTATGGTACTGCCACCTTCTCAAGATGTGGGAGAGATGTAAATCTGTTTTTGATGAGTGCAAGATGTTTGAAATTAAATGCAGCCGTCGATCTTTTGTATTTCGGACCACGGTGCATCTACAAATGCCTCGTTTTTGTTACTGTTTGGTGCTACTACTACGAGGCAGTAGAGGGCACCCTGACATTTCATTTTAGTGTTACTAACTTTCAAATAGATACAGTCTCTCTGAAATGAAAAGTTTTAAAAGACACTCTTAACAGACATAGGGATTTCTGTAGATAATGGCTATCGTACCACGACGATTTTGAAAGTCTGCTTTTTCAGTATCATCAAAACCTGAATCTTAGGATTTTAAACTCCCCAGACAACACAAAATCCCAATCTATGGAAATTGCTGAAGCTCACCCTCCTCTACTTTCATCTGTCACATTTTCATAAAGTAGGCAGGGTTTTTGCCACATTGACCTTCAGAATTGGTTAATAAAACACATCTAAGGGTTGAAACGTCCAGTGAAACAGTTGAATAGCATCCACATCACCAATCTGTCCTGTATAAAGTTATTTTTTATCTGTCAGCTCGCTACAGATCATTTCAGCACAAAACTTTATTATTTCAGTCAGACACACACACTTAAACTAAGATTTTTATCCCCTCTACTCCATATAATAAAATGGTGGATACCCACCTTCAGAAAACATAAAATTAAAAAATAAAAATCTCAATACCATCTGAAATTGTTCATTCACGCTGAAATTGTTCAAACTATTTGTCATAAAATCCATCTGTCAGCCTTAAGCTAGAAAGAAAGTTTCTTACTTTGGGCCAAATTGTCTCAAGGAAGATATTAGAATGCCAGAATTTTGACAGTTCATAGCATCTTTCATCCGAAGTTCCCCAAATATTTCACATATATTAATTGAGATTCCTTCTAGCAGCAGATTCTTTTATTATTATAACTAGTTTATATTTGAGCCCTTGAGGAATAAGTGATTAAAGATCTCTTTTTACAAAGTGTGTTTTGAAATTGTTGTCTCAGTGCTCACTGTGAGCGTAGGGTAATTTCAAATGTTTTTTCTTCTGTTTTTCTAAAAATGCATCAAGAATAAGAGGAGGTGTGGGAACTAATACTGTCTAAGAATTTGATTAATTTGTAACTTGACTGCCAGATACAAATGAGAGAATAAGGAACAATAAGTGTTTTTTGGAGTAAGGTTGGATTCTCCAGGGACATTCTGAAAATTATTCCTATTGATAAACAGCAAAGCTGAAAATACTTCTTAAAAATGCTGAAATAACTACGCCTCATGAGAAATCTTAAAACCACCCACATCACTAGATTGTAATCATATCAACCTCATGCCTATGTGTAGAAGGAGAGAGTGGACAAAGCAAGAGGATAATAAACTAAGGCACTGAAAACTTGGTATAGATGAGGCAGAAAAGACACATTATGTCAAAGGTACAGGAGCAATGATAGCAAATCACTGCCATGTTTCTCTGCATGACTCCACCCGAGGTGTCATCATCAGTGCCAAATGTCATCATCAATGTCAATGCTTTGTAAAATGTGTCTTTGTCCAGCATTGCACAGAGACACATTTTTCCTGGCCTTTCACTATTCTTAGAGTTAGGAATTTAGAATTAATTAAAATTTAGAATTAATTAAAAAGAAAACAAAACACTCTGACATAAAGAAACTAGGTCTTTTTTTGTCCTTATTGGAACAGAAAAATAAATGAAGAACACAAGAGTGGGGATAGAGCTCCATGGATACAGGCTTCTGCTTCCACCAGGACACCACTGTAGGAGGGAAGGCTTATAAGCTCTGCTCCAGGCATGACAGTGTCAGCACATTCCTTGCAAGTATCATGAATGTGCAAAGTAGAAATGTTTTGTTGATGAGCTCTGGAAAATCCCTTCTAGCAACCGATCTTTGCTGTCTTTATTCCTTGGTCCTTTCAAAACATCATTAGTGACAGCAATTATATCAGCTTGTTCATTTTCCTAAGGACCTAAGGGAATTCCTTACAGTTAAACCCATCTGGATTACAAAGCACAGGGTTTCCAAGGAATGTGCAGTCTCAATGCCAGATTATTTGGATATTTTGTGCTGTGATAGATTCTCAAAACTTCTGGACAGTACAGATGGCAAAATATCTTGTGATGACTGAAAGCATATCCTTTTCATAGAATGTTTAAATTTTCACTCTTTTCCAAATATTTGATTTTTTAATCTCAAGGTATTTTTTATATGCTGCAGGATTATTGCAATCATTTCCGTAAATCACCTAAGCATAATAAGCCACAGGTGACAGGCAAGGAAGCAAGCAAGAACTGAGTGGAATTAGCCATAGTATGGACCATGGATCAAAAAGTGCCAGGAGAAGAACCCCTGAAACCACTGGGAAGGCCTAGTGGGATCCCATTGTGTATCCATTTGAGACAGCACTTGGCTATAAACATTCCCAGCAGTAAGAGCTTGAGGAAGCTGGTATGTGGACATGCGGCACCATGAAGAAACAGCACATGCAGAATTCAACCGTTAAAACATTGTCTGCCAAGCCCTCAGGCAGAGCCCATCATGGAGCCACTAGATAGTGTCACTTTTTCTGCATTCTCAGTGTTCTAGCATGAAACTCTGTGCATGTGCACACATGTGCACACTCCTTTTCATAGCAGTCTATCCGGCTGGTTTGGTCCACTTAATAAATAAGTTAACTCATCTATGTCACATTATCTGGTGTTCTTTTTCATCCATGAGATTATGTTATTATCAAAGAATAGAAGTTATCTTGCTTCAAAATATTTCTCTCTTTTTGTGGGAGATAACTTTTTCTTACACTTAAATGTGATTTTTAATTCCTTATATGTAAATGTCTCAGCACTGGAGAATTTTTTCTTTTCTTTGTTGAATTCAGGCTTTGGACCCCAAATGGAGAGTGAAAAGATTCAATGTTCTGCTACCTTGTGTTTAAGTGTTTCACTGAAACAAAATGACTGCAGTTTTTTTCTTGCTTATGCATTCTATATGCCATTTTTCCTGGGTTTCAGTAGAAAAAACAAACAAACAAACAAAACCCCGGAAAAAACTAGTATTTCTAGCTTCAGAAAAATATTTAAAACTTTTACTCTCTTCAGGTGTTTGACTCGGTATTCTAAGAAAAAGGCCACTGGAGACAGTTTGTAACTATTTAAGTCATAATTTTTCTGAGAAAAATAAGCTTTTAGCAAACAATTTTCAATAGGCTCTTGAATATGTCTGTAATTAAAGATGTGGCAAGACGGCAAGTCCTAGACCCAAATTAAAATATACAGGGTCTTATAGAACCACAGAATCATAAAATGTCTTGGGCAGTTAGCTTAAATATCATCTGCTCTCCTGGTTCAGGAGGTTCCTGCTCTCCTGACAGGGACATCATTTTCTAGATCAGGTTGCTCAGAGCACCATCTAACCTAGCCTTGAACACTTCAAGGAATGAATGCACCCCAAACTTCTCTGGGCAACCTGTCCCAATGCTGTATCACCTTCTGAATAAGGAATATTCACACATTCTTGGATTCTGATATTTAGTCTAAACCAAGCCTCTCTCAGTTTAAAGGCATTACCCACGTCCTGTCACTCTCTGCCCATAAAAAATGTCCCTCTCCTGTTTTGTGAGGCACTTTAGGGTACTGAAAGACCACAATGAGGTCTGCCTGGAAACTTTTTTCTCCACACTAAACAACCCCAATTCTCTCAGTCTGTCATCATAGGAGAGTTGCTCTAGCCCACTGATCATCTTCATGGTCCTCTTCTGGACATGCTCTAATAGATCCATGTATGTCTTGTACTAAGGACCCCAGAGCTGGAGACAGCACTCCAGGTGGGGAACCACAAGGGCAGAGTAGAGGGGGAAAATCCCCTCCCTTCACCTGTTGGTCACACGACTTTGAACACAGACCAAAGACTGGCCTTCTGGGCTGAAGGCACACACTGTTGGCTCATTCACAAGAACCCTCACTCCTTCTTGGCAAGGTCAGTCTCAATGACTTCTTCTCCCACTCTATATTTGTATCTGGGATTGTCCCAAACCAGGACCTTGGACTTGTGGCACTTCTTGCAATCCTTCTGGGCTTACTTTTGAAGCTTGTCTAGGTCCCTCAGGATATTATCCCATCTTTCTGTTGTGTCAACAGTGCCTGTTCACTTCAGGACATCTGAAAATCTGCTGAAGATGTGCTCAATCCCACCATCAATGTCATTGATGAAGATATTGAAGAGTACTTGTCCCAAGACAGAGACCCAAGGGATATCACTGGTCACTATCTTCCACCTGGACACAACCATTGACCCCAACTCTCTGGCAGTGTCTATCCATTCATCCTTCCATCCAATTCCTTGTCCACTGAATTGTAGTCTTGGTTGGAAAGACAGGTATCTGCTAAAGAAGGCAGGAGCCTCCCTTGAAGATGTAAACACCCTCCCTCCAAATTATAATTTTGAAATTAAGGAGCTCTCAGGCAAAGATATGGGAATAGGAATAGCAATTTTTTGCTAGGAAAATTAAAATAGAAATGTAGTAGTACAAAAAAAAATCAAAAATAAAACACTGACAGAGTCAGAATACAACCTGATACCCTGTTGATCAGGTTGGTAGCAGTCCAATCAAGTCCTCCACAATGACAGGTATGTTTGGAGTAGAGATGATCCTGTAGAAGGGTGTAGTTTTCCTCTGAAAGTCCAGTGGTGGTGAGATGGGTCTGGTCTTCCTCTGGGAATCCAGTGGAAACAGGCTGGCCTGGTGTTCTGGATCTCAGATTTTTATCCAGGTAGGAATTCTTGGCTCCTCCTCCTGGGTGGAGCATTTTACAATGGGGTGATGTAATTGTATCAGTCATGTAGTGAAACTCAATGGTCCATTAACAGAAGATATTCCCCTGAAGGGAAGATGGGTTATGGAAGAGATAAAGAACACTGCCCCACCTGGTTTTAACAGCTAGTCCATTAAAAGAAGATACCACCCTCTCCCCACCAGCCAGAGTTATGAGGAATGGAAGAAATAAAGAAACACTGTCCCATCTGGTTTTAACAGATGGTAGTAGAATACATACTTTTGTTACATACTAAGACAATTCCCCATCAATCAACTCTCCATTTGGACATGAGGATATCATGTGGGACCACATTGAAGGCCTTACAGAAGTCTAGACAGATAACATCTGCCAGTTGTCCCTTGTTGACTCTTGCCACCATTCCATAATAGAAGGCCACCAAATTGGTCAGACAGGATGTGCCCTTAGTGAAGGGCTGTGCTGGCTGCCTCAGATCATCTTGTCTTTCATGTGCCTTAGTACATCTTTTGGTAGAATCTCCTCCATGACCTTGCCAGGCTGGTGATGCTTGATGTTGCCCTGAGCTTCCTGTCTTTTTGTCTTTCTGTAGAACTTTCTCATGCAGCTTCATGAAAACAATATCTATTCTTAGAATGTTTACATACTTCTCCTGTGAGAGAAGAAATGATTGATGGTGATGTCCACCATCCAGGTTGAAGAGGTGGCAACCTGTGTAGCCAATCTCTTGACCTCTGTACATATGTATAAAACTGGAGTCAGATTTGAATTAGAAGAAAGTTTTCTAAAACAGCCGTGGTATGAGTTTCATTTCAGTGTTTCTGAAATTGAGACACACCCAGCTTCGGCCCGCAACATCTTACTAAACTGTAGTTCACTGTGCCCTCCTTTCTCCACTTTTTAAACATGGGAGCAATGTTTCTCTTTTTCCAGTCACTGGGAACTTCACTTGACTGCCATGGCTTTTCAACTGCGATAGAAAATGTCTTGGTTACAATATCAGCTAGTTCCCTCAGGACCCTGTTACATAAGATGGTGTCTATAGATGCTTTGATATTTTGGAAAATTACTGTACAACTTGCACTGTGTCTTTTTCACTCTACAGTTTTCCAGTCTACAGGTTGAAACAACAGCCTCTAATTTTATGCTTTGTTCATGGTTTACATAGGGAAACTTATGGTTATGTAGAGGATGAACATCTACTTGTTAAGAAGCTTGCCCTGAAAGAGGAAAATGTTGATAAAATACCAATTTGTGAACCTCTGTTATCAAGATTATTATTTTAATTTAATTTTTTCCTGTTCTCACATCACTCCTGCATATTCACTGTAAATCTTGAGAACTCATGTTCCAGAGGACACCAAAAATAGTTACTACTTTTCATCTTTTCTGGCTGTGTATTAGAATAGCATCAGCAATTCTATTCCATTTGGCCTCTGTTCTTGTCTGCTTAACATTCTGTTGTGGATGCTCAGACAACAGGGAACTAGTTGAAAAGCACTTTTTAAAAATTCCCTAAATTTGTGACTCCTGCCTGTATTTAGCGGTGCACTGTCTCAGGCTGTGTGAGTCTCCTGTCTCTTTCAACTATTTTGATTCTATGACTTGACTTATTTCTAACCAGTTACTTATTTCTACAGGATTCAGTACAGAACAAGGATTCTTTTCTTTTTTTTTAACAAATAAACATGGTGTGATTCTACAGTAATTTTGCATATCAATACTTAGCAGCTGTAGATATAATCCTATATAATACCCATTATATCTTAAACTTGTCCGAAATAGGTTTTTCCATATATTTTCCATAATATTGTACTATTCAGATCTGCTTTGAAAGCTCTCCTGTACAAAGGTCTGTAACAACAATCTAGAGTGTAAGGACAGCCAGTATATGCTGGTGCTCAGATGCACAGATAAAGCAAGTAACAGTGAAGTGTCTTGCATTAGCAATATTCTCAGTTAATCCTGTGCAGTTGGTATCCTTGGGGTCAGCACTTGCGCAAATAGGAACCCACTAGTGTGGGTATCCACATACACAGGGAGATGGAAGGAATGCTGAAGCCCAGGAATCTGGTAAGGAAAGGGTATTTAGAGAGTCCTCTCTGGTTCTTATCAAGAGGAATGCCATGCAATTCCTGCTCAGTTTGCACAAAGGAAATACAAGACACAAGAAGCTTCTAACGTAATACTCTTCTCTCAAAGTAATAAGAGGGAAATTATTAGGATATGTTCCTCTCTTCCAGTCAGGTCTGGAAATATTTTCTTGTGTGAACATCTCATGCAAATTTATGCTTTTATTATTTCTTTCCAGTTAAGAGCAAAAAAGCAATGCCTTCTGTCTTGGTTTGAAAGACAAGTGTCTGACAAGGAAGGCAGGAACCTCCCTTGGAACGGAGATACGACCCCCCTCCCTCCAAATTATTATAACTTTGAAATCAAGGGGTTTTCAGGCAAAGATATGGGAAAAGGAATAACAATTCTTTACTAGTATGCATGCGTATAACAAGGCAAGCAAACAACAATAATGGCAGCAAAAACAAACAAAAGGAAAAAATCAGAAAACTCAATGAAGTCGCATCCTGCTCTTTTAGCACTTCCTCGTCGGCGCAGTTCCGCTCACAGCCAGCAGGAGCGCTGGTGGCTCCCGACGGGCAGGGCAAGTGCGGTTATTCCTCTGCGTCTGCAGGGGGCAAGGGGGCGCTGTGGCACGGGCTCGGGGAGCAGATGGCAATGGTTGCTTGCCCGAGAGGGGAAGAGATGCAAGGAAAACTTTCTTTACGAACTCCCAGGGGCAGCTGATCTGTGTGCCCCAGCAGGGCCCTTGGAAGCAGCAAGGCTTGAAGAAAGGCAACAGGAGACAGACCCCAGCACTGGTGGTGAATTTTCCTCACAGCAACCACAGTGTCTCTCCCCTCCGAATGCTGAGGGAGGAGAGGTAGGAGCTGCACTCAACCCATTTTCCCCAGCCCAGTTCTTCTGGAATCTCTGCCCTTCTCAGAGAAACCCCCAGGTAAAAAGGGAGAGTTGCCAGCTGGACCCATCCCCTGAGCTGTGGCCACTTCTTTTGTCTCTCTTAAGTACCCAGTCCTTATTTTCTCCTAGCAACACGTATGGGAGAAAATTCCCAGAGAGAAAGAAACAAAAGGAAGAATCCTAAACCCCAACACCTCCATGCAAAATATATTTCCAAAGTGTTGATTTACCAGTCAAAATATTTTGCATAAGATTCTGTGTGGATATGCTTAATATATTTCTGCCATCTTTAAAAAATAAAAGGTTAGATTTTCTGACCAGCTTCTCTTGTGTTACAGCTGCAAAAATCCAGAAATTCCAAGTAATTCTGTGCAGGTGATCTTACATTTAGAGGAATTTATATGAGAGATATGTGGTTGATTTTAAGAAGGGATCAAAACTCCGTTCCTGGTGTCTGCTTAGGCTGTCAGAAGGGTCTGAAGATTTGTGAAGTTTTTCATTCCCCGTCTTTTACTCTCTATGCTATTTTTCACCTCTGCAATCTGTTGGTTCATCAACAGAGCTGAGGACTTTGTCCCACTCGGAATTGGTTTGCATTCTGGGCTGCTGTTAAAGGATGATGAACAGAGATCATAGAAATAGTGTCATGTGCATGAGTTTTATACCATTAAGCTCCTTCCAGCAATTCAAAAGAGATCTCCACTTCCCTACTAACAACAATGCATCTAACTTTCTGAAGTATGTAAATAGAGTAATAATCAGTAGATGCAAAGATGCAGAGTTTTTGTGAAACTGATGCCAGTACATTACATATACCTCTAACATTAACACTTACAAAGAAATGAAAAATGTGAATGTGCGAAGATACTTATTAATTGTTTGAAGGCAAGGGAAACACCGTGGTGAACCTCAATCCTTGTGTAGCTTACTAAGAAATAGAAATAATTTTTGTAGAAAAATATTATTTTTTTGTATAAATGGAATAAAATAGAGAGCATATTTCATCTACTAAAACTCATAAATACAGTAAGGAAAGACAGTTGACCAAAATATAAAGGGAAAAAATGAATTTCTGATCTGTAGGTAACTGAGTCCTTTTCAAACTTCACAGCATATAATAAGGCACAGTGTGTAGATGTAGTTGCTAAGTGACAAATGAATTGAAGTCCTAAGGCTTGAATAAATTTGTCTATATGTTTAATAGCCCTTACCAAGCAAATCGATAGGGAAGAAACCGGCAGAATTGGAGAGTAGAGAAAGAAATGAGCACCATACCAAAAAGGATGTAGATAATAAAAAAGAGCAACATGACAGTAATGACTTCCTCTTCATTAAATTAACAGCACTATTGGTTTACGAGTAAGAATTTGTGTTTTAAATACATGAAGAATGTTTTTAAATGATACCTTATATCAGGCTTTCTCTCTAAAGTCCTCTCTCCTTTCTTGAAGAGATGCTGAATGGGTCACTATACCTTACTACAAACAAGTCAGACAGACCAGCAGTGTAGCCTCAGTTGAAGGGCTTAATAGAATCTGAAAACCTACAGCATCTCTCTTGTATGCTGTCAAAATCAGCTGAATATTATAATCTTCCATTCTGGTAGCTAGTTGTCAATAGTGATGAAATACATAAGAAGTGCGTATAGTGGATTGACCCTGGCTGGATGCCAGGCACCCACCAAAGCCATTTTATCGCTCCCCTCTGCAGCTGGACAGAGGAGAGAAAATGTAATGAAAGGTTCCTGAGTTTAGATAAGGACAGAGGAAGATCATTCATCAGAGACCATCACATTCAAAACAGGTTGAATGAGAGATATTAATTGAAATTATTGCCAATAAAATCAGAGCAGGACAAAAGGAAATAAGACCTTAAGAAGCACTTTCCTCCTACCCCAACCTCTTTCCCAGCTCTTCCTCCTTCCCCCCAGCAGCTCATGGAGACAGGGAATGGGGGTTATGATCAGTTCATCACATGTTGTTTCTCCCACTGCTCAGGAAGGAGACTCCTTTCCTTGCCCCCATATGGGATCGTTCCCACAGCAGACGTTTCTCCATGAACTTCTCCGATGTGAGTCCATTCCATGGGCAACAGTCCTCCACAAACTGCTGGAAGGTGGGTCACGCTTCCATGCGCTGCAGTCCTTCAAGGACAGGCTGCTCCAGCATGGGTCCCCCATGGGATCACAAGTCCTACCAGGAAATCTGCTCTGGTGTGGGCTCCTCTCCCCAGGTCTGCAGCTCCCTGCTGGGAGCCTGCTCCAGCACAGGTGTCCCATGGGGTGACAGCCTCATCTCAGGCATCCACCTGCTCTGGACTGGGTCTCCTCCATATGCTTCCAGTGGATCTCTGCATCCCTGTGATCCGCCATGGGCTGCAGCTGCTTCACCGTGGTCTGCAGCACGGGCTGCAGGGGAATCTCAGCTCCAGCAGCTGGAGCACCTCCTGTCCCTCCTTCTGCACTGACCTTGGTGTCTCCAGAGCTGTTCCTCTCACAGGTTCTCACTCCAGACTTCTCTGGTCACAAGTACATCTACAATCACTTTTTCTTTCCTTCCTAAATACATTATCAGGGAGGCATTACCAGGATTTCTAAGTGTCCCAGCCTTGGCCAGTGGTGCATCCATCTTGGAGCCACCAGGGACTGGCTCTGCAGGACACATAGGAAGCTTCTGGCAGCTTCTCACAGAACCCACCCCTGTAGCCCCCCACTACCAGACCCTGGCCATACAAACCCAATGAGATATGTTAAACAGAAACTCACAAACACATGGCAATATTTAATGCATTATTGTAAACTGCAAATCTGGGTCAAAAGAGAATAAATCAGAAAAAGTAGTGAGGTTTTCAACTACATGGTTTCTCAGTATGATTTAGTATGACACAATTGCCTAAGACTGTCAGTTTTCACTGAAGTGCTTCAAACAGGCAGAGAGCTTAAAGGAATGGCTGAGATATTCTTAATGTTTAAACCGCATTTTCATATATCTGTGGTTCAAAGTAATTATGCAACATTCATTATCTGAGGGAGCTTTGTTGTGTTTGAAATAAATAAAAAAGCCTAAAAAATAAAGGCTAACTCTCACAAAACCTAATCAAAATATTTCAGCACTGTTTTTCTTTAGAAATTTTAAGCTAGTTCCTCTTCACTTATACTTGGCCTTTTCTGGTGTTCTTCAAAGTGGAAGATTCACACTCGTGTAGTTCAAAAAGAGAAAATAGCATAAAGACCCTTCTAACATATTCAATCATGTAAAGAAATTTATTTGGTATCATAGAGACAACCAGCATCTCACCTCCACAATCCCCGTATTGAAAATTTACCTTACTTCATTTTCTTTGATGACATATGTATGCTTCTATAGTCCATGAAGAACAAGGCAGTTCATATTAATGATAAGTAACTTAAAAGTTATTAATGAATGCTTTTGCCCTATCTAGACCCAAAGAATGTTCTTCAGCTGTGTCTGGATACTTGCAACTGCATGCTAAAACAGCACAGTGAAAAAGAATTGTTATCACATTGAAAATATCTGCCCAGCTGGCACAGAAGTACTTTTTCTTTCCATTTTTTTTAATAGAAAACATTCCTAATGTCAAGCATTACTAGCACACCTCTGAATTCCCTGCATATTTTCATTTTACAAGAGAAGCTGCATTGTCCTTTCTTTTTTTTTATATTACTGCAGAAAGAGATTAATTCCTTGTGCAGTAAGTACCATAAAAAGAGTTGAGTAACCTTTGAAATATGTCAAACAGCTCCTTCTGATGGCATGACTGAAGTATATAATGTAAGTTTCATACAGGCATTTAGCTAGAGATACAGAGGCAAGCTGGTAGATGACAATGCAAATAGTTTAAGAAATTATCTGTTGTTTCTTTTTCATGCATAATTAGGAAGGCTTTGTCTTTCAGCTCTTCAACAACTTTCAGCCATTTGCATCAGGCCAAGATAGATCCCTGCAAGTACATTTGATGCACTGAGAAAAGGTTGCATAGCATTCAGGGAAACTGAGAAGAATCTTGATGATGAAGAGGGAAATGCTGTTTGCATTTGGAAATGTTCAATATTCATTTTCTCATTTGTTCTCAGAGAGCACATTTAATGG
Source organism: Cyanoderma ruficeps (assembly GCA_008694505.1). Classification (NCBI taxonomy): domain Eukaryota; kingdom Metazoa; phylum Chordata; class Aves; order Passeriformes; family Timaliidae; genus Cyanoderma; species Cyanoderma ruficeps. The sequence goes on along the minus strand of VZDJ01001050.1, from coordinate 428,141 downwards.
ATTTTCGTTTACCCCATTGTTAATATGTTGAACTCAAAGATAAGCATCCAAAAGTGGTTTGTGAAAAGGTAAATTTGAGTCATAAAGTTTGGAGGTCAAGGGACATCAGTAGAGAGGAGGAGGAAAATAATGCCCAGAATTTTCACCTGTTTTAATGGCTGCACCAAATTTTCTGCTAGAGCCTATATCACAGTATCTGTTGTCTAATTATTCAAACTTTATAGTCTATCACTTTGAAAGTTTTTTAAGTTTTACCATGCATCTTAAAATCAGAATTCATATTTAACTGCATGGATAGCAAAAAGCAAAAATACACATTTTGGCACATTGCCAGTTGATGTCCAAATTTTCATCTACCAGCACTCACGCGTCCTTCTTGGCAGGATGGTTCTTAATCTATTTATTCCTCGGCCTGTATTGATACTGCGGGTTGCTGTGACCCAGGTGCAGCACCTTGCTCTTGGTGTTGTTAAACCTCAAGAGATTCCCACTCCTTCAGCTTTTCTAGGTCCTTCTGGATGGCATCTTGTCCCTCAGGCATGTCAAATGTGTCAACATGTGAACTTGGTATTGTCTGAAAATTTTCTGATGGTGCCTTCAATCCTACTATTTATGCCATTGAAAAAAATATTAAACAGTACTAAACCCAACACATATGTCTAAGGGACAGTACTTGTCACTGATCTCCATTTGGACATTGAGCTGTTGACCACTGCTCTCTGGATACGACCATACAGAAAATTCCTTACATACCTAATAGTCCATCCATCAAAATCTTCTTAATTTAGAGAGAAGGATGTTGTGGGGGACCATGTCAGAGGCCTCCTCACAAAAGTCCAGATAGGTGACATTTGTAACCCTTCCCTTGTTCATGGATGGAGTTACTCCACCATAGAAGGCAAGATATCTCCACCACCATGTTGGTCAGGCAAGACGTGCCCTAGGTGAAGTGTTGCTGACTGTCTTGAAATACTTTCCTGTATTCCATGTATAAATTGTATTGGGAGGCCAGTAGCTACCAGTGTACCTGAGATGTCAATACTTGGTCCAGTCCTGTTTAATCCCTTCATAAATAAGCTGGATCATGGAGCAGAGTGTGACCTCTGCAAAGGTACACAGAGCTGGGAAGAGTGGCAGAAACACCAGAGGGTCATGTTGTCATCTCACATGGATTTTGTCTGGCTGGAGAAATGGGCTGATAGGAGCTTCATAAATTTCAACAATGAGAAGTGTACGGTCCTGGGTAGGAGCAGTCCAGCAGTGTGTCATTGCAGTAAAGAAAATAAATGGGACCCTGGGCTGCATTAAGGAAGGGATTGCCAACACATCGAAAGAGGCAATCCTTCTTCTCTGCTCAGCACTAGTGAGGCCACATCTAAAGTCCTGTTTGCAGTTCTGGGTTCCTCAGAATGAGAGAGACATGGATGTACTGGAGAGAGTCCATGACCAGTAGCAATGTAACTCTTGGGCAGCACCCCACCAAGCCGTCTCCCACTCTATCCTGTGAATTAGTTGGACAACAATATAACTGGCCACCTGAGTGTGCCTATTCCAGTTAAATTCAAAGACAAATGAGGAAAGAAACATGAAGATTAGTGAAAGATTTCACCACCAAGTTGCACCCACTGGACTGAGAAATTGCACTAGTTTTCAGACCTCTTATACTCAAGAGAGTAGAGTGTTCCCAGTGAAATTTCTAGCTTTAGACTTTACATCAGTCAGAGATAAATGGCTGTAGGTCCATTCTCTTGAGGATTTGCTGAAGATATAGAACAGAAGTAAGCTAATGTCCCTGTCACAAAGACAGGTTTCTGTGTGTACAGCATTCAGCTGGAAGCTGACTGTGTTTTGGAGGAATGGTGGTGCCCTTTAAGACAAACAGAAGGCAGAAATGGAAGTTTGTGCCTGTCTCCAGAAAACAGGTGCCCTCTGAATGGAATGGGCCACTGCTTTGGAGATTACAGCCATCAAATGCTGCCAGGTTCTGATGACTATTTTGTGGGGTGAGATGGAGGGAGTGTCTCTCATGCCAAAAGAATTTTGTCAAGGAACTTAGGCCAGGAAAGTGAATGAAAATAGCATGGTCTTGTGTGCTGCTACCCTACTATATGTGCTGCAGGTCCGGAGAGAGAAGAAGGGCTCTTACCATGGAGAGCTCAAGTAAACCATGCGCTGCCCCACAAAGGAAAGACTCTTTACTTGAGTCCCAAGGCTACCAGGGCTTTCCAGAGCTGCTAACTCTAGGAAGGCAAGACAGCTGCTGTTGCTGCTTCTTTTGGTCACTGCCTAGGACTGGAAGGACAGGGCAATTTACCCACCCATCTCCAGCAGTGATCCTTTGTGGGAATTTCCTGTCCCACGACAGCAGTCACTGACCTTTGGGATGCATGCTTTATCTGCCACATCCATATCTGCATTGAGGTGCTGTAGCAGGTACCAGCTGTAATTCATATCACTGCCAGGATTATAAACTGATGAATTTAGGCTTTTTAATGATGCCTGCACAGTCTCCTCCCTCATCAAGATGGAAGAAGTTTGACTGAGAATATAGGGAATTTGTGCACAGAGAGGTTTGATCTCCAAGTGGAGACTTTCTTGAGGGGCCATGGGGCTCTGCACAGCCCTGTTTTCTAGGCATGGTTGACATCCCACCATTTTACCTCCTTGCTGCAGCAAGCAGCATGTGTTTCCATGCTTCAGTTGACACAGTGGGGTGGCAACAGGATCCCCTCACAGGCAGAGCTTTGTCTGGGGAAGGAGAGTGGAATAAATCCTGAGATACCCCACAGATATTGTGGTTTCCTGCAAAGACATGGGCAAGGCAGCAAGCTCCCTTGCAGCAGGATGGTGCTGCCTCTGCTGGATTGTCAGGCTCAGCCGGGCGGGTAGGCTTGGTGCAAACAAGGCAGCTGAAGAGCAGCCTGCCTTTGCTCTCCTTTTTTTGCAGCATTGTGGCATGCACACTCTTGCTGGCTGCTGCTCTGGGACTCTTGAGATCCTGCCAAGCTGCTGGATCCTCTCCCTACCCAGGAAGTCTCTTGTGATCTCAGAGAAGCCTTTCTCCTCCTCATCATTGTGGAAATGAGGCTCTCCTGAAAGCTTACATGCTCTCTCTTGGCTGCAGAAGTATTGCCTGTCTGGCCTGATCTCCTCCAGAAGGTACCCAAGAGAAGAGTGTTTGTCAGGGCTTCCTATCGTCCTCTCAAATTTGATTTGATTTTCCCTGTGCACTTGTGAAAAATCCCCAATAGCACTCGCTAATCAAATATTGTTCAGATTACCCAACCTGGCAAAATCCTGCAGTTTATGGGATAGTTACCACAGCATTTATTCACCTTGCTCTCAGTACCAGCCTGATAGATAAAATTATTTTGGTGGCTGTAAAAACACAGAAATTGTTAAAATATGCACCTATTTATTGGATAAAATACATGCACTTATAATTTGAATAACACACAGTTCGTTTGCACTGTTTAAGGCAAATATGTTTATATTTATACTGGTATAAATAGCCTAAACTGAATCCTAATGTAGTGTTGCAGTTGGTACAATAGGCATTGTATCAGAACTGAAATCTTGTAGTGACCAAATTGATGGCCTCTTCTATCGCCAGCATCTTTAACAGGAAGAATTAAGCACTGTCAGTGAAGTACTTGAAACACACTTAAAAACACCAGTAAAATAATCTCCCATAATCTCCCGATCAAAATCCTCTTTAATCTGCTTATTATATTTCATCTTCTAGTTAGGCACAAGAACAAATAAGTGAAGAAAAATGCTGCAGGCTTCAGCCAACATAAATGAGGAAAATACTTCCTGTGTTTTTGCTCTGACCTGATAGAGTCTGAAAAGAGCCTGGATTACTGATTGTTTTAGTCTGGCTTTGCTCTATTAATATGTGCTTTGAGTTTTCTGCTTGTTGCTATGGAGGGTAATTTCTTTGCCAAGGAAAGAAGACTCTTCTCCACCCTCCTTCCCTTCCTCCCTCCCTTGTCCCACTCAGTGAACTCTTAAAAGATTGACCACTGGGCACTCTCATACTTCTCTGAAGCACTGCATTGAAAATCAAGTAAATGTAGACCAAATGTGACTACCAACAATAATTTTTATCTGGTGTCTGACTGAGGAGACAACTAATATCCTCATCATTATTCAACTTTGGTTTGGAGTAAAGAAACAAAGTTGCTTTAGATCAAATTGGAACAAAATTTATAATTTTTTATTTCTCCTCAGTAGTGTAAAACAGTCTCCTGCTGAGGATCATCTAGGAGGTTCACCAAAGTGGGGGTTCATCAAGGACGCTGTGAGATTTATGAGACCTTCTTTCCTTTCTGCTCACTTCCTATGTTTCTTTATACTTGTGGATTTTCTTCATTTTGCTTTGACTTTCCTGCAGGTTATTGAGAAATGTTGTGTGTTCTGTGGCGACACAAAGAATAGAAATCCTATAGCTGAGTCTTTTTTACAATGGTTTTTTTCATTTCAACAACCAGAAAAAAACCAGACTTACAAATCTTACTGAATTGCTGCAACCATGGACTCTAGGGCTATACCTAAGAGTATAATTAAATCTTCAGTTACTAATCTTAAATTTCCAGTAAGACTGTTGATTAATTTTGATTTTTATAATTGCTTTGCAACAGCCCTTTTGGTTAGCTGTACATAGCAGTGTATCTTATTACCAGGCCTGTGAGATTTGAGCTTTTTATTTGACATGAATCGAAGAATTTATTCCTCCGACTTGCTTAAAGGTTTCTTGTGATTCTTTCCAACAGAATTTATTCCTTTCCAAAATTAAGTGGCTGCAGAAATAAGAGACATTCATTCCCTGACTGTCCTTCTCCTTTCTGTGCCTACCATGAAGCAAGATGGGAAGAACTGTAGAGGAATTTAATAGCTAGTTACTTGGGAACTATCTATTTTACCAACACCTTCAGTGGGCCAGTATGAGGAGATCCCTGCCAGTGTAGACGTCTGTTCTCTTACTTTGATTATAATTAATGATGATATGGATTTTGCTTATCTAAATAAAGCTTCAGTGCAATAAGTGTAAGTGATATCCTATTTCCACTTCAGTGTGGATATCATCCAGTCTCTTGAGCTGACTGACTGAAAATCTTTGGAAGCTAAACAGCTAGTTCACAGCTCTTTTTTAAGTCTCAGGACTGCGATTGCATTTGCTCACTCTGGCTCAAAATTTCAGTCTATATAAGAAGTCTCTGTTCATATAGAACTCCCTAGCACACTGGTTTTAAATATAATTCATAAACGTGTGATGAAGGATGCGTAAAGATGAAGAAGGCAGCAGTGTGTTTAGGATCCAATTTTGCATTGCTGATAAAGACTTGATCTTTCTATAATTACTGATAGTAGACATAGAGGAATGAAACCAGAATTAAATTATGTTCATGGCTTTTTACATGGCATTGTTTCAGGTCTCTTGACCAGTGCAGTCAAAAGGCAAAGTTCATTGTAAGAATTTCTTGCAATATCTCCAGTTTCATTTAAAAAGCTCTAGTACTTGCATATGACTGGGTATATGAGAAATCTTTTAAGTATGTTTATTGCCCTCATGGAGGCTTAAAACACTTAGGAGAATTTCAAATGCTTTTTAGAGTATTAAAAAAAATTAATAAAGGAGAGTGGGAACTGCTAAAAAGAAGCATTTCAAACAAAAACCTGAATCTAATTTTTTTAAAGAATCTTCTATTTTTGAATGGCAGTTATACCTAACCCTCAGGAAGTGCAGTCTGATACGCATCTCTGAAAAATCACAAAAGACAATAAAATATCCTGTATGAAAATGAAATTCTACATCCTCAAATCCTCCACTGAGAGAAAAACAAAAAACGTATATGGTTTTGTTATCATGCTGCCCTTTCAACCTTTTGGGTGAAGCTCTCTGTAGATAAACACATGCTCTGGGTCTTTAACTGCAGCTGACTGGTTTTAGCAATGCATCTCTTCAGTGAAGGTGTCATTCAGCCCCCTGTAGAGCAGTGGTAAAAGGTAGTTTCACTTCTATTTCTGCTGCTTCTGAAACATGCTACTTCTGAAACACAGGTTCTGCATGAGGTGAGGCACATGTACAATGTATGTGGTACCTAAGGAAAGAGGAAAAGGGCCCATGCAGCCTTGGGGAATACCAGGTATCAGAAGCATTTGACAGATCTCTGGATTTTGACAGATGGCTTTTTCTTAACAGAGAGAGGGAAGCAGGGAATGGTCAAGTTGGGCAGGTTATTTTTGAGAAGGGCCGGCAAAAAAAGAGGGAGAAAAACAGAATACAGTAGTATAAGCAGATGCTGAGCTTCTGTTTTGTAGCAAAAACTTAACCTTTTCTCTTGGTCCTTTTCTTGACCTGTTTTTTAGGTAAACTCTCTTTATTGTGCGCATCCACAGGTACAACATTTATTACAGTGGGGCTCAGACTTTGTTTTGCAACAATTTTTCTTTCAAACACTGCTGTCAGATACTTCTTGTCTCAGTATTTTCATCTCACATTATATATATGAAATACTTAAAATGTTTTTAAAAGCAGTGGCATTGAAGGCCACAGTTTATCTTTCTGTGGTACAAAATGAATTGATGTGTGTGTGGCAAACAAGGGAACCAGGTGGTGTTGCTTACTCAGATTTTTATTCAAACAAAAAATGCCACTTATCTTTCAAGAGAAAATATTCTGATGAGTACCAGAGATCTTCAAGATTTCCAGATTACCTAAAAAATATTAAGAATTCTGAGTGATATGTGAGAAACCATGCTATGAAGAAGTGAGCAGCTCAATAGATGGTACTTCGTGCATGCAAAGCCATGCAATACTGTACGCAAACAAAATTAATAAAAGGCATTGTGTTGCTTCTTAAATGTCCAGTACTTTTTTGGTCATAAAAAGGTGGAACTTATGGATACAAAATGTATGTATATTTTGTGTGACTAGTAGAGAGTGCACAGTTAAAATTTTACCTAGTGAATATGTGAGTAAATTCTAAATGAGAAAATTTAAAATTAGTTGACCCAATTCCCTAATATGGTAAAGCACCTCTTAAATTATATTTCAAAATGTTTCAGTTTTTACAAAGCTCAATCATTTTACTTGCTGAGAAACAGCATGTATTTTAACTCAGTCAGAGCTCCAAACTGAGGCTCAATTCCAAACATCTTTAAAACTCGGATATGATCAGATCCAAAGTTTTGGTTCAGCTCATTATAAGACAGCTGCAAAATCTGTATTCTGATGCAGTAACTTCCTCAGAGTTTGTAGTGTCCAGATGTTTGGTGGGGAGTGTTGCTTGTTGGGGTCATTCTAGCATTTGTTCTTTGTCTTTTTTTTTCAATACATTCTTATATGTTTATATTCATCTTTTATCTGATATATCTGTTGAGACAGTAAGTTTTATATTGAGCTTGAAACACTGAAATGTCTTTAATCCTGGTTTGCTTTTGTTTCTTGTGCAATAGAAACAGTGCATAAGCATGGTACTGTAGAGAGACTATCTTGCATGAATTTGTTGTGAGACTTTGCTGCTGAACACTGCCTTTGGTTCGGCCTTGAAGTGAACCAGTGTATCATTCCAGGGGCTGAAAATCCTCGAGACCTTGCTACTGCCTTGTAAGACCAACTAAGCTAATCACTGGAAATTTAAAACCATGGAGTAAAAGTACTTCAGAAGTTTTATCTCACTAACATAATGGTGTCATGTTCATACTGAGTTAATAATATCATTTAGATTATAGTATCTATGACAAGTTGTTTTCAAATTCTGGACTGTAAAGCTGGTGAAAACCACACAGTTTGTAATACACTGGTAGATCTAACATTTACATTTATTATTATGAAGTTTTTGTTCCTCCTTTTGGAATCGCTTTACTCCAACATGTCAAGTCAACTCCCCCATTGTTACTGATTTTTTGCTTTCTTTTCCTGTCATAATCATTCCAATGAGTTGAAAAGTGTCATTGTCCTTGAATTATTGTACCTTCTCTGAACTGTTCATGGAAACGAACCTGAAGGGGTAATACTTTTTGATTCAAACTAATGATATCACTTAATTAAGTACTTTAATCATATCAGAATACACTTCAAGAGACTTTGTTTTTCTTTCCAATGAAATTAAGCCCAGAGGACAAAAAAAGGATGGACTTCTAGGTCAATTTATCTAATTTAGAAAACAAGTATCCTGTGACAGTAAGTAACTTGCAGTAAAAATAGTGACTGTTCTGATTCTATATTTTAGGCTGTACAATGTACAAACGAAAGTTTTCTAGGAGAAAAGAGGCAAAAATAATTTGCTCTGTGATGCGGGTGTTCGGTGCTGCTTTCCAGCTAGCTCTTGCACCAAACTTGCATGTAAGGGTACGGCTCGGTACCTTTCCGATCTTGTGGGTCTTGGCCTCAGGCAGAAACCTGGCAATGGCAAGGAAGAAAGGAGGACTTCACGTGGGTTTCAACTGGGGTTTATTTTCACCCAGAGGGGAGCCCACGTAAGTGAGTTTTTCCCTCTGGGTCTCATCTTAAGTACAGGGGTGTGGAAAAGGGGCAGGGGGCAGCCTAGAAACAATCCCAGAGCCAGGGGGGAGTGACTCAGAACAAAAGGATAATCAGTAGAACAATTCCATACATAAAAAAGGAGGGGAAGGCAGAGACTCTGCCAATCACTCGGCCCCCCCACTAGAACTTTCTAGTCATTTGGGCAGGGTTGCAGAGTGATGGACAGGACCATAATTAAGGAAAAACCAAAAAGGAGTTTAACATGGGGGTAAGGGACAAACCATTGTACAGAAATTTGGTAAATGCAAAATACACACCACAACACTGTGACATCTAGACATAAAGAGAAAATTAATTCTGTGTCCCATAAACATACTTTCATTCTGCAACACTGTGCTGCATGTGGTGACCAACAGGAGGCAAGGCTGGGAGTATCTTTTTCCAGAGAGCTGCAACATGTGACATTTCTGCATGCTCTCCCTTCTAAAAAAGCCCTGGGCTGTAAAATGATTTTGGGGTGGGGAGGGTCGGGCCATTCTTTGTGTGTCTCCCGTGCCCTACGATCAGGATACACTTGGAGTGTGCTATGTTCAGTCAGTATGACTTCATTAACAGGGGACAGTTTCAATATGTGAAAGAAAGAGGAGCAGTGCCTTCTAAGTCACAGGGATGTTGACAAAGCTGAGCTGCACAGGAACAGTGTGCAGACAAATGTTTGGCAGCAGAATTACACTTGGGCTCCAGCAGTTTAGCTTCTCAAGTCCGGTTATGCTCTGCAGCCAAAATCACAATGCTCTGACTTCCCCGTTTATAGAGACCCCTTTGTGTCTTTCTATTAGGCTTCAACCTCTGCTCAGTTTAACCTGCTTCATGGTGTATTAGGAGGAACTGCTTACAGTACCCTGAAAAGGTGTAAATATTTACTTACAAGAATGGCATAAGATGTGCATTTTCCATAGAAAAAAAATTACAAAATTATTGTATTGGGAACTGAGCAGGAGTTCCAGCTTCTGCAGCTTGGGAAGGTCTGAAAATATGTATACTGGCTAAACTCCTACTGAGCTGTCTAATAGCAAGAATTTTAAAAGGAGGGCTCAGGGGCTATTTTGTGTGCCACCTTTACTTGCAATACTGTTTTATTTCATAAGTAGCCTTATTGATCTCTGAGGTAATTCTTGGATGGTAAATTATTGTTTAAAACATGTAAGAAAAGCAAAATTAGATCATAAAGCAGAGTTACCTTTACAATCATGGGGAATTAAAGCAAGTGGTTTTATAGCAGGCCAAGGAATTGCTGAGCTTTTTTTTAGATTTCTGTTCATGTAATACATCTCAACAAGCAGGGCTCACTCTCTGGCATTTAGCAACACTTTCAGGGAGTGTACAGAGTGTACTTCCAGCACCAGAGAAGTAGGAGGCTCCTCATTTGCTTTCTTTATGGTTCCTCCTTAAAGAGTGCTTCTAGTGTATCTGGCAATGTCCATTCACCTACATGTAGGGACAGAGGCATGTTGTACTTCTTCATGTACTTTTTCCTGGCAATCTGCTCAGTAAGAATTTTCATATTCCTTCTAGCACATAAACAAGATCAAAGGTGACATTTTCCTTATATTTTAAATTAACTTTTAGCTCTTGTAATAGTAGATGTTAAACATCTTGCAGAACAATCATGTATGCATGTTAGTGCTATGAAAAAAAAGGATCCTCCCTTTTCCTGACACGTATTTATCACACAAAAGAAAGGATGGAGAAATGCTTTGTGTGGTACTGTGGAGTAGAGGTGCAAGTACTGGAGTCAGATGACAATAAAGAGAAATCAGCATAGGCTGGGCAACCAGAAAAAGTTCTTAATGAGTTCACATCCCGAGAGGCATAGGGAAAACTCTGTCATATGGAATGCTTAACATTTCATTTTTAACATCAGACTGCAAAATGCATTGAATGAGGGACTAATCCTGCTCTGGCAGAGGAAGGTACTTACGATGCAACTAATACTTTCAGGACCAAATTCTCTGCTTGCATAAATAAGCCAAACTCTGCTGAAGTCTAAGGAGACCCACCCCTTCATGCCAACAAAGGATATAGTCTTCCCTGCTACTCTGAATGTAGCACAGTCTTGAATGGGGATCGTTAACCCCCCAGGAAGCAGGAGGTCTAGTAGAGTACTGGGGTTTCCAGGAGAGTTTTGGGGTTTTGGTTTGGTTTTTTGGGGGGTTCCTCCCCACTATGATGAAAACCTGAATAAGAAAAAGCAAACAGTGGCATGCTTTCTTTAACCCCCAGTGTGTAGCGTTTGTTGACCCTCGTAGAAGTGTCTGTTACAGTTGTGTCTCATGCAGCTGTGTAATTTTTTTCTAATCTGGTACTGGAAAAAGAATTGCGTTGAACTAAATCTTTGATTTTTTAATAGATGTTTTTGAAGAACATAAGGGCATCGACCCAAAGAAGCAGCATTCTAACTGCATGCACATTAATAAACAACCTTTGTTGTTTTGTATTGTGTTTTTTGGGGGGAGGGGGGTTGGGGATTTTTGGGTTTTGGTTTTTGTGGAGGTTTTTGATGTATTTTTATTTTTGTGATCCTGATCCCTTAGTGTTTATACTTAGTTTAAACAGCTAAATCTCTCTTCCTCTCTCTTCCCTCTGCTTCCACCAGCTTCATTCCAACAAATAATCGGCTCAAATGTAGTATTAAGATGTATCCTGGGAGATCATCTAACCTCTCACTTTCAGACCTCCTTTCACATGCCTAGCAGCAATTCACAATTTATTTTTTCTGCTAACTGCTTTTCAAGGCCTGAGAGAATTATCAGGACTTACTAGCAATTTCAGTGGAGAACTTTTAGGCCAAGAATGAAAGTTGCTGTCATCAGATTAAAAAAATCTGATCAGATTTAGTCAGAAATAAAAATAAGGACAGCATGAACCTGCTGGACTGTGATTCCCGTTTATTCATAACAGCCATAGGCATTTAGACCTCATCAGAACACTGGTTGAAACCCCAGAGTGAAAGAGCTCAGTGTGATTGTGCACATCATGTGGGCAGAGGAAGCACACAATTCTTGAAAGCAGGTTAGTATGTTTTTACATCAAGATTTGGGATCAGAATGGGCTTGACTCTTCCTTCAGCTCCCCTTCAGACTGGGCAGGACCACTGCATTCAAGAAATTAAGAGAAATCTTGCCACCAGCATCATCAGCAATATGCAGAAGTGCCCTGCAGACAGACTTGATGTCAACTGCCTGTAGTAGCCTTGCAATGCTCAGGAGTTGAAGGGCACAATTTTGCTGCTCAGGATTTTGTCAGATCTGCAAACCTTTTTCAGCGTGTGTATCTCTTGAGGTGTTAATGCAATGCTCCTCTTCAAAGGTATTCTGTTCAATTTCAGGAATTTCCTCTATCAGGTCATCAGAAGTAGTGCGAACATTGCTTTCCACTCCAAAAGAAGGACTGATTAACAGGTCAAGAGGGACAGACATTGTGACATCCTATTTCTAAGTGTGCCCTGATAGCAACACAAGATGTCAGTCCAGGTTCTCTCTATTTTCTGCTGAACACCAAGCTTTTTCTTATTTCAATGTGTAAAGAGCTAGCTGCTCTGGCTGGAAAACACTGTTTCTTTGTCGGAAAGCTTTTAGGCTAGAAACATATAAATTGGCAAGCAGATACTTATGTGATAACTATGTAACTTCTTCAAACACTTAAAGAAATGGGCTTTGCCGGAAAAATCTGCCTGGGGGCAGAACCTGGAGGTAGTCACTGGGATTCTCAACACCATGTATTTTGTTTAGAGTGACTTTACCCTGGCAAAAACCCCCTTCTGGACACTGAGATTCCTGTGATGCGCATACTTGGTAAAAGCTTCTTCAGTTTCTGCTCTCACATGAAGATTTCATCATCAAATGCAGCCTCATTTGTTTATTAGAGGTAAATAAATAGCTGTCCCTGAGACTTTCACGTGACAGCTAGCCAAATTTGATAAAAGAATATTTAGAGTAGTTCCGGCCAAAACCAGTCAGGCTACTACATTATTCTCAGGCATTATAAGGCAGTGATTTGTGTTCTCCAAAACACTTTTTACAAAATAGTTTTTCACAGAGATATTAGGTCATGCCAGAATAACAGAAGAGGGGTTCTTCCAGCACATATCCATGGTCAAAAACTGAAGGCTTTTAAAATATTGTTAAATACTCTTTGTCATTGACTACCTTCTGCATCTTCTGAAGGGTTCTTGTTTCTATTGCTCACTTCTCATTTCTGATGGTAGAGCATTGCACTGTCACACTCTTCTTAAGGTCATCACTGGCTGGATTTATAATACAGTCCATCACGAGACCCCTCAGTGCTCCAAATGTATGTTTTTGCTATTTGTTGCATTTAGAGTGATACCATTGACCTTTAAAGTAAACTTGTCTCCAGACTGCAAGTAGCCGTTGGATTTGGAGCCTGATTACACCAATTTCACAATGTCCTCATCTGGAGACACATAAATACTCCCTGACCAGTTGCATCCATTGCCCCAGGTGACTCTCAAATGTCGTAGAATCAGTGCCAGGATAAAGGCATTATTGCAGGGCATGTAATACATTGTAAGGTTGAAGGCCTGGGTATGCCATGATGAAGCACACTGTGAAAATGTTAGCGCTGGACTTCAGGATCACACATCCTTTGGCAGTGTTCACATCCTTATTGGTAGAATTCACAAGAGGGCATATGGCAAGCCAGAGAGGAGATAACCCTACAAGTCATCTGCTTTTCTTATAATGGTATTGTTTGTTTGGTTGGATATCAGTCCCAATTATTTTCTGTGAGGATTTTAAAAATTGTTTTGAAATTCGGCATTTGGTAGGATTTTTCGTAGTATGTTCAAGGCGCATCTTCTTTCTGCCATTAATCTGCAACATATTAGCCTTTTTGTCTTCATCTGTTTATCAGGCTGGGTGGCCTGAAGTTTTGTACTTCATTGGAGGTGTAGTTTTAAATAATCTCTGGAAAGACTTCTACCCACTGATGAAAATGTCAAACTCCATAAATTTTACAGCCCTTCTTCAGAGGCTTCTGCAGTTCCAGGGAATACCAGGTACCCATAAGGGCTCCTTCTTCATTGCTGTAGATGCAGAGGGTGTGGCAGCTTTCTGCTCAAACTGGAATAAGGGAAACAGTAGCTTGCCTTTTACCTTAATGGGAAGCACTGGAAGAAAAAGCCCATGCAGTGGATAGACTTTTACTCTGAATATCTGAAAACAGGCTGTCAGGGTGTCAAACAATAACTCCAGGGTGTTCTGGAGGATAATGTTTTGTTTTCTGGTGGAGAAGTAGAAGCTACCAAATTCTTACTTACACATTTTTCTGTCAGTATCCAGTTTGTAATAAAACCAGAATATTTTTCTGACACCAAAAATCACTTTTCTGGTGCCCAGCAGTGTGAACAGTTTGTCTAATTTCTATGTCTGACCTTTTTCAGAGTGACTGTCGCATGAGGAGGTTTGGATCTGATGTTACCATTTTCTGGTGGTCCATCTTTCATTATGTTGTCCAAAGCTGGCCCCTGACAGATCATTCCAGTTATTTTCATGGTAACTTTCAATACAGGCATGGATAAACACCCATTAAATTAAAAAGTAGGAGGCACTGTGGGACTGGATGGACACCTAAGAAAGTAGGATCCTGCTTTACATTCACCATATTGCAACAGATGACAGATTTGAGGGGGGTTTTTTGCCACATACATAAGCGGCCAATGAAAAGGGTTGAATGCCTCTTTTTTTCCCTCTCTTTATAGCTGTCTGGAGGGAGGAGTGTAACTGTGCTATCTTTAAGGAACATAAATTGGTAGATAGACTCGGAAATAGAGGTCAGTGTGATGTTGGGGTTCTGTACAGTGATAATCTTTCACCTTTTCACTGTCCTTTTTCTCAGAATCTGCAGTGGGTCATCACTGTATTCTTCTTGCATGATCTACAGGGATCTCCAAGCACTTTTACATATCGTTTGCAATAATAACTGTTTATTTTACAAGTTAAAAACCCTATTGATTAGAATAGTGCTATGTCATGAACTGCTGGTTTGGTTTTTTTCTTCAAAAATCATGCTGTTCTCTCCATAATAATCCAGTGGTGGAAGAGGGCCCATGTAAGTTTGATTTTCAGCAGTGTTGGGAAAAAAATGGAGGAAATAATGCTTTTCCTCATAGACTAGAGAAGGCTACTTAGTTTTACAGGTTAAAAATTTAAAGAGTATATGAAATTTATACTCATACTGGGTACTTTTGCGCGTACAGATTTACCACCTTGGGAGATTAATTTCATATGCATTTTTCCTTTAGAAGCTGACTGACAATGAAGTAGCCATCACAGCCTTTGGTGCTGTGTGCTAGTAAAATATAGCCCTAAAACTTTTTCTCCATAAACAGCTGAATGAATTTGCTGCAATACTTGCAGCAAAGCAGAGACTATTGTCACTGCTGCTTAGAGCAATTAAATATTTCAGGTTTTTAGTCCATAATTTTGGATTAGAGGACAGGTTGCAGCATTCTGAAAATGCTGCTGTATATGTTTTCCACAATAATGACAGCCAGAATGCAAGTTTGATGAAAGCTTTGATCACTTTGGAAGAGAGTACTCACCCTATCTAAAAAGTTGTGTTGCATTCATTGTGTAAATAAATAGTGGGAGAGATAAAGAGTCACTCATGCTGGCAAGATGGAGTTGAGCATAACCATCAGATTCAACAATAAACAAATGTTTCATAAGCTTCAGGTACAGATTTTGGACCTAAAGTAACAAATCTGTATTGTTCTACATTGTGTCCAGATCTGAAGTTCTGAAGACAGCCCAACGTGCTCCCTTTTGGCACCACCTAATTTCTTGCTGCTGCTTTGTGTTTCAAAATAAATAATCATGGTGGTTTGTGCATGCTAAATCCTTCCTTACTGTCTATTTCTGCAGCCCGTGCAAACTGGCTTGGCTACCCTTTTATCAGCAACATCCCCTGATGTTCTCTGAGAGCATGGGAGTGCAGTCTCTGTCCAAAGCTGGGGTCTTCAGACAGCGTGCTCAGCCCTCCACCTTATTTGCAACATCAAACTGAGGACATGAAGAAACATATCCTTAGATGAGGAACGAACCCCCACCCCATAATGGTGTTACGGGTCTCTGAAAGATCCATCACAGCTGTAGGAAAAGAGAGCTTTCCACCACTGCCATCCTTTTTGTGTGACACTGATCTTGAAATCCAGTTTGTGGTTCATGGGCCTATTTGCCATTTTTTCTGGTCTTTTTATGTGGACCACTTTATATCTTTCTGTTATTGACCCCTCTTGCATGTTCTTCTGAACTTAACATTTTGCTCCATTTTCCACTTTTGCAAACAGCCTTGCCTGTATCTTGCAGCCCTGAGCAAAGCCCCAGTCTGCCTTGTTGCTCTGTGTGGCCATCCTGCTGGACTGAGTGAGGACACAAAAGCCTCTTAGCTCATCATTACATATGTATTTCTAGATAAGTTTATGCTGGATATAGATGTATAGGGGTTTTTTTTATCTGAACTCCTCTTGGCCCAACGGACAGAGGCAGGCAACTACAGGGTGCCTGAGAACATGTGGGTATGATGGTGTCAAGAAATGACCATCAGCCAATCCTGGTGCAGTAAGAGAACATGTTAAATACACCATGTTTAACTACAGGTGCCATAAAAATATATGAAAACACATGATTTTCCTGTAACTATTCTGGTACTGTCAGGTCCTTTACACTATGTGGTGTTTAAATCCCAGTTCCTTAAATTAGGTGTTGACTTTGTGGAACGTGCCAGACACACATATATCTACATATACACTTGTGGGTTTTGTTTTGTTGGGTTTTTTTTAAGTTGGGAACAAGCAGAAAAGAATGGAAGCTTTTGACCCAAACAGGCAAACAGCATCTCTCTCAAATGTTCTACAGTCTTAGAGAAAAAATGAAGTGTAGAAGTTGAAACTGCCTCCAGGCACTTTGAAGTTTTAGGATTGGCACTTACATAAGTGATCATACTAGGCCATACTGAATTTGGCAGCCATGTAGGAGTTGTGTTTTTCACATGGATGAATTGTTCTTGAACAATTCCTCCAATGTATTGAGCACAAACAGGCTTTTCTTCAACATCAAGCATGCAGGTCTCCTCTCTCTTCCTCACCTGTTCCTCCCCCCTCCCTTCCTCCCACCAACAAATCAAGTTATTGTGACCACAGTGGTGGTGGATTCTGTCTAATAAAAAAAAACTTTCTGATAGCATAGTGCTGTAAGAATGGGAAATTAGAAAGAAGTAAATTCACTTTGGGCTGGATTGCAGCCCACAAAATTGTGCCAGAGAGGGAACATGCTATTGCCCTGTGCTCACAAACTTTGCAGATCAGCAATAACCACAATCCCTGCAGATTAGCAATGCTCCAGAACCAACAGCTCAAATACCTGACATATTGTGGATTGCTCACCTGCTGTGCACTGCACCCTCTAACAGAAAACATAAATACTGCTGCTCCATTCCTGTAGCTCTGCCCTCCCCATGCAGGATCAGGATTCAAGCCTTCAGAGAAGGATGGAAAAATCTTTCTTTTCTTTACATACCAGGATACAACAGGCACAGGAAAGGAGGGGTAAAATACCTATGATATGCTGAGAGTGGCTCTGTACTGTAGACCCACCTTTGGTCTAACATTTGGGTTATTTTTAAAGTGGTTTTTGTAGTTTTCACCCTATGGACAACACAGGGATAAGAAAGAGCTTTCTGAAAAAATGGAAACCATAACTATTGTTACAGTTTTAGAGTACAATCTTTTCTAAAAATATGCCAAATAGCTATTTTAAGATGAATAGGGAAACTGGTATATTCAACAATGGTATTAAATAAATATTAAAAAATAAATTTCCTTTTTTTTTTTAATTTGAGGTCATATCAGGAATACAGATTGGCAGAACAATTATGTCTGAGTTGTTTACTCTTGCTGAATTAACCTGAGGAGATAAAAATGAACAACTCCCATGTATTATATCAGAATTAACACAAATTTTAAAAACCTTATAGCTCCACCTCTCAGAATTTCCTTTCAGATTTTTTATATTATTTTTTCACTACCCAGGCATATAAGAATGAAATTTTGGATCTATGGATGTTTCATTTTTGTTACAGTCAAACTTGACTTCTCTAATGTATTAAGGTTTTATATACCCTGCTCTATTTCTTACGGTTGCCTTTTGTAATGTCATAGTCTAATATAAAATCTATTTCAATGTGATGATTTTTCTTTCTGTATCTGTTTTTTGGCATTTTCAGCAGTGTTTACTTTGAATGCACATATTGCTCATCTTTTCTGATTCTGAAGCATTAAGGCAGCGAACTACTTTTTAACATGTGGAGAATCTATTTTACCAAATACTGCAACCATTTCACATGACTGTTTGGTTTCTCAACTTATTGATTTGTTTTTGTTTTTGTTTTTTACAAAAAGTAGCAGCATTGAAACAGTGATGAGCTAATTATTTGATTATCAGAGATGTTAGGCTAGCCAAGCCACTTAAAACAGAGCAGCAGGTTTTTCTGTACTTTTGAAAATCAGATTGTAAATGGGTGAAAAACAAAGCACAGCACTTTAAAAAACATCTGAAAGCCAAATGAAAACAGGGAGACACTTCCTAAAAAGCACCATGCAGTTGTGCTTAAATAAAACGGTTCCTCATTGAACAGTGAATATTCCCCATTGGACATTTTAGCAAGATGATGTAAAGTAGTTCGGGTGTGGGAGGCCATACCATGAAGCACAGGAAATAGTTGAAATCTTTTGATATGTTTATAATACTAAGTAAATGGGAAATGGCTTCGGCTGAGGTTGTCAACTACTTCACAGTCTGGCAGATGGTCACATTTCACTGTCTGAAATTCTCTGAAATTGCATACAGAAGCAAGGTGTGCGGGCAGTTCTGTGGCCACTGCTCAGAAAATTCTCTTAAAGCAATTTGTTTTCAATTCAAAAGGTTTGCTTTGTTATTCCTTATGTCCTCTTTGAGGCTCCTAAATGCTTCATACACGCTTGTAAAGTGTAAATATGGTGGGTTTTTCTTTTCACTGATATGGTATGGATGCTCTTTACTGCACTGAACAGTGCTTTTAAAACAGTCTGCAGCACCAGCCATGACAATCTTGGAAGGCGATTCTGTTCCCTCTATTTTGCTGTTTGTAAAACTGATTTCCAAATCACTGAAGAAAAAGTAGGAGATTCCCTTCCCTTCCCTTCCCTTCCCTTCCCTTCCCTTCCCTTCCCTTCCCTTCCCTT
>VZDJ01001050.1:394044-408774 GCA_008694505.1 Cyanoderma ruficeps | reverse complement strand
GACCCACAGAACAGCCCATCTCTGCCTGCCCCTGCATGCTTCTTTGTATGAGAAATGAGGGCAAGCAGGGGGCAGATACACAAGCTGCTCTTGGCAGCAGTTGGAAAGAGACCACGGTATTTATGAAGATCTAGAAACCTTACTCCATGGTTTAGTTGCATTTATTGAATGCTCTTCAATCACTAGGCAAAACCCAAAACAACATCTGTCCAAAGAGAATTAATACATAATCAGTATAAAGGCAACTACATTTAAATACTGGGCAACAATTTGATTAATATTAATTTGACAGAACTTATAGAACACACAATTTAAGATTAAAGATTATTTTGAATACTTGGAAAGACTTTTTACCTTGAATGACTTTTTTATCAAAGAAGTATTATGATATCCCAAATTATCAATATCTATAAAGGTCTCTGCTACTGATAGTTTATCAGCTTCCTTGTCCCTTCCTAAGTTTAACTTGCAAGCCACTCATCATTGCATCCAATAACTATGATTATTGTGGCTGGGATATCAAAATATGAAGACGTTGTGAACAAGAAAAAGTACAAGTCTGTTTCATATGTTGTTACTATTTTAACTTGAGGGACTTTAGACTTGTTTTGTCCTGCAACAGCTGCAACACAAAAAGCAGAACTACTGAGTTCACCACAAGCACATCTGAGCCCTGAACAGGATGGGTTGTTGTCTATGTCCCTTTTGTTGTAACTGTTATATACAAAGTGGATTGTTCTGGTTTTGCTGTAGTTTTCATCCCATCAAAATTGAAAACCCATTTTGCTTGGAAAAAAATAGTTGGAATGAGTAATATTTTCAGCACAGTCAGAGCCTTTGTGCTACCTCAATTCTGCCTGAAATTTTTATCTATAATGTGAGACTTGCTTATAAAATAGACCTCAGGGAAAGGGTACTTCTCAGTATCCTTCAAAATACAGTAAAAAGAGATGGTTATTAAAAAATTGTTGTAGGAAATTCTATAATTACATATACAAATCTCTTCATGGTGAGTCTTTTTTCCCGGCAGTAAGGAAATGCCACTTACTGCCCCAAAAATATACATTCACTGGCCTCAAACCTCGACATGAAAATGTTCACTTTTTATTACAAAAAGCAAACAACAAAATCTGCCTTTCTTCATTCACACAGTTTAGTTTATGTGAATTTATAATCTCATAGAATATGAGGTAAATGCCCTATATGTATCAGAAAATATGTATCAGATTCTCTTGTTGCAAAACATCTTTCCTGTTATAGAGCTCATAAAAAATCTTCAAGCTTGTGCGTAACACACAGCAGCCTTTTCATTCTGACCTCAATGGACAGCTTCCTAACAATGACACTGTAAGTGGGAGATAAAATTCGTATCTGGATGTTCATTATGTATCATGGGTCTTCATTTGGATTGGGTTTTTGCCTTCTGTATCACACAAATGTGCTGAAGTCTTAGGTGTACTTTAGATGAAAGTAGTTCCAGTCCCCCTTGACTACTCATTATAGAAGAATTACTGATGTAAGAAAACATATTTCTACTTTGAAAGTTGTACATTGTGGTTGAAACATCCTTTTAAAGTGGTTTAAAAGTGATTTTTAAAAATTAATTAGAACTGACTTGCTTAAACCCGCAGACACACAGCTCTTCAACCAAACCTGATCTACATCCACCAGCATCCCCATAACAGCACACTGCCACTGCCTAACCTTTCAAAGACTAAAAAAGAAAAATAATTCATATTAAAGATATTCTTGTTATACTAGACACTATTTTCCTAAAATTATCCCCTAATGTCTTAAGACGTATTTTGGATTGTTAATATATTCCATATTGGGAACATTCAGACATGGTCTTCTGATGTTTCAGAAGCAGAATCTGAAGTCAGAGTAATATATTAGAACAGTTTAGCTTCCTGGTATAAAGTGGTGAAGTATTTTTTGAACAGTAAATGACAAAAAAAAATAGCTATTATAAGTCTATATATCTCTATATCTCTCTCTATATGTGTTATATCTTTTCTTTTTCCTTCTCCCACAAGCTTAGCTTTGAATGAACATAAGTTAAAACTGACCATTGCTGTGAAATCTTACAGGTTTTGTTTGAGTGGTATCTGGAAAACAGGTATAAACTGGATTGACTACATTTTTTCCCTTTCTTCCCATTTTTTACTGGAAAAAATCTTCTTTCTGTAAGAAACTTGAATTCCTAGGATTTCCAAGTGAATATAGGTAAATCTGTAATACCCAATACAGCTCAAACATATAAAATGCAATTTGTTCCCTTACATGTAAAAATATGAATTCTGTCAAATACATTAGCCAAAATTGATAAAGCCTGCCCAAAAACCCAACACAACTGAGCTTTTCAAATTGTTTTTATTTAGACTGATGAGCTGTAGGCCTTTTATGTATTTTGAAGTTAATATTGCTTGGCAATATAATTAAAAATGTCTTTCTTGATTCAATCAGTCAGAATACTAATTTTGATTTACCTTGAAGGGATTAGTTCAGGAAGAAGTTATGCACCTTTTGCATAACCTATCTTAGGAAAATGCAGAATGCTGCCAAACAAGTAGAATCACAAAGACTCCTTATCTATTTATATTAACTCTCCAAGCAGCCTCTGCTCTCATCTTCCCACTTAAAGTGTAGGAATTCACTTAAAATGTGAATTCCATTGTAGTGAAGTGTGAAAGACTTGTTTTAAGCATATGCTAGCTTTTGTGAATAAATGTAAATGCCCTGGGGTGAATTTTCAATAAAACAGTTTTAATTAGCAAAGCTAACAGATTTTGCAAGTAAGCTTTTGTGTCCTGTTTCATTACCTACTAATGTATTCACATACAAAGTTTCTGATGTTGTGTTAGTGCACAGAGTTTTACAGGGTAACTTTTACAAATCCTTTGCATGTGTCAATAAATTGTCCACAGTTTTTATATATCTCTTTGTACATGCAGTTGCAGTTTCCTCTGTGCATATTTGTGAACAGAAAACTGCAAATTGCTGGCCCAGTCCGTCTTTAGAAAAAGTTTGCTTTCCAAATACAACTTTCATTGATCCTGTTCTTGTTAGGTAGCAGCAGTTAGATGGCAGCATTGTAGGTTGGAAGTGACATCCTAAGCACAGAGGAAAGCAAAAGAGATCAAATCATTCATTGTCTTACCAGTTGACTGCCTCAAATGCCTTAAATGTAATATATAACATCTCTTGATATCCAAGAGTTTGAATTGGAATGTGTGTAGGGGTCTCTGTGTACAGACTTATTGAAAGTGGGATTTTTATTTACTGCTTAAAAGAGGTAGAGTTCCTATTTCCTCTGCATAAGCTTCATGTTTACTCTTGCTTCACAAAGAAAGTCTGTTGTGGGCATTCTGGAAGTCCATGGATTGTTTCTAAAGGCAGAAGAGGTAATTTATAAATGTGGTTATTTCTTACGTGAAGGTTTTTCTTATGTAAAATTTAATACTGGCAGTGTCCATGCAGTTCTAATTAGAAAATAGTTCACTGCTATAATAACAAAACAAAACAAAACCAACAAAAACCTCTTATGCACGAATCTGCATTATGGTATATAATAGCTTTCTGTTATTGCCTGAAAGAGTGAATGCAGAGTGCAAGGATGCATTCATGTAGAATGCAAGGATGATGGCTCCTCTACTTCCTAGTACAGAACTAATTAAAAATTTCCTTGAAGAAACCAGTACGAGTCACACTGCTATCTGTTCTCCAGACAGACATGAAAAAGGAGCAGATAGCTATGCAGATCAAAGGAAAATGATGTATTGAAGTTATTAGATTTCTAAGAAATATAACAATCTTCATTTTTTATTACTTGACATTTTCAATAAGCTTTAAGACAGTTTAAATTATTCTGTAAATGAGTATTCAAAACATACATCCTGATCATGAAACAAGAATTTTGTATAACAAAATCAGGGATTTTAATTTTTAGAATCTGATTTTGTGCAGTGTCAGGTCTTTGATAATTTAGTTCAGTGAAAGTGATAACATTTTTTCATTTGACTATTATTTACAGTGGTTTTCCTGACAGAGTTTTTTCCTAATTTTCTTTTTTTTTCAGTAGGCACAAATTAGACCTATGCAAACAGCTTTTTAAATGGTGTTCAGATGTTTATGGAATGCATATCACAAACTGCAAATCAAGAATAGGTGGTCCCATGGGACCCCAAAATGTATTTTCCTCTTGGCCTAGAAAAGAATGAGAGAGGAATACACTACTGCTGTGTAATTGTTCATTGTCATTTATGCTAAAACTCTTAAGCAGTGGTGGGGACAGCTTTTTTAGTGAATCCTATTAGGCCCAAAATGACTCAAAACAGGGCTCTGAAAACCGGCAACAATCTTCTCAGTCATATTTGAAGACTTTTATAGGTAGTTATTCTTCCTCTCATTTTTTAATTTTAAGTGGGAAAAATGGATAGAATCTGCAAAGTACAGATCCAAAGCCACCTGCTCCCCTAACTTTGTGATTTGGATTTATATTTTGATAGAGAATACAACAGATTCTACCACCTAAGTCCACGTCCAGTAAAATTGAATGTAAATCACTAAAATCTGGGAGTTATTGGAAACATGATTTTAGTATGTAGTCAGTTGTGATTTGCGCCAAGGTAACCAGGATATANTGCCTTGCCTTGCCTTGCCTTGCCTTGCCTTGCCTTGCCTTGCCTTGCCCCGCCCCGCCCTGTCCCGCCCTGTCCCGCCCCTCCTTTAATACAAAGTAATGCATCAGTAATCCTATTTGCCTACTAAGTGCTCTTCATGTTTCTTAAAAAAACCCCTGATAATATGTAGTAGTCAGAAGTTAGGGTGGAATATGTATTTCTCATGTTCTCCCTTTCTCTTCTTCCTCTCCTTTTTGTTACACATGGGTGAACAAAAAATCACGTGCAGAGCAATTTTGGAGTAACTGTTGATGTGTCTATTTGTATAACATCAAAAACACCTTGAGAAATACTAACACAAAAGACAGCATTCAAAATAGTGTGCAATTGAAGTGCCTAGAAACGTTTTTTAGGGCAGAGTATAGTTTGTAAAATATAAGCCTTAAAAGGAACATTTGTTCTAGAAAGGTCTTCCCCCCTCTGCCCGTACCCAGTCAAGAAAGTAACAAGGCTTGTGAAGCTTTTGGGCATGCAGCTAACACTCTGTTTCTGCAGTGGTCATGAAAGCAGCAGGCTCTGCAGCCTGGAGAGCAGCTATCCATCCCTTGGTGTGTCCCTGCTGAGTTATGGAGCAGACTGAAGAGTGCTGAAATCAGTGCCAACTGTTCAGCAGCTGTGGATGGGTATGTTCCACTTTATTTCGGAAAAGGGGCAGATATGACTGGAAGGTGAATTCTCACCTTCCTTCATACTGTGAGATCTTATCCCACCTAACAGCACTCCTGTTACAGAGGAGGAGGAAGTCTGATCCACTATATACTTTCTCCAGGGCAGGAGATAGTCCCCAGAGTTCCTGCAGTACAAATCTATGGGAGCACAGGAAAGGCTACAGGTAGGCTTGTTCCTGTTCCTTGTTTAGAATTGTTTATGCAAGAACTGCTGTACTAGATGAACTCAGCAGCCTGCTTGGGTCAGGATCTGTCAGTGTTGGGCAGACTGTGGCCATAAATGCTGGTGCAATGTCCAGCTCACTTTGCCTCCTAATCGACTTTTTGCCTCAGTGATGTCTTGTGGCTATAACATGTTCATCTTTGAGGTTTCAAAATGTTTATTTTTTTATCCCAGAAGACTTTTGTAAGAGAAGGTGAGAAGGAAAATTTTTAGTGAGATGGTGCTATGGACGTGTTCCCTGAGTATCAACAAATTGAATTAATGTCTTTAAATAAATATGCTGCCTGGGGTTTATAATGAATTGTATCCTGTGGTAAGATGAAATGAAATTTCGTGCATATCGATATTTACATTGATATGCATAAAAAATTAGCACAATCAAGGACTCTTCACCTTTGGGAACAACTTTTTACATTTCAAGTAAGAAGGCATTGATGGCTTTCTTGTCAGGCCTCAGTTACTCCTCCACCAGTAGGGCTGAACTTCTCTGACTTCAGAAATGATCATTCAGATGACTACAATAGATCTACAGAAATTACATAGAAATTAGCATTACAAGCTTATTATCAATAGGCTTCAAGGCCCGTAAGATTAACCTGTTAGCATTGTCATTTTCCTTATTTGTTTTCCCTTTGAAACACAATTCTGTTAAGTTCTACCAGTTTCTGGCTTTTCTCTTGCCATTTATGTCAGTGTTATACAGAAGCTGACGTAGCAACAGCAACAGTATGTTCAACTGCTCTCAGGCTGATATTTGCTCACTCTTCCTAATTGGAAGGAACCTGGGAAGAAGAATGCAACCCCAAAGAAATAGTTTTGCTAAAAGTAAAGGAAGGAGAGTTTTTAAATTGTGGGTTTTTTAATACTCAACACTTCAGTTATTTATTCATGTAACAAAATATAAGATAAATGAATATAAGACAGGAGAAAGGGAAGTAGATTTGCTTTGAGGCTAAACTTTTGACTAGATGCCTGGTTCAGAGCTCGTTCTTCACAGAATCAGTGACAGATTGTCCAGTCAAATTATTAACAATGGCACGTTTGGTGCCTTGTACAAAGCACTGAATACCATTAGCTCAGGAGTATTTTTGGTATGGAGAATAAAGTCTATGAAGTGATGCAGGAAAGAGGGCTTAGGTTTGGATTCAAGTAAAACAATTGACACTGTACTAAAAATTACAGTAACATAGTGCTTTAGAAAGATAATCAGATGGTAATTTACCAGCATATTAACAGCACAATTAAACAATTGTATGAAGTTTCTTTTGGAGTATTTTCTTCATTTATCAAGCCTCTGAAATTCAAAGGGCTTGGACATTTACTTCATGCATTTTCACTGTGTATTATTATAAATCTATCTGTTAGATTAGGTATCATAAAAGTCTGTGTATAATAAAATCTGTACATCATATGTATATCATACATATAGGTTATATATCATATCTGTATATCATAAAATCTGGAATTTGCTCTAGATCAAGCCACTCACATCTCTATTCAACTTGGTCTTGAACACTTCCAGGGATCCACAACTTCTCTAGGCAACTTGTTCCAGGGCCTCGCCACCCTCACAGTGAAGATTTTCTTCCTAATACATAATCTAAACCTACTATTATCCATCTAAACCTACTATTATCCCTTGTCCTATCGCCACATACCCTTGTCAGAAGTCCCTCTCCAACCCTCTTGAAGACCCCTTTTTGGTACAGGAAGGCTGCTATAAGGCTTCTGTGGAGTCTTCTCATCTCCAGGCTGAACAACCCCAGCTCTTTCCAGCTGTCTTCACAGCAGGGGTGCTCCAGCCCCCTGACCATCTTTGCTGCCTCCCCTGGACTCACTCCAGCAGGTCCATACCCTTCCTACACTGGAGGCCCTAGAGCTGGATGCAGTTCTCTTTAATAAACTCTAAAAGCTGTATTACTAAAACACTATGACAGAATGTAGAAATTGCCATTATTTGTTTTGGAATAAATACCAGACCTCAGGAAAGAGTTTTTCAGGTATGCTTTAAGTACACAAATGTAAAAAAAAAAAAAGCCTTGGTTCTGTGATAGCGTGACATTTTAATGCTGGGGGGAAAATCCCCAAAATGTGCAAACAAATAGTTCAGCCGTGTCAGAAAGTGCCATTCTACTGCAACTGAAAATGGCTTGTGCGCCTGGAATGCGTAAGTGGCTAACAGCTCCTGTATGAACAAAGCATTGCCCCCCCATCTTTCAATGGAGGATAAATACACTGTGCTAAAATACTGACGTCTGCATCACAAATGGTGATGCAGAAGGTGAATATAGGTGAGCAAGAATGTGAATCTCTGTTTCTGCTGGTCCTTATAGTGCATATTCAAATACTGGTGGCTGTGTTCTGGTCCCATCCCCTTTTCTGCATAATTAAATTTCTTGAAAAGACTTGTGGAAGTGGAAGGAGATGACAGAGGTTTTGCTACCACCTGGCTCTTCCTCCAGCACTTGAGAGGTGACTAAGGATGACAGATTTTGTCAGAGATTTCTAGGCTATAGATGAGGTGTTAAGGGAATCAGAAATAATTTCTGCATCGGTGCTTCTCTTCCACAACAATTATGTGTCTTCATATTTTAACTATCTGCTGCATATCCTTGGGGAACAGTAAATGGTAAGTTCTTTGGGAACGTCTTTAAACATACTATGACAATTTCAAGAACTTTTTATTGTGGTTAATCCTAGATCTTGTATAGCTAGTTAAGCCTCACCCAGAAAGCCTCACCCATCAGAGTTTATATGTGTTATTATACTTTGGAATGTTAAGTGTTTTAGATGCAGTCTCTGCTGGGACCTCTTATATAAAGAACAGGTTTTCTTCTATGAAACAAGCAAGTATTCAAAACACACACCCCCCCTCCCCCCCAAATTCTGACATTGCATTGTATTGCTTAAGTCTTTAACAGTTTGTGATACAATTTTTATAAAAAGAAAAGTAAAAAATAATGCTGTCACATACTGAGTTTTGAACAAACCAAAATCAAAGGATTAAGTGTTCTAAGCACTGTAACACTTCATCCAGTTAGTTTCAGTGTGGCTTTTCTATCTCTGAACTGCTTCCAGTAAACTTTGAATGCAGAAAGATAAACCCATTGATAGGCTTCTACTACTGCACAGAATATAATGTTGTTTTTTTCCCTACAACGTAGTTTTAATGTTTAAATATGCGTATTATTTATTTTTTCTTTTTCCTTTTACTATGCTGATTCTTGGGATTTTTGCAACTTTTTTGTTTTACTAATTCACTATATTTTATTACTCTGAAATGGATTCTGCAAACTTTGAAACATCACTTTCTTGAAAGTGTTTCTGGCTCAATGTCTTGAAAGACAGATCTCAATCAGATGCAGTGCAGCTAGAGTTAAAAGGCGGTTCCCTGCTCAGGTGCCAACAGGTGAAATCTGATTGATGCATACACAATAGCCAACAAAATGCTTTGTTTGTTTGAGGAAATGGAAAGTGGCAAAGGAGAAGGGAAGGAAAGCTAGCACAGGCATGAGATAGTAGTTTTCTGCTTTCTTCATTTTTCTAGTCATTGATGGTAAGATACATTTCTAGAGATTGAAACCCCTTCAGCTTCACCATCAGGGATGGAATACTCTATTAAAACCACATGTTCTAATGAAAGTTATTAACTTTTCAAAAATGAGAATTTTTTGCTCACTAACAAATTTAATTTTTCAAACATTGCTTTTTCTGCATAACTGCTCTTCCAGTGGTTAATATTTATTTAACTTTAAAGGTTGAAGTTAAAGTCATGCCAGATATTACTTGTAAAAAAAATATCACGTTTGCTACTTATTACTGATGTTGAATAGTAGTATGTAGTTAAAAAGAAGAAGAAAAGGAATCTGAAGATACTCATGTGATGCACTTCACCTACGTTAGTACCTATATCTGTCTGTGGAATAAAATAAAACACAAACAAAAAATAAAATAACCCAGCTGAAAGTCATTGTATTATTTGCAAGCAGAAGAAGATAAGAAAGGAAAACTTGTACTCACCTTTTTTATATTCCTTGAAAAAGCTTTGGGCCCTTCACTGCCTACACTGAGCAGCAGCTGACATACAAGAATGAAGAGCTGACCAACCCTTTGAGACACCTAAGGCTCCCACATTCGTAATCCTTCAACCATCTAAGCAGGATCAGATTATCACAACTTTCTGCATTTGGGAAAGAACTGTGTACTTACAACACAAGCTGCTCCTCACTGATGCAAGCTCTAGTTATGAAAGCACCTAGGTGGGAACTGAATATCTAAATGGAAATGTCATCCTCTTCGTAGTTTCTGAGCTGATGCAAAACCTGAACCCCTGGAATTAATTTTGTAGCATACTGAGAACACTATTGTAGAAGTGAATTTTGGCCAAACATGTAATTCTGAGAACAACGGATGAAGATGCCTAAAGCCCAAAGAGTCAAATATAACATCAACTTACCATGTGTTATGCCTGCTCAGAGGATCTACCTCAATTTAGAGCTGCAAGCCTGTGTTTAAAAATGCATTGCCATTTCAGCAGGAAATAACCTGTTTATATAGAAAAGAGAAACAGAATAATCCTGTCTTGCAGGTAATAGTAAGACAATGTTGCTGGGAGGAAAAAGCCATATTTTCTGAGGGTGTAGCCTGCCTGCATTCTAAACATGGAGGAAAACATATTCTTGCCAAGTATGTTATCTTCTGGTTAATACTGAAAGTGTATTCAAAGTTGCTAAACTGTTTGTTTTTCTGAACAAAGAGAGTCATTCTTGCCCTACTCATGAAGCCTTGATATTTTCTTAGTTCTTAAAAGATCTTATATTTTCCTAAATCTTCTCAGAGCCCTGAGCTGATGATAGTGTGGACTTGCTATATTGTGCCTAACAATATTGTTGTGAGTCTCACAAAAGAGAAAGAACCATACTTCTGTAAGTACTGTTAAGTGTTTAAGTATCGATTTGTTAAATATCTTCAAGTCCATTTGAGTAGGAGGACACATTCAGAAACTTCTTTCTCTCACTACTTACTAA
This sequence comes from Cyanoderma ruficeps, assembly GCA_008694505.1. Classification (NCBI taxonomy): domain Eukaryota; kingdom Metazoa; phylum Chordata; class Aves; order Passeriformes; family Timaliidae; genus Cyanoderma; species Cyanoderma ruficeps. The sequence goes on along the minus strand of VZDJ01001050.1, from coordinate 398,174 downwards.
TTCATGACTCTACTGTTGTAGACACAACTGTTACAAAGCTATTAGACAACAATGGTACAGTTCCAAAACTGCCTGTAGCTATAAATTTGGTGTGAGAATAGAGAAATCTTACCTTTTGTATGCAAACCATACACAATTCATAATGTAGGTAATTATGATTGTCAATAGATATTTCTTGACAATTATCATATGGCTTGGTTTTACCTTGAACCATCAGGCCCTTCAGACAGCTGTAAATTCCAGGAAACATCCTTCTTATTTCTTAAAAGATAAGTATAATTTGCAATTATAATTTGCTTATTATAATTTGTGAAACTTGGAAAACTTTGTCATTCCTGACAAATTCATGACAAATTTTATTCATGAAAAAACATGAACAAAATCATGTTTTGTTCTGCCAAATTTTGTTTCTTGGATCATATGGCATTTATGACATATTTCAGCCCACACTACATGTACAGGAGCCTTATCCTCTATAATTACATGCTGCTAAAACCAAAAATGTTTATGCACAATGTTTATGTCTTTTCCTAACCATACGTCTGTAAAAAGAAAACCAAAATTATAGAAGTTCATCTGTCATGCATATTCATAGAATATTCCTGGTGTACTGGAATGATCAAGCACTTTTCAGTTTAAGCAACTATGCTTCATGTAGGTGTACTCGAAAGAGCATTTCTAAAATATTAACCATAGAATTTGTTTGTTGTATAATTAACAGATTTTAAAGAATTTTCAAATGAAAGGGGTTATAAATCTCAACGTGAAAGAGTTGTTATGATTTCCTGTGAAGATGTGAGCCACAAACCCACCATGCCTTCTCTGCACAGGGCAAAGACTTTGTCAACAATTTCTAACATAATGCAAAAAGGATGGAGAGAAATGTGGCAGTCTTTAGTCCTTGCACATGCTGCTTCATCAACATAGTTTTATTTAGGATTCCTATATGATTTATTTGGCTCATCAATGAGGTGCACGTTTTCCAGGGATAATCCAAGTACGCAATGACATGTGCTCAGAATGCTGTGGGACTGTTCAAATGGGCTCATGGTGGGAACTTGAGGGACATGTGTAATAACAATACGTTTTCAAGTGGTTTTGCAACAGACTTATAGGAGCTGCCATGAACCTTTCACAAGCAGCCAACACAATTTTAGCCAGATTCTTGTTTGATTGTCACAGCTTGCATTTTGACTGCTGTGTTAGCAGATCGTGGAGTTGCAGGTACTAGGCCAAAAATTTTAAGTGAAGGCTTGAAGGTAACTGAGAGAGCTAGCTGTTATAAAGGCACTTTGCTGTCCTGACTAAGCACCTGCAGCCTTTACCTCCAGACAGATGCGGGCAGCAAGAGTCACACCGCTGCAGCATTTCTTCTTAGTATCCTGATCGTTCTCTTAGGCTTAGTAGGCAAGCATGTCAAAGAAGGCATAACAGTACACCACGGCAGGTGGGCACCCGTCCCTGGATCTGCACACCCTGCATCTGCATGGCAGGCTATGCCTGCCTGCATTGTGCGTGCCACTGCGTCCCAGGCCTGCATGGTTGAGGCAGGAGCAGGGTATATTTAACCACACCCGCCTGCATACGCCATCCCTGTCTGCATCCCCATGCCTGCTTGTGTGCCTCAGCCCCAGCCTGGAACGCGCATCCTGGCCTGCACGCTCTGCGCCTGCCTGCGTGCCCCATTCCTGCCCACACGCCCATCCACTCCCAAGCATCGAACCCTCGCCCACACCCTATCTCTCTGTGTTCCCCATCTCTGCCTACACCTCCTGCCGCTGCCCGTGGGCATCGTCCTCTCCTGAGACTCCAAGGCCACTCATCGCTACCCGAGCCCCCGTGTGCACCATCCACCCCTCTGTCCACCCCTGCCCGCTTTGTCCGAGCCCCGCAGGACCCTCGGGGGCGGACCGTCGTGGGCGGCTCCCCGCCTCCCTCCCCGCCGCCCGGCAGCGGGGGGCCGCGCCCCCGCGCACCTCCCTGCCCTGCGGGGCCCGGAGGCGCCGCGCACCCCGCTCCGCTCGCAGAGGCGCGCCCGGGCGGCCCGAGGCAGGCGGACCGGCGGTCCCGCTGCGCCACGGCGGAGCGCCGCGGGAGCAGGATGGCCGCGGGGCAGCGCCGGGGCACTGCCACCTTCCCGCTCGCCCTCGCCCTGGGGCTTCTCGCCATCGCACAGGTAAGGGGGCCCGCGGGCCGCTCACTCGCCTCTCCGAGACGCGGCTCCCTCGCACCGCTGGGGCGGCGAGAGGTCCGCACCTGCGGCTGCCGCCGCACTCCCGGGCTGGGGCAGCGCTGCCGCGGTCGGCTCCTCCTCGGCCGGCAGGTAGCTGCGGCGGCTGCCCGCAGGGCGGGCGGCCGGGAGGCTCTGCCGGGTGCTGGGTTTGTCGAGCGCGCGTCTCCGTAAGCCTTGCTGGTCTTCCCACCTCCCTGAAGGGAGAATGGAAGGGTCGTTATTATAAAAGTTGCGATCTCGCTGAGCTTTTCCCAGTGTCCGGCGTGAGGTTCTCAGCCTGCTTCATTGAGGAGAAAAACTCTCCAAGACGCAGAGAAACTTAGAGTTCCCGCCTGTGTTTCTCACACGGGTTTTTCTTTCCGAAAGTCGAGACCTGAGCCGGGGCTGTGTCAGTGCTTTTCCCTTGGGTGTAATTTACATCCCCCTAACGTGCTTTACAGGTAGTTATTCATCAAGTTGCCATTGCCCAGCTTTTATTACAGACTCTAGCCAAACAAAATAGTGATAATAATGATAGTAATGATCATAATAATAATAATACTAAAAATACTACAAACTCAGTGAGGATGCACCAGTTACTGCTCTGGAGACAATGTATGAACTTTCAGCTTTGTTTGTGCCTTAAAGAAGGTGTAAACATGGCTCTCTTAAACTGTTCTCATTTGATTTTGTTCTTAAATTTCAAAGATGAACTTTAAATAAGTAATAGCACATTTCAGTAACAATGATACTTTTGTATTTAGGGCAATATCTTAAATCTCTCAAGAAAACAAGCAACACCTTAATTATAAAAGATATACAAGGTCACTTGAAATAAACTTAGAAACATAATTCTCTGTATATGCATTTTTAGTCTGCTTCTGTGCTCCTGAAATGTGTTTTCTCCTCTCTTGAACTTCTGTAATAACTGTACTTCCATGGGCAAGTTAGCCTAGTCATCTAAGTAAAGTTTTTAGTTTTGACAGAGAAACTTTTGTGTTGGGTTGGTTTGCCTTCCAAACCACTTTGGATTCCATGCAAGGAATCTATTCAAAAGCACAGTGGAATGCCATTAGGGATGAAGTCTGATGCCAACCTACACCTGAAGGCATGCAGCCAGGACTGGATCAGAACTATGTCACTGGAACAGTTGTTGAAAAAGGTTGCAGGTTGCTTTGGTAGCACTGGTATCCTCAGGATGCCCAAACTGGTCCATAGAGACCAGTCTCTAATGGCATCTGCTGTCTGTTCTGATATAGGCCACTAGAATTGTAAAAACTGTGATCCTGCAATGGAAACCTCATCTGCCACTTCCTTTAATCCTGCCACCAGTTCTGTTCCCAGGACTGAGTTCGAGCTGATCTCCCCTGGCACCCTGCTCTATCCCTGCTTATCCTGGACCTGTGCACCTGCTTTCTCTATTTCTTGCAAGCAGTTCTGCTTTGTGAGGAACTAAAATATCTCCCTATTTCTTTTTTATATGCAAATACAGACTATTCAGGCTTACATTTGGAAATTGTGGAATGAGAGATGCAATGCAATGGGATGGGAGCTGAAACAGGCAGTTTGGTTTCCCCGGGCTTTTGTGTTGGATACTTAATTACAAAAATTTCATTTTACACTTACTGAGATAGTGTTACTCTTGAAATAGTATTTTGGTGCTGCCTCCTGCCTCTGGTCTCAAATTTACACACACATAGTGTGAATGAGATCAGTTGCCCTCATGGACAGCATATCCTAGGGCCAAGAACATGATCAGCTTGGGAAATCTCCTGTTGCTTTTCTTGCATTTCTAATGTGATATAGTAGAATAAGTGGGGATTAAAGTTATGCTTCACTGAGAAGCCACAGGTATGCCTGTATTACAAAGAAGATATACATACATACATACATACATACATACATACATACATATATA
>VZDJ01001050.1:367582-388067 GCA_008694505.1 Cyanoderma ruficeps | reverse complement strand
TTCCCCTTTCCCCTTCCCTTCTATCTTCAGACTTTTCTTCCTGTTCCCATATAAGCCTACTGACAGAAGGGGATATTTTTTTCATAGATCCTGCTACTGGATCGAGCTGAGGTCATGAATTTCTAATTTTTCTAGTGTACACTGTATTCTGCATTCTTTATATGGCTTTTCTAGTAGTAAGACAGAGATGAAACTTTATATTGTCTTTTTATATTTGCGTATGGCTTAGAAGCAGGAATCTTCTAAATTTAAAGAAGTATGTTCTTTAGGAAGTACATAACACAGCCTAGCTCTTGACAAAGTTATTCAGAAGAAATTGCAATTTAAGTAACCACTGTGAAAAGCACAGGCTTTAATGGCAGAATCTCTGCGAGCTGTTTTTCTGCTGGCTGAGTGTTTTCAGATTACAGGATTAACACCTGAAAATTATGTTTAAATGAGTTGAAGTTAGATTTTTCCACATGTCAGCTCTGAAATTCAACTTAGCATCTGCTGGGAGCATTTTTCTTACTTGTAATAACAAGATGGTATGCCTCCTCCCCAAAGTCTGTATTGTGTAAAGACATGAGCATATATTCTTCAAAATCTTCCTCAGTGCTCTTGACATCATTATCCTTGCTTTAGTCATGATATTCCAGCTTTTTTCAAGTTTACAGCTACTGATAAATTTGTCTATAAAGTTGAGTAAAATCATGGTCTGGAAAGCAATTTCTAGAACAAAAATTAGGTAGAAACTTCCACTGTTTAAATACTGTGTTATAATGCTTTTGCCAACCCTTTGTAGCATAGCTAAAATGCAAGAGACAGAAACCAAAGAATTGACAGTGCATCTTTTCATCTGGAGACACCACTTGCATGAAAAATTCCATCTACAATTCTTGATATTTGTGTATGTGTCTAGCGGGTTGTCTGTATAATACAGAAACATTATTGTGACCAAGATTGGAAGTGGGAATATTGAACTTGATAACTGTATTTCATTTTTAGAACTGAGTTTTTGGCACATTTGCAATACTTGCAGTAGGAAATGTTTGTCTGAATAGTAGCATCTGTTATGAACTTGGAATGGTTGAGGGATTCTTGATTGCATAAAAAGCACAGAATGTCAAATATCTTAAGGTCAAAATAATGTTTAGAACCATTATTTTTGTCTTCTATGTCCTATTTTAGCAAAGCAGGAGAATTTTTGTTTATTTTAAACTTCCTAGAAGTACATGGGAAACACTTTATGCTGTAAGTATTTTTGCTTTTTATAGTGGTTTTGCTTCTGTTTGCATTTTCTAAATATTCAAAAATACCTAGATCAAAGCCTGTATATGTAAACTACTCTGACTAGAAAAATTCAGAAGGTTCAATGATATGAAGATAGCATGGAATTTAATTCAACCTGATAGAAGATTCCCCCCTTGTTCTGAAATCTAAAGGCTAGGGATTCAAAGAATCTTAGTTTAAGTTAGGTTAAAAGCTCTGGGATGTATACTTTTACCTCTTAAAAGGACAATTTTACATTGAATTGTAAAATTTAAGACAGTTCAAATCATGTTCAATGTGTGATAAAATCACTAAAGAAGTATATGGTCACATGGCAACCTGGATATACTTCCCATGTCATTGGTAAAGCCTGGTTTTGTGTGTAGTTAGTCTAAATATGTGGATTATGAACTTGTGGAATTTTTAATTTGGTTGTTGTTGTTCATGTTTAACAGCATCTTCACTTGATGCTGAATTCAAAGTTATGGAAGAGTAAGCAAGAGAGATTTGCAGAACTCTTTCAAAGCTAAAAGCTACTAGAGCTTTTTTTTTTTTTTTTTNTTTCCCTCCTCTTCCTTTCAGTGTGACTTGTTTCTTAGGAATCACATATCATTATGTTGAGAAATCTAAGAATTCTGCCATACAGCAATGGTTGAGAGAATGAAATTACTGGGGTTAGGTTACAGATTCAAACCACTTCAGCTTGTTTCATGTCTCTGAGGATTGTAGCAAGAGATTGCTCATGACAGGATCTTTTGGTTCTGGTTTTTTGATTTTTTTTATTTTTTTATTTTAAATAAAGGAAAACAAACACCTATGGAGCCTCAAACAGTTGAATGTTTGGGACTGTTTCTTTCCAGTCAGCAACAGGTAGAAAGCCTCCTTTAACATTTTCATAGCTCAGCAGAGGAAACATGTATTTCGTATTTAAACTCAATCTCGAAAATAGGAAATCACTGCTGAATATTGAAAGCTGCTGGTTATTGGATGCAAAAAAAAAAAAAAAAAAGCCATTCAGTTACAATAGAATGAAATATGAATTTTTAAAGGTAGAATAAGGCAGAAATTATCTGAAAGTATTTTCAAATAATTAAGTACAAAGCAGCCAAACTATGAAATTTGAAATTGTGTTTGTCTTCAGTAGCAAGAAGCAATTTGACTTCTTAGGTTATAAAAATTAAATATATGAGTACTGTTTTAAATTATTTGGTCAAAGAGGATAGATCTGCCTTTAGAAAGCTTGTTTACATAAATCATAATATTAAATGAACATAAAAAACCTGATGTTTATTATTCTTAACTCCAGTGGTAAACTACTTAAGAAAACTGAAGGAGCATTATTCTTTTGTGTTTAAGCAGAACAAAGAAAGCAAACAAAAAGTCATTCTGTGCCAATTCCTGAATAGAGTGTGTAGGTGCTGCTTTGAAACGGTTTCCTTAAATATGGTATCTATGCCACAAATTTTGCCATACCACTACTCATTAAAAATACTTGCAAAAACAGGGGTTTAGGAAGGTTATCTTCAGATCAGGGTACTTTGAAAAAGATACTTTCATTTCCAAGAAAGAGAAAATTGAAAAAAATCTGTAAAGTGATGGCTCGGAGGAAGTTATGAAAACAGAATAGAGGATAACCCTGGATTTTCACTTAATGAATTCCTCTAACTACATTCATGAGCAGGCACAGGAATTTCACTGGAAATGTTTTGAATAGTTATATGCAAAAATATATTGCCCATTGGAAAAGAGTTTTGAGGCAAGTATGGACAGAAACAATTAGCTAAGAAGGTAATGAGGTCTTTAATATGATAAACAAATAACTTCTTATGATGTTCCCTAATATTTTGAGGTAGGTATTTCCTTTTTTTATTTTTTCCCCTAAGCCTTTAACTAAACATTAATTTATTTTTATACAGCCTTTAGATGTGGACTTTTCTTGGCAACCAATTCACACATTAGATCAAGAAAGAGAGGAAGAAAGAAAGAATAAAGTGATTAGTTTAATGTTGGCACTCTCTTACTTTCACAGAATTGCTATAACCATTGCACTCTGTTTTCTTATGCTTCTATCTCTTTTTCACTTCCTAGCTCTTCAAGACTTCTGGCAAAAATAAACAATTTTTCCTACAGTAACAGAGTATGTCTTTCTGAAAGCAAAGTTTAATACAAAGATTTAATTATATTAATTATAGAAAAACAGTGAGGAATTTGTTCCTTCTTAACGTTGAATAACAGGATGACAAACTACTTATCTATAGAATCTTGGAAAAATTATTCACATCCTCTCCTTATTTACTTCTCTCTCCCCTTGTTCCCCCACCCACATTTTTCTGAAGTTCTGGATGTTTGCCATGGCTTGAGGGATATTGAGCTACATGTACAAGTGTTACTGTTTACTTGAATAATTTTCCTTGGTTTTGTGTGTGTCACTTTCCTCATTCAAAAGCCACTTGCCAGATATTTAGGTCATCTTCCCTGTCCTTTTCTCAAGATCATCTGGCAAGTTCCATTTAACAAATTCTTTGTTATAGGCATGCCAATGATGCATTCAGTTTTTCCCCTTGGAGTGCACCCATTTCTGGCCTTAGATGCTTTGTACAAAGGATAAATGCCTGTCATTTCCAGGGTGTTGGGTTGTGTGTGCATGGCTGGTAAGCATATGATGGAGCTTTCTGAAACTGGCCTCTTATCTGAAATTAGCCACTTGTGTGATTTTATTCAGCCCTTTTGTCGTAGTCCTACCAAGCAAAAGTATCCCTAAGTGGTTCTCTTTTTTATGTCAGGTAATTGCTTTTGGTAAATTACTTGTTTTCAGCTTTTGTATTATCCATTGTCATAGGCTCTTGAAACTGGCTGTCTTGATTAGTGTGTTCATAAATTTTCATACCATAATTAATTTTGTTAGTCTTTTGTAGCTTCTTTAGACTAGTTTGACTAATTATATCTGTGTTCTCTGTAACTGTATTTTGTTCAATAAAGAGGAGCATGACAGAAATGTACTAACAGCAAATTAAGTCTTTTTGAATCTTCCATTAATCTTTTCTTTTCTAATCAAAGCAAGTTACCAGTGAATCCATTTATAATTGAAAAAAATATTTTTGATGTCTTCATCGGGAACTGTCATTGTCCTGTTCAAGGACTGTTCAGTGTTTTCTTATTATCTATTTCTAGTTAGAATCTAGAACATAAAAAAATACTAAAGACATCTGGATTAATAATCATAACCTGAAACAAAGTAATGGTCACTGAAGAATCACATTTATCATTGATTTATCCTGATATGAATTCTGTGGTATTTTAATGCAATAGTGTTTGAAAACTCAAATTCTGCAATGTTGACATTATTTTTTTCTGCTGAAGTTTTTCCTGTTCTTGGTATCTCCACTGTTGCCCCCAATCCTGGCATAATTTCACAGAAGTTTAGAGAAGGGGTTTTTCTGTTTGCCTTCTTCTGTTTCTTAATATAGTGTCCTGTCCCAGAGAGCTATTAATTAGAAGGTTGTGGCTTGTCTTTTTCTAAAGTCCTGTAATTAGAAGAAAAAAGAGCTGCACATTGTGGGTCAAAGTCACCAGCAAGCCAGCAATAGCAGGGGAAATATAGATAAATGCTTACACACAAAAAAAGCAGTCATGAGAAAACATGACAGTATAGAGTAATAGATACAGTAGAATAGCATATAGGTGATTAATAAACACAGACTAACTATCTAGAGGGACAGAAAAAAAAGATGCAAAAAATTATAGGTGAATTGTTATGATTTGATGATGTTTTGTGTCTCATTTTGGACTTTTTTATATATCTGAGGCAAAATAAGTGAAAATTACAGTAGTATTACTCATAATCCTTTGTAGACATTTTCTACATATAATGAAAATGGGACTCTACAGTTAGAAACCAAAATGAGTTTTATTATTTTAATCTCACCTTCTGCTTTATCTGTACAATATAATATTTTCCAAAGGATCTGCAGCTATACAGAGAATTATGTTGAAACTTAAACATCAGTTATGCAAGATACAGATATATTCACCCAAAATTACTTACTTTTTATTACTTATTGTTTCTCAAAAACAATACTATCTACCCCTTACAGAAGGTGCAATATTTTGTTATGGTACAAGAGATGGGATTTTTTTACAATAAGTTTATTTAAACTGGAGATCGTAGTGGCAGCTTCACTAATTCAGGGTTATATAGTGAGCTCTTCGTGTAGCTAAGAGCAACAAACACATCCCAGAAATTGGTCAGCAGAGCTGAAAGGCAAGAGAGTGCATGACTCCTCAAGGACCCTATCCTGGGTCAGCACTGGGACTAGAAGCCTGCTAGATCCTGGGGTTTTCTTTCACCTTATCTGAAAGCTGAATTATACAGTAGTCCTCATGTTAGTGAAGGTCTGCTGGTACTCATGTGAATTAGCTGGTAGCACTGCAAGAGAACTGTTCATAAACCTCATGTGGCTAAAAACCACTTGTTGATTGCCCAGATATTAAGCATGTGATCATATAAGGAATTCTGTACGGTGTCTGTATCAGCAGGAGATAAATTTAACCACAAAGGGATAAATTAGATAAACCTAGTGATGTACACATTCCAGAATGTAAGCAATTAGCCAAAGATGCATATTTCAACCCTTCAAGGTATGTGATGCCATTTTAAGTAGGTGGGAAAGCAGAAAAGCAGGTTTACACATGTTACTTCTTATTGGGAACCATCCTGCATTGTATACATGGTTTAGGTCAGCTAGTTAAGGAGATAACAGTATTCAGTAAGATCACCACTTCCTTCAAGGAGATTGAGACCTTTGATTCCAGTGTTTCACAATCACTTTTCTGTTTTTAGGTACTGTGCTGCATGAACTTTAAAAGCACTGAGCAACTTGAAGAGTAGTAGCCTAGATTAGACCTGAAGTGACCACTGTAAGAACATATTATTTGCATTTGTCAGCTTTCGGTAATTCTTTAAGCATGCTTACTTTCATTTTTCAGGGAAAGGTTTTTTCTATTTATTGGACTGTTAGCTGGGAAACCACCATGAGCCTTTGCTTATGTAAGAGTTGACTGAGCCAACATGCCAAAATCACCATGTATGGTATGGTGGGTACGTCTAGCTCCTGAACAGCATTGCTGCATGTTCTGTGACCTTACTGGTTCAGAATTTAGCACATAGGCCTTTTTCAAGAAAAATAAATAAGACAAACTGCATAGCCTTCCTAACAACACATTTTAAAGGAATGTGCATAAATATATAATTTATATTTGTGTGAGTGTTCGAAAATTCTGATAAGGATGGAGTGAGTCTTAAGAATTTTTTTCTCTATAAAACTGTATGTATATGGTGTGCAAATTTGGATGGATTTTATGTCTATGAAAAATAGCTTGATACTGAAGGATATGTAAAACAAAGCTTGGTTATCAAAAAGAACAAGAATATTTCTGTAATAAGTTTTTTTTTCCCCTGCCTCTAGCTGGGAGAAAATATAAAATGAATAGATCATTTAAAACATTACACTAAAACATAATTTTGAAGTGTCAAAGTTGTCGAGCTCTCCATAAGTAGTCATTTTAATGTTATTTAGTAATATAGTGGCCAGCAATCACTTTTATGGAAGACTTATGGACTAAGGAAACACAGATTTATTTGAAAACTGGTAAGCAGTGCTTTTAATCAGTCTGGCAGTAACAATGTGTGATTCTGATATTTTCTTCTTCGGGACATTGTGGAGGTAATCCATAAGGAGGTGTATTGAGGTTAATTAATTTTCATTTATCATACATTCCTAAAAGGATGGGGCTGCTAAAATAACAGTGGACAGGACAGTTCTTGTAAACTATATTTTCTTGAATTTGATCTGAATGTACTCGGCATTGCTACTTTTGAAGAACCTGAAAGGCCCTCCTGATCCGCATGTGAGCTAAATGCTGTCTGGGGAATGAAGGGATTGAGAACAGCCTTGCTGTGAAGGTCTGGGGGTGAGTGGCTGGACGTGACCCAGCCATGAGCACTCACAGCCCAGAAAGCCAAATGTGTCCTGGGCTGCATCCAAAGCAGCGTGGGCAGCAGGGCCAGGGAGGGGATTCTGCCCCTCTTACTTCCCCATAATGAGACTCCTCTTTCAATACTGCATCCAGCTCTGGGGCTCTCAGTACAAGAATTACCTGGATTTGTTAGAGAGATTTCTGTGAAGATAGCCAGAGTGCTGGGGCACCTCTCCTATGAAAACAGACTGAGATAATTGGGGGTGTTCAGCCTAGAAAAGTAAAGGCTCTATGGAGATGTTACAGCAGCTTTCCAGTACCTAAAAGGATCCTGTAAGAAAGATGGGGACAGACTTTTTAGCAGTGCCTGCTGGGATAGGAAAAGAGGTAAAGGTTTTAGCCTATAAGAATGTAGATCCAGAGTAGGTGCAAGGAAGAAATTTTTTACAACAAAGTTGATGAGACATGGAATGGGTTGTCCAGAGAGGTTGTGGATGCCTCACCTCTTGAAGTGTTCAAAGGCAAGTTGGAGGGGGTTTGAGCAACCGGCTCAGTTGAAGATGTCCCTTCTCATCCCAGAGGCTCTGGACTAGATGACTTCTAAAGATCCCTTCCCATCCAGACTGGTTCTAAATATGAAATAGAATTATTTGTACAATATTATTGTGTGAGTGGAGTTGGCAGGAGGAAGGAGTACTGGTTAAAGTCTGCCAGACACCATTGCAAAGTCACTATGCAGCCAAATATTTGGAGGGGTGAGAGAGGGGTAATGTTGTCAGTTGACCACATATAAGTTCCTTCCATTTATTTGTGGAGAGTTCAGTCAGCCATAAGATAACTTGATGAGGAATGTCTTTGGCTTAGATAAAATGGTAAGGAAGAGCTATTTTAATATCTTCAGGTTTGTGTTCAAGTCTGTCTCTTGACAAAGATGGATGGAAGGCTTTTCAGTGTGATCTCCTCCACTGCTTTTCCAATGCACACAAATGTTAGTTCATTTGTAAGGTGCTAAGAAGATACAGTACCATAGATTTGTTCAAGCTCCAGGTGTCGAAGGAGCAGCGCTGTTTGACTTTTCCCTTTGACAGATGACTGGAACTGCAGACTTGTCTGGAGCAAACATTACCTCATAACATATTTGGCACCAGCACAACTGAAAGATTAGAGAAGAAAATAGTAATGTGCTAAAATGTGAAAAGGAAAAGAATATTATTTTCTCCATCCAAAATTCACAATTTGTCCATTAATGCAGCATAGACCTTCTGTCTGGAAAAAAGCGGCTTATTTCACTATTCTGTGTATGGGAACTGGTGATGCTTCCTGGATAAGCTATTTTGGACATCTTGAACCACTCGAATGCGAAATTTCTTCTTATGTGATGCCATGCAGTCTATTTAGTGATGGAAGATTAACACGGTAATGCTTTCATTTTGTGTGCTGGCATAACAAGCCAGCACTTTCTTCCTAATTCCTCAGACCTAATTATCTGTGAGTTACTAGTGAGCTAGTAGCAAGCTATGTTTAGAGTAATTTCTGTAGTAACACCTGGTAAGAGAAAGGCCTACCAGCTCCAAGATCTCTGGCAGCTGAGTCCACCCAGCAATCTGCTTTCAATTTTCTCACAAACCTTCCTGGTTTTGCTTTGCAGCTTTTGGGAACTTTATGTTTTCTTTTTCCTCTCTGAAACAAATGTCAGCAGAGTTAAGATCCATAAACTCAGTGTTGAAAAGTGAAAACAAAGTGCTGACTCAGCCCAGGGAGTTGGAACCAGGTTGCTCCCATAACAGGTTTGCATAGAAATAACTGCTGTGATAACTGGGAGGGTCTTGTAAGTTTGCTTTTTATTGACATTTCCATATGGGCTTCTGGTGTTGTGTTTTTGCACCATTGCTTGAATTACATGGGCTACGCAAACTTAGTTACAGAACTGTAACTCTTGTTGAGACCATTTACTTACTGGAGTGGCTTTGAATATGTATTGTCTGGTGCTCAGTCACTGTGTCCTTGTGCTCTGGAATATGGAAATGTTCACTTCTGGAACCTGTACTGATGTAAGTACAAACTGGCATGTGCAGGGGAACTGTGCTTTCTGCTTGCATTTTATTTCTCTTGATTGCACTCTGAAGGTGAAAACAGAGATATCCTTTGCTTTTCAGGAGTGGTATCTTTGAATTAGATAGGGTTAGCTCCCTTGAAGACATGCCATGTGCTGCTCTCAGTTTACATCATCTCTGCAGTGAGAAATAAATCCAGCAAAAAAAGCCTGGTTTCATTAGCCTCAACTTTATAAATTTTCCATACTAGGCAGTTATCTAGTTAACATATGGACCATACAATAGATTATCCCAATGTGAATATGTTGTAAGCCACTCAAGGGATTTAGCCACTGCGATCAATCACAAGAGCTTTTACTCTAGGGCCATGTGTTATTATTTATAAGATACATTGTTTATACTTTGTAAAATTCTCTTATCACTCCTTATTTCATAAAATCAATTTATTGAAAGAAAGAGCCAAAAGATTTATCATTTTCGTAATAAAATATCTGACTTCACCTGCCAGAAGTAGCCAAATCGATTTTTAACGTCTGTTAATGATTTAACTCTCCCTTTTTACTGACGTCAGTATAAGGGTGTGACCACTCCCAGTCTTCAGTGAAAGGGTATTTTCAGTTTACAGAAAAATATACTGCTTGCCTCTGCATTTATAAATGCATAACGTACACTACAATTTAATTTCTTACCAATAAAATGTTGAAAATTTTGGTGGAGCCTAGATAATAGGATAATTGGATACTCTGAATATGGTAGATATTCAAGAGGGCATATAAAGAGGGCATGTAGGGTGGTTTATTTTTAAAATTATTCAAATCTTATATTTACTCTTCTTCTGCTTATTATGAATAAATAATTTAAGAGACTAGTTTGTTTTGCTTTTTTTATTGACCTTCTCATTGCAATTCAGAGATGTTTAGATTGAATACTGATTAAGCCCCAAGAAGTGTGTGCACATGCATTTTTAGAGAAAAAATGTGTTTCACTAATTAAGTCATTTATTTAATAGATCCTCTTTTATGTGTCATGATATATAACATAACACAGATACTCTTTTCTTCATTTCACAGTAAAAAACATTTTCAAAAAGTGATTACTAGCATCATGTTCTGTGCAAGGGCATTGTGGATTTCAGCTGTAAATGTGATTCTGTGATGGGTTTTCTTTGTTCAAGTGGATTTTCCACTCTTATTAAAAGGTTGCTATAAATGCAACCCTGATTATAAGGAGAGATTATGTCGTACATATGATCTTATAATGTAAACAAAATACATCTTAATCTACACGTTTTTCATAAAAATGGGTTGGTCAGAGGTTTCTATCTAACATATTTTCAATTGTTACCTAATGTCTCTCTGTCAAAACATTTTCTATAAATTTTAGAATTTTAGTTTATTGAGACTTTTGTTTTGAGGATTTTCCACTTCCAGGATGGTTCTCTTGTTTCACAGTAATAAAAAAGCACCCATTACAGAGTAGCCAGAGGGATGAGAAAGATGTGTGCAGCAAGGAGTTCGACTCTTTCCCCTGCACTTCATTTGTAAGCTGTCACTTATAATTGCTATTGCAAAATCTTATGGTATGTTTTTTTGTTGCTGAAGAAAGAAGCTGTGATAGAAAGGTCATTCATTTTGGTTGATTCTCAAACAGAAGAAGTATTTTTTAGTCTCCCTATTCTGCCAGAGGCATGTGGGTTTCGCACTTTCTGCAACATATAAATTGTTTTCTGAAAGTATCTGTTTTAATTTCTTCAGTATATGGTAATCCTAGGAATATTGCCTTCTCAATTAAGCATGTATAGATTAACTTCTGGCATCTTTGTGATTAACCACTTTGAATCTGTTGCTGGGTGGCATCTTGGGGGACTGCACTCTGGTGGAGAGGGCACTGAGCTGCTTTGCATATATCACAGGAATCCAAATCTGGCTAGTTATTCAAGTCTCAACTTGCTGTGTTTAAATTTCAAATAAGCATGTTTGGTTTGGGTATTTTTTTTTTTCTGACTGAGAAAAAAGTTTTCTGAAATTTTTGAACTAGCTTGGCATGAGCTATAATTATGGATACATTTTATCTGTTGTCTTAGTTCCTCAGAAGGGAAAGGTTCTTAACTCACACTCAGTTTAAAGTCTCAAATCAGATTCAGTATTAAAAAAAAATTGCTATGTCTAAATTCTGAATAGTATTCACTGCTCATGCTTATTTAAAGTCATGTTTTAACCTGCTAAAATTATATTATCAAAACCATTATTTTTAAAGGTCTCTCTGAAGAGCCTAGCCTTTTGACTACTTTGCTCTGGGCAAAAGTGAAATGTTGCATCCTTCTTCAAATCCACTTGCTATGATGTGTAAGCAGTTATTGGTCAAGATAATCCTGATATTTCAAATTACCTTTATTTAAAAAGTATTTCTATTAAAATTAAGTACAGGAGGACTTCTTCCTTTTCCTCCCTTTCCTTGCTCTCTTCCCTGTGTGAGATTCTAAACTTGGCAGGAAGCACCAAAAGGTAACTGGGACCCTTTAAATGATGAAATAGTTATGAAAGATATATGAATATATTTTTCTCTTCATTAGCAAGTCAAGTAACTCTGGCAGGAACTAAAGGGCAAGAGAAGATTGGCAAAGCCAAATCACAAGCAGTTTAAATGATTACCAGCCTTTTCCAGTGCTTTGCGAGGCACAATAAATTACAACTTCAGCTACCAGGTAGTTCAGCATTACTGGCTGAAGAGCCATTTCTTAGTAAGACACTCAGTAGTCAGTTTGCTGTCACCTGATATGAATGAAAGTGTAGTTCTCTGAGGTTTTTTTCTCCCTTGACTAGGCTAGGTCTGTCGAATCTTTTCTCTCAAAAGTCTGGCTATAGCTGATGATCTTTTGGATTTATGTGGAATAGCAACTTCACACTGGCAGGACAAATACCCCTTCTGGTGATGACTATATGGTTCAGTCAAATCAAATGCTAAAATTTTTTTATCCCTTGGGATCTATACTGCTACCTTTTGATTACATAGCTAGCATATGCCATTTTTCATCAAGAAGTGAGGTTGCCCATATGGTGAGCAAACCCATGCAATGTATAATTAATATTACTCCAGAAAATTAATTTCAAAGGTGTCCATAGGTGGGAGCAACACTGTGAAATTATGCCTGGGGGCCAGCTGAAGCACCATTGAGAGTCTTGAATAGCAATGTAGCAGCCTCTCTGTTTGTTTGCCTAATTAGTATAAATATCCTTTCAGAGCTGTAACAGAACTGACAACAGGAGCCATAGCATCATGGAAAAAAATGTAGAGAAAAAGGACTTGGTTTAATCATTTGCACAGGTTGAAGAAAACATGGTTCACATTAGATCACAGTAAAAAGCATGAACTGAAACAAGTTATGTGGGAAATAGTCCACTTACAGTAAGTTATGTACGTAACATGGCTTTCATAAAAGACAAATAAATGGACATGAAAAACTTTATAGTGTTCTAAAATAAAATTCTTTGGCAAAATAAAATAAAATCAAAGGACGGATAATAAAAGCTGACAAAATTAGTGATTGAAATCAGAACCATTTCCTCAGATTTCTGCTTGCAGTAAATTGTGAGAAAAAGTCTGAATGGACCTTCTGTGTAATCTACTGAATTGGGCCTATAAAATTGACTGATTTATGTTACTCTTTGATTTTTCAATTTAGTACTTGATTAGAAGTTCCTAATATGTGAACCACAACTAGTACTTACTGCTGATAGCAGAAAAAGAGTTCACATGTCCTAGCCTTCTAAGGCATTTAAGGTGTACTGTGTGTTGCACTTCAAATTAATAGACCATGTAATCTCCATTGGCAAAAGGGAGGCAAGCCAGTACAAGCAGAATTCATAAAGTTAAGAATGCAGCAGAGAGGTAATAATACATATGGTCTTTTGTTACCTCCTATAATTAACTATTTGTTTCAATATTTTGACAGGGGTTCCACATGTCCTTGTCCACTCCTGTGTGCGTGTCATTTGTTGAAAATGGATGTACAAGTTAATTTGAGCACAGATTTTTTTTTTTCCTTTTAATAGATCATTTATAACATCCGTGTGCACAAGAAAATTACAAAATAGCAGTGTAGAAGTGTCTTTAATTCAAGGGTTCGATACGAGCTCTGAGGAAGCCTAACTGTTTCAAAGATCTGAATGGAATTTGACATCCAACCTAAGTACTGTAACAACCTACCTTACACACTGCAATTAATGTCCCACACAAGCAATTGGATTAATCTGAATAGGTTTAGAGTACATGTATAAGACAAAAAAAAAATCAAAAGTATTAAAAATATTCAAGAGATCAAAATTTTATTTTCATAGGCCAAAAAAAACTTAATTAAGAATTGGTAAGTTCTGTGAACATAAGTGAATGTGAGTATTTTCCAAAACAACGTTTTAGTTAGGTTAGGCACTTTAAAGCAATTCAGATAGGACTCTGAATCATTTATATACTAACAATGTTTTTTTAAGGTAATCCCACTTTTTTTATTTTTTCTTTAGAAATTCATCGATTGTTCAATTTAATCAAGCCAAAGTCCTTTTCAATCCAACATTTCCTTAACTTTTCCTCATATTACACCCACCTTGTCCCATTCAGAGCAGTAGCTAATCAAAAATGGTGTGGCAGAATGGTTACTGGCAATGGTAAGGTGTGACTATTTTGCCTTCTCTAGCATAGTTTAGCAGAGTCATAAATGCTCCACTAATTAAAAAAAAAAAAAAAAGAATATTGCCTTTAGGCTGGGATGACTGCATTTTTAATTAAACTTCTTTGCCTTTCAGATGCAGAAGAAAAGTACTCGCATTTGTAAAGGCAGTTTGCTTAACTCTGAGCTATTGATAGAGAGGTTCCCAGCACACTGATGCATTCCACAATTGCCTTTAGTTACTAGTTAGTATTAAATGTTATGGTGTATCAGAGGATTTTTCCCAACCAGGTTAGAATACAACTCAAACTCAAATAGACATTTTAACAAGAATATGTATCTTAAGGATACTAGTCTTCCAGAAGCAAACTCTTAATTTCTCTTAACTGTCCACATCTTATAGAGATCTGATCTCTGTTCTGTGTGATGTGAATATTTTGTTGCAGTTCTTAAGCTCTAAATGTCACTAAGAGTTTGTCAAACCCTGATCCTTATTCAAAATTAAAAATGCTGGAATTAATTTAGGGCAGTATATGGGATATATACAAGTCTCATCGGGACAAGTCCCAAGGTAATGTGACGCCTTGTTTTTTTGATGCATGCATTTTCCTTTCATTTTGTTTTTATGCACTTTTTAATTTTCATCCAGATCTATCTCCAGCTATGCAGTGAAAATGCTGTTAAGTTTATGGCTCAGGAACACTGTAGGCTTTGCACACAAAAGTTTTAATAAGTAAAACTAAGAGCTATGTGAAAAATTACTTTGATTTTCTTTTCCCCTTTTTTGTAGACAAAAATAACAGTTTGCAAAATAATTTACAGGTATAGAATAAGCAGGATGAAAAGTACTTGGGGACTGGTATGACATTTCTGAGACCAATTTATTAGATAGTCAGATGGGAGTGGAAAATATATCCTTTCCTGCTCCATTTGTCCTCCTTCCTTTTGGAATACTGATCAGTGGAATGTGCTATCTGTTAGATGTTGTAGGAAAAAGAATGCATCCTATGAATTCAGCATTCTTTCAGACCTTGACTTCAATAACATATACAGAAAACTCTGCAGAATGACATAGTTTGGAACAAAGACAGATAGTTTGTGAAAGCATTACAAGCTTGATAAATTAGCTGGTTTGTGTTTGTGATTTTTCTGCTAGGTAAGACAGTGACAGGTTGCATGCTACATATGACAAATTTCATGCACTAAGACTTGAGACTTGTTTAAAATATCAGCTGAAAAGGGGCTTTGCTTGATTACCCACGTGGATCCTGAAAATTGCAAAGAATAACTAATCTAGAAATGAGAGAATGCAGTATAAAACAGATGATGCAGCAAAGATTTTTTTTTAAAAGCTGAGTGATAATAACAGGGTTTTTTTTAAATGAGAGCTGTGACTTTTCAGGTTTTTGTTTCTTTCTTTGTTTGCTGTGGTTTTGTTTGGGTTTTATTTAAAGTCTTCCTTCATTAGCTTTGTGATTTCTTCTTATTCAGTCTTGTGACTGGTGACATTTGAACAAACATCTCATCATTATGTGCTAATAAAGCGGTAACATTAACAGTTAAAAATAACGATGGTCCTTTGTGAAAGAACAAAAAGATGAAACCTGTGACAAACAGAAGATATATTTTCATGATGATTTTTTTAAAAAGCTGGTCCTGTTTCTTACTCTTTTCCCATTCTTTTACAATTTTAAACTGTGTAACACACATTGTCTGTTAATTAAGATACAATATTCATGTGATTAAGGAGTAATCTCTACTTTTCTATAAACCCAGGAGAATCACAAGTATTAGAGTTTTAGAAAAGCTAACTATTTCTGCATAACCATATGCATTGTATCCTGAACAGCATCTTTTACTTCCAGGGAAGCTGGTAGATAGTCTAATTTTGACTAAACAGTAGCCTAATTTTGTCTGTTCTCAACTAGTTTTGTATCACTGGAACTTGCAGTATAATTTGTAGCAAGGTATGAGGCTGACATTTGCTCCCAAGACACAGGAAGGAATTTGGGGATGAGTAAAATGTGCGACCACTACTTCCCTGGTAATGCTCACTAAATCAAGAAGCAAGAGGAATACACTGTATTTGACATTACACTGTTTTGTACCATTTGAGAGCATTACTTTCATATTCTGTCTTAAAATTGATCTGTACATATTTTAGCAAAATGGATAAAAATTGAAGAGGGAAAGAATAAAACTGACAAGACCATAGTGGGTAGGATAGCAAAGAATCATCTTTTACCCATCTTCTGATTTTATATACTCCAAAACCTAGATTACACTCAAAATTAAAAAAATATGTAAGACACTTTAAAAAGTGATTAATTTCCCTAGTGCCAACAAATACAGTCAGTCTCTGAACAAGCATTTAGTTTTAAAGATAAAACACAGCTCTGATCTGTTTAATAATTAATTGTGTACAGCTGGTTCTCTGAAACTAGTAACAGCAGGGCTTAAAGCCTAGTCATCTGTTAGTAAGAAATGGGTTCTTCAGATTCTAAATCTGTGTATCCAAAATTTATGCATTTATTGTGTCTTTCACATTAGCTAAACGTAAATTTAAATTTAAAGACAACAATGAGATTTCAGCTTTTTTTAAAGAAGGTTAATATTGGCAAGGACAAAAACATCTTTGGTAAGACAAAGTTGGTAAGGACAAAAAAATCTCACCAGATTAGTGAAAAAGAAAATCTGCTCCTTTTTGAATTTTTTAAGACTAATTTAAAATTTCCTTTTAGAAAGAGCATCTAAATGAGCTATTTCAGATTTAACCTCCTATTAGTTTATGGGCTATCTTTAATAAAGGAATATAGAGCAATGCCAGCTTTAGCACTAGTATTTGAAAAAAAGTCATGACTGCACATAAATTTCATCCCTACATTATTATAAATTATTATTCCATTACTCAGCAGAATGGTTAACACCTTCATTATCTCTGACCAGGTGCTGATGTTTCCTCATCTGTAGAGAGAGCCCAGTGATGAAGAAGAAAATGCATTAATTCAAGAACTAAGATGAAGTTCCCTAATTCATAATCTATCAATCTCAATTTTGAGATAATTTTTTCCTTCCATCTGAACATATTTTAGAAATTACTGCTTGTAACTATTTCCTTTAATGGCTCCTGTATCCAAATATAAATTATGCAGTATAATGTCTACATTATTTTCTTGTATTTATATGTACAAAGCGTGAAAGAAACATGATAGATTTACATTACATATAAAGATGATACTGTAAGTTTTTTATAGTTTTAATCTCCAGTGAAGCAACCATTTATATAAATATAAATATACTGTCTTTTATTAAATTGTCTACCTTCTAAACACTAATATTAGAAAAAAGTAAAAGAAATAACCCTTTACAATTAATTCCTTTTGCTTCACTTGTTTTAGTGTGTCCATTTAAAGCATTCAAAATCATGTGTAATTATTTGATCTATTTTTTTTGAACAGTGGCATACTTGTGCTTGAACAACCATTATGAACAAGTTGCTATCTTTAAATACCTTTTTTATTTTTCTGATGATAAGCATTTAAGAAAAGCCAGTAGAATACATGGCATCCTTGTTATAACATGTTGTGAGAAAATAATATATTTATAGTTTATCATTATAGATGCTGAAGTAGTGCTCAGGTGACACCTTATACATGACCTGCTTTAAAAAGAAAAAAACTCCTTCAAATCTGAAAAATACAGTGACAGTTAATAGCCCTTTCCCCCTGGCACTGCCTCCCCCAAACCCCAATCTTTGCTTTTCTGGATTTTGTGTTCATATTCCAGACTTTTTCCTTGAGGTAAATATGGAAATCTAAAATGACTAACTGCTTCAGTAGGATACCTAGCGTATCAATATCTCAGCAGAAGTTTTGTGAAAGCATTTACCTGAGAAACAGTCTTTCAGCAAGACAAGTTGGACCAGGAGGAACAAGAGGACTGCATTCAGACATTGCTGTTTTGAGAGGAGCAACCTAACTCATCACAAAAGCTGGATGTCCAACCTCACTGAAGCAGGAGGAATTTTGTAGTCTTTGAAATAACTTACAAATATAGTGATGTGCCTGTGTTGGAAGTAGACTAGTGCACACTGTTTAGGAATGGGTCTTACCTTAAAACTGCTAAAAGGCTTACATCTTTGTCTGCAGAGCTGCCTGATTTTGAGAACATGTCTCTTGGGTAGGATCTGGCCCCTCAAAATGCCAGATCCATTCTCTTCCTTTTGTTGGGAATGGGTGATAGGCTGGGAAGGTCAGACTAAGCATGTAGGAAAGACTAAGCTAAAGTAATCTCCTGGTAACATTGCTACTGACAGAATTACAGTGTTCAGTGATACAGAAAAACAGATTAGATCTATTGTAAAATATGCCCACAAATGTAGGAGTTTCACAGTGAACACTAGAGTAGCTGTGTTTCTAATCTGTAAAGGTATCATTAAAGAACAATGCCCGGATGGCAAGATGTAATCTTGATCACTAGGTGGACTTACTGAAAATGCTCTGCTTGCACTATACAACTAGTACCACCATATGAAGCAAGATGCACTTTCCTTTCTACTTGTAAAATATTCCGTATTTACTTACTGTTCTGCAACAGGCTCTTTCTATCTTTTGCAATTATATCTGTAAACATTTATGTTTAAGCTTTAAGCCACAGGAATATATTTAAAGCCTGTAAACTACAGGGAAATACTTTAAGTAAAACTTGTTTTCTTTGGTTTTAGGTGAGGATTTTTTTGCATTCTATTTCTGCAGGTGTCTGTAATAGTAATACTTGGAGACTTTTGATTGACTATCTCTGGCTTCTCACTTGTTCACTGTAAAGTTTGAATTTGTTTTTCTGTTTCCAAGGCTTGACAAGTGAAACTAAGAACTAATTTAAAAAGACAGAAATGACCACAAAGAAATAAAATTGATGTAAGAATTTTTCTAGTTTTAGTTTTACCTGTGCTACCACAGCAATGTCCACAGAGTCTGCCACTGGTGCTGCTCAGGAGATGCAGAATTTCATCTTGAACTCCTGTAGCTTCAACAGGATTTATTTACCTTTTTTTACCTTTTTATTTGCAAAGATGGGTCTCAAGAAGGTCCTTCTCATATTCTGTAATTTTATAATGAAGAACAAGATTAATCTGAAATATTCTTAATGCAGTGACGAAATACATCTCTCAGACATGCAATGGGACATCAAAGGTCACATGTGATATATTTGAAACTGAGAATTTCATCAGATCTGCTACCAGACCTCTATTAAAATTTTATTTTCAAGGATCTAACAACAGCAATGCCTAGTCTTCATTTCCTGTGACCAGCTTTTCAATTACCTCCTGAAGTGCTGAATTATAAACCAGTCAAAACTGATAAATTCATGAGGAAGAATAATGGTGTGGATAAATAGATTATGCACAGATGTGAAGCATTTTTCAAGGCTGCTGATGTTGCCCACCCATGCAGTACAAAGTGAAGCACTCAGACATCTCATACTCCTTTTACATACATAATGACCTCTTTAGGGTAGAGAAAGCTTCTGAGCCTCATCATTGCTGTCCATGTTAACGTTTTTTAAGTTTTTTATGAATAAAAAACTCAGAGGTCATCTGTCACCATGAAATTCCCCTGTAAAAAGGGGAATGCCATGAGCCCTGAAGAATTAATTTTATCTATTCATATACATCTGTCATCCTTTACTTATATTTCAGGAAACAGTTGGCCATAGACTTGTTTCTTGGTCTTGATTCAGTTATAGCCTCAAAGCATATTTTTCAAAAGGTTCTATTAATAATGACAGAGAATAACACAGAAATCTTCCTTCTTCAAGAAAAGCTTTTGAAAATCAATTTAAAAATTCTGTATCTAGTCCTGGAAAGTTTTAATATTATTTCAAATCTGTTCCACACTTAACTGTTCCTGGGTTTGATTCTAGAGAGAAGGTGACAGTGTGCGTAAGTGGCAATTAAAAACTGACTCAGTAACTTACATGCTGGAAAGCATTTCAATATTAGCTCCACAGTTTTGATACTCAGAGTTGAGTCTCCACCAGATTTCCTGAGTAGGAAAACCTACTTCTTTACTGAAAACAAGTAAAATCTGAGGGTTTGAACTTCCCTGTGAATCAGTGGGTTCTCTTACATATGCTTTTTTTTACCAAAGCAGTGCTTTGAGAAGTGCCTTCAATGCAAGATACTAATCTTGCCACCGCAAGGTTTTCTTCTTTTTATAGCACAAGATAGTGGTCTGGAAAGGTTACATTTAACAGTTTATTATTGCTGTCCAGAGTTACTCTCGTCATATTCAGCTCTTTTCAGTTAAGAAGGAATTTAAATTCTTCTATATGTTCAGCGGCAGCAATACACCTGTCTTGGTTTAGAAAGACAGGTATCTGCCAGGGAAACTGGGGTTCCCCTTAGAATAGAGGATGTAAACCCCTCACCCCCCCCGCCAAGTTCTAATTTTGCAATTAATGGCTCTCAGGCAACGATTTGGGAGTAGGAATAACAGCTTTTTACTAAGAATATAAGAATACAAATGTGGTAGAAAAGAAA
>VZDJ01001050.1:252857-361217 GCA_008694505.1 Cyanoderma ruficeps | reverse complement strand
AAAGGGGTCCTGAGGTGGTGAGAAGGGTCCAGCCTTCCTCCCGTAATCGGATGAAGCAAGACACTGTGCTGGTTTAAAGTCCCAGCTTTATCCAGGTGAGAATGGCTGGCTCCTCCCACGGGGTGGAGCATCACACAATAGGTACGCTAGGATGTAGGTATGTGTTGGGAAGGGGACACGGCTAGAGAAGACTGTTAATGGCCCATTAAAGATAAGAACAATGCTCTACCTGATACTGACCGTTGGCCCATTATCAAAAGGCACCCGCCCCCAACTGTTTTCAGCAGATGAAATTGAATAGACTATAACCCAGGACAACACCTCCTAAGGTTGCTTCACCATTTTTGCGTTAGCATTATCCACAGCAATATGACAGTAAGGTGGATTATGTTAAATCACATAGACAGTGACTTTCTATTTATGTTATATTTTGTTTGTTTAAAATTTGAGGAAAATGTGTGAAATGTGCTCGTGATCAGGGATGTTAGCATATTTAAATCTTTATATTTTAGAAATAATAGCTCTTCTGGTAATATTCACAATTTTCTAAGACCTCGTTGATTTTGTTACAGATGTAGAGGTAAGTTACAAACAAAGTTGCTTCTGCAGTTGTCTATGTAGTAAATTAGGCAAGGAACCTGCAAATAAGTATGTAAAGGCATCTTAAGGAATTCTCACAAGATCACAGGTTGACAGTGCATCAACAGTTCTAAGTTTTGTGTGATCAGATTTCTGAATTCGTGAGACTCTGGTCAGATGTAGTCTGTGCTGGGTCTTAGCTTATGACCAGAGAGTTTCCCAGGATAAGTACAGAGACTGGCCTTTTGATTTTGTAAAGTTTTCAGGAGAAAATTAGCCAAAAATCTATGTTACAACTGTAAAATATAGTTCTATTTTGAAATACTTCATTTTTTCAATGTAGTCTACCACAATTTAAATATCTTGATTTTATTTCTGAATATTTCCATTGAGGCAGAGGATGTGGTCAAACCCAGTGTTGCTCCACTGTTTTCCCATCTAAATAACCAATGCCATCTAAAAATAGCATTTATGAGAAGTGCACAAAGGGTGGAAAGAAGTAAGCTGCAATTTTCAAGTGTTAATGCAGAGTTGAGATAATCCTTTTATGATGTGACAATGCAACAGTAAATAATGTGTGTGACAGCATCTAGCAATAAGTTGATAGTACCTTTAACTAATTTAACCATAATTCTTGTTTCGTTACATATATTGCCATCCACGGTTGAAGTTCCACATTGTATGTGCACACCATCCCTCTATTTCATGTGCTATTTAAGCAAAGTGTGGCGAGCTAGGGCAGGCTGTGTTGTTAGGGTGAATAGGTGTCACTTTGTCTGTGTAACAAGTAGATTAAATTGAGCAATTTGCTGAAAACCTGTTCAGGTTTCTTTGCAGCAGATGCTGATGAACAAAGAAATGGTATTAATGGCCACAGTTAGCCTAGTAAGCTGTGGACTTCCTTCATTGCCACCCAGGAGGCTACAAAGCAAAACGCAGCATCCAAGTACTTTGAAAGGTGACTTTTTGAGAACATCAGCAACAGGTTGTCTCAAATCTTAGCACCTTGCTTTGCATTTTTCTGTAAATATTTTATGACAAATCCTTAACAATTTGAGAGAGAGTAGTTTTCAGTGAGTTTGCCATCTCACTAGAACATAAGAATCTAAAGACTGGTGAAAACAGCAATCCATCAAACCCAGAGTTTTGATTTTTGACTTTAGAAAATAATGAAAACCAAGCAATGAATGCAAGGATTTTAGCAGTTTGCGCCAATGGATCTCCATGTCCCTCAGTGACAAATTATTTTATGCGTATGATTAATATTCTTTCAATCTGTCTGTGTGTCTGACATTTATAGTACCTCTGCAGTGGTGATAGCAGCACTTTTATTTAAAGGTAAAATCAAATTAAAATGCACACACACAAATATATATATATATATGTACATTTGTTTTTTGGGATAGATGATGGCTCTGGTCTGTGTTCAGTGTGTCGTTTCCTTGAAAACTTTCAGACTCTTTGTCATGGGTTGACACTGGGCAAATGCCAGTGCACCCATGAAGATGTAGTTTTTAATACACTACTGTGAGATGTAGCCGGAACAGAGCAGAAGCAGGCCTATCACTTAGAATAGAAAAAAACATTTATTAAACNCAGGCCTACCCCAGCCAGGCCAACCTGGCTCTCCCCTCCCCAGCCGGGGAGAGGAGAGAAAATGCTCCCTGCCGCAGCAGAACCAGGAAAAAAGAGGAAGTGCCTCGGGAGCCCTCGCTTTTAACCCCTTGTGTCCTCAGAGGCATGTCCAAACTCTCAGTGGCCACCGCAGATGCCAACATCCAACCTGGCCACTGATTGGTTTGACCTGGGTTTCCTAAAAAAAACTTCACTTCCACCTCAAACCACGACACTCTTTTAGAAGCTCTGGTCTGTAGTCAACCTCCCTGCCTGTAGTGGTTTTAGTTTGCCAATTTTCAATTTCCCAGCCAACACACCAAATAATGTGATGGGTTGAGTGCTGGCTAAACACCAGCATTCTTCTAATGGGTGCATTAATTCTAATGCACCCATTAGAATTGTTTATTCCTTTTCTGCTGTGAGATAGGATTAGGAGAAGAGCCAAGCAGGCTCAAAACTTTAAAGGGTATAATGAACACTTTATTAACAAAGCTACAAGAAGAGGGAAAAAATTAATAAGAACCAGAATAAAACTTTCAGAACACTTCTCCTCCCCCCATAACCTTCTTTTCTTTTGCACTGACAATGTACAGAGACAAAACCTTAGGACTTAGGTCAGTTGACCACTTCTAAAATAGTCTTTTATCAGTTCTCCTGGGGAGAGGAGTCTCTTTTGCCATGTCATGGAGACTTCTTTTTCCACAAGAAAAGAGTTCTCTCATGGCTTTAATTCTCACAAATAGCAGCCACCCAGATATCTCCCATCTCATGCAGCTGCATTCATGGGCCATGTCAAACTCATGGGGTATTATTTTAGTAATGAGCTGTTCAAAAGCAAAGGTTCTTTTCATCTGTCTCTGAGATTGTCTCTAGGGAGAGAGGTCTTCTTCTTCCCTGGGGGCAGAGGGTCTTCATCACTTTCATCTTCCTCTCTCTGTTCAAACTTCTCCTGAGATCACAGCTAGTTCAGCATTTACTTGCTTCAGCACAAATACCTTTACTCATATCTGCAATTTCAGCACTCCATCTCCCCATACTGCTTTCATGAATTAAAGGGATATTCTAGTGTATCAGCTGTCCATCACCATGGCCTTGCAAAAGAATTTCAGCCTAAGGCTAAAGCATCTTCTCATTCTCCTCCCATCTGGGACTTAACTCCTTCTCCACTGACCTTTGTGTCTTCATGTTGTCTATGTGTTTTCACTCTGTCCTCTTCTCTCACTTGAGAAAGGCTCAATGGCCTGCAAGTTTCGTATGTGCAATGAAAGAGTTAACAGCCTGCCTGGAGCCCGCAGAGGTCATGATGGTTTCCACTGGGTGGTGGTCAAGCAGTCACAGTGATGGATTTCAGGCCAGGCTGGGGCTGTACCAGGATCTTGGGTTCCTGGCCCAGGGAGAACTGTGGCAGAGGCAGGGCCTGGTCTGGCCTGGCCCCGCCAGGCCCGCGCTGGAGGTAGGGCGGGAACTGGCCTGGTGGCAGGATGGTGACAGTCACTGAGGCCTGGCCTGACCAGGACAGAGCCCCTTGCCCTCCCCTCCCCCTGCCTGGCAGCCACTGGAGCCCGGCCCAGCCTGGACAGGGCCCCGCAGACTCCCCGGGAAGGGGCCTGGCCCCTCGGCAGGGCCTGCTGGGCCCAGCCCAACCCCACCATGCAGAGGAGGCTGGGCCAGCCTGTTGTCTGTTCCCAGGCCAGAAGAAAAATGGGCTTTTCTAGGGTTTGTTTTGTTTTTTAGCATGTGTTCACAGAGGCGTGTCCAGCTTCCCAGTGGTTTAACTAAGTGTCAGTATTCAAAACTAGTGACTGGTTTTGTCAGGCATGGAGGAGGCTCTTACCAGCTCTTTTAGAAAAATAATTTCCATGGGTGGCTTCTTTCCTGCTCCCTAAATGTCAATCAGTGCGAAACCAGCAACCAGCACACTGCCTCACACTCCTGAACAACCAGCAAAAGGAGCAGCCCCTAAACACACCAGCTTTCACACGGCTTCCACAAACATGGGAACAAACAACCCCAGCAAAGGTGCAGAAGGCCACTCATAGTAAGTAATGTGTTGATAATTTACAGTTCTTTTAGCATGAGGTTTTTAAACTAAATCAGGGACATTTACAGGAATTAAAGACTAAGGACTAAAAGTGAGCTATATTCTTCTCCTGCGTGGCTACAAATAGAAGCAGTTTGATTTCCCATTGCAATTGGAGAGATTGCAATCTCTCCAAATTTTTTTGCTCTGCCTGCAAAGCTGGTGTGTGGGAATGTTATGTAACAACAATGGCAGAGATGGATGAGGCCTGTAAAATGAGAAAACTGAGAGACAGTAAAGCAGTTATCAACCTTAGCCATTAAGAGTTTTTAATAAGAGTCACAGAATGATAGGGATTTGGAGGTGACCTCTCAAGATCATCTGGTCCAAAACCTTTGCTGAAGCAGATTCGCCTATTGCAGGTTGCATAGAATCATGTCCAGGTGAGTTTGGAATACTAGGAGAGAAGATTCTAGGATGTCTCTGGGTAGCCTGTTCGGTGCTCTGTTGCCCTTCCACTATAGAAGTTTTCCTGATGTTCAGAAGGAACTTCCTTTGTTTCCACTTGTGACCATTGCCCACTGTCCTGTCCCTGGGTACCACTGAAAAGAGTTTGGCCTCCTCAGATTCTTGATTGTATGATAGAGGGGAATTTGAAACTTAATAATTAAAAAAACCCCCAATCTTTAAAAAAATCCTTATGGAGTTCTATGGCTCCTGCCTTATATACCGTTATGTTATTTCTCTATTATTACATTATAAAGCACTTCAGCTTTAGTCATAACCACAGAAACTTGTGCCTAATCCACAGGGATAGTATGAAAGTTATGTTAACATATTTTTGTCTACACAGGTCAGAGTGAAGTACTGGCACGATACCAAGTGTGGTGTGGCAGCCTTACTGTCATTGGCAGTAGAGATCTAGGCTTGGCTAGGCAATAAGTTCAAAATAAGAAGTTTAACAATGGAACTGGTGGGCAGTTGTATTTTGCTTGGGCAAAAAGATGCAGAAATGGAATTTACATATACCTTTGTCAGCATTTTTAGAAGCACTTTGAAGTTCCAAAAGTGAAGCTAGAGTTAACATACTCTGTTTGAATAGCATGTCCTGTGTAGTCAAGAAGTTTCACAAACGTGGATCCATGCATGATCATACATGGTACTGAAGTTCAGTATTTTAAGAAAAAGCAAGCGAAATTCATAGAGCTAAAAATAGTAGTGTGTTGCCCTGAGTTTTCTGTCTTTTTGTCTTTCTGTAGAACTTTCTCACGCAGCTTCATGAAAACAATGTCTATTCTTAGAATGTTTGCATACTTCTCCTCTGGGAGAAGAAATGATTGATGGTGATGTCCACCATCCAGGTAGAAGAGGTGGCAACCTGTGTAGCCAATCTCTTGACCTCTGTACATAGGTATAAAAACTGTAGTCAGATTTAAATTAGAGGAGAGAGTTTTTCCAAACAGCCGTGGTGTGAGTTTCATTTCAGTGCTCCTAAAATTGGGACACGCCCAGCTTCAGCCCACAACAGTAGTGTGATCTCTTATACATATGAGTATGTAAAGATTGGGAAATATAATTAAGATTGCTGAGATCTTATCTATGTTGCATCTCTGACTCTTGAAAGATGGGTAACACAATGTTAATGTTTGCTTTGTGTTGCGTTTTTCACATGGAATAAATGGATTATTGGTAGTCTCCATGCAGTCTTCCGAGAAGGAGGGAAACCAGAATGAAGTAACAGTTTAAAGAAATTACAGTGACCTCAGTGGAAAGCATTTGGAGAACAAGAAAGAATTACATCATCTGCTGGTGATAATGCAGCATACATGAACAAAAATACTGTTATTTACAGTATTAGAATATCTTAGAAAACATCTCTGATAATGCTATTTTTTAAATTTATATGAATATGTTCTCTTAATGACCTCAAGGGCAGGACAGACGTAATTTTTATTCTGCTTTACATAAGAAAAAAAAAATCATCTCTCTGCTCTGTAGAGAGTGATACCTGTTTAACAGTGCGTAGTCATGATACTGCAAACTTGGTGATCGGTCTTTTTTGTAATACTGAAGTTTTGGTTGCTTTGTGGGATTTTATTTTAAGCTTCCCCAAGTGGAAGTGTGCGAGTGTGAGATTCTCACCTTTCATTTGGAAAAAAATTATTTTGAGTTGTTCTGATTATGGAGAAAATATCAACTATGTGAATTTCAGTGACAAAGGTGAGGAAAAAAGAAATAATATTATGGTAGTTTTACATC
Organism: Cyanoderma ruficeps; assembly: GCA_008694505.1. Taxonomy (NCBI): domain Eukaryota; kingdom Metazoa; phylum Chordata; class Aves; order Passeriformes; family Timaliidae; genus Cyanoderma; species Cyanoderma ruficeps. The sequence goes on along the minus strand of VZDJ01001050.1, from coordinate 354,742 downwards.
AACACTCCTGGAGACATGAAATGTAATTTTGGAACACTTGGGGTGAATAATGCTGAAATCTGGTTGTATCTACCTATGTTAGAAATTGAACAGGATATTTGTGCTAACATTGACTTCTGTGTGAAACTTTACAGACCTGTTTATGTGTAAAATATGTGGGCAGATTTCTGGTACATTTCATAGTGATGCACAAAATTCAAAAAAAGTATCAGATAGTGCTGAAAGGATTTTGCATGAAATAGAATTTCAGGTGAAATGCCTGGAATGTTTGGTGAACATCTAGAACCTCCGTTAAAGAGTCTTTCTGAAAACTTCATGGCTATTCCAACTTACTAAACTGAAACTGGAGTGACTGACTATTAATCCTGGAACAATGTTTTCATCTTCTGGAGGCACAGCTCCAGGCAGACAGTTACTTCTTGCTGTTAAAAATATAGGTCATCCAAGACAATTCCTTCTCCTCAACACTTCCTCTTCTTTCTCCTTGAATTCGGTAGCAATTATGAGAGATAAAGCCAGACTGCTTTAATAGATTTTGAACACATTTAGGTAAAATCCTTCAGAAGCTTGTCAAAAAGATTTAGAGTTATGCTCTGATAGACAAAGTCTTTTCTCTCTGGAGTGCAGCCATGAGGTAACAGTGGTGTAAAGCATGCTCGAGTATGCTCAGATGTTTCTGCGTATGGCAAATTCTCTTCCATATATAAGCACCATGGAGTTCAGTGGCATGGCTCAGCCAAGGAACTAATTTCTGAGCTGATGTTTCAGTTTTGTTTCTGCCTGGTTTGTAGGAAAGAAAACATAACCTTTGCTTCTGAATGTTCTTTTCAGATGTTCTTCACCAGAAAGCACCATGTGTTTTCAATTTGGGTGGTCCTGATTACTTGGGAATTTTTGAACAGCGATTTTGGTTTTTTTATTTTTTCTTGTGAGAAGATATACATTCATCAAAACTGAAACAAGTAAAATTCAGTATTTATAAATTTTCAATCAAGCTCAAAGCATATTTCAAAATTTTGTAACAAATGTGATTGTTCTATTTTACAATAACCTTTTGTTTTGAACTCTCAGTTACTTGTGCAAAATTAACAAAATTTAACTATTTTGAAGTAAAACACATGAAAAATGATATTTTAATCTTATTTTTAAAAGTTGTTCAGCTCTGTTTCATAGGTGAAATTTCATTCTGAAATTCAGTTATAGTTTATAAAATAATAATCATATTTTCCAGTAATTTCCAATCCATAGGGACGAGGTTTCTGTTCATGGGTATCAGATATTGTTATGATTTTTTGTCAATTCAGAGAGCATTCTATTATTGAAACATAAGTAGATATTTATAACTGAATTTAAGCAATCTGTCTTTATTTCACTTACAAAACTAGGTTTCTGAGGCAAAATGTCAAGAGGCAAAATATTTTGTTAATTAATTGTGCAATTTGTTATGAGTCTTTCAATCTGTACACCTGTTTTGAAATACAGATGTCAAAACTGAGTTAAGTGGTCTCATTGGTGCCTTGAATGTATGATATTGCAACAAATATCTCTAAACCTTTAAAGCATCCTCTGGCAGGAGAAGGTGGATTTAGTATGTCTAGTACATTTTAAATGGAAAGTAGCATGCATGTATGCAAATGTCTTTGCTAAAAATTCTCAAGTGACACTGATGTTGACAAAATCACATATATAGGATCTCTTAACTCGAGAACAAAATCTCTTCAACTGCTTATGGATATAAAGAACAATTTATCTGGTATGTAAAATACGTGTGAGTCAGGTAGCACTTAAAAATGATACCTTTTGTACTTGGCAGACATTCACTGCTGTGAGATGCAGTTTAGATATCAGTAGAAGTGCAATATACCGAAACAGGATATTTGTTTAGTTTGAAAGATGTGTACCTTAAGTAGTGTTATTAGTTAGTGCAAAACAAAGTTTAAAAACCTGCTGAGAAAAACAGCTTAATTATGAAGATTATTTATCTCCTAGTCTTTGCTTTCCTGGTCCCTGGACAAGACCATAATTCAGTTTTTATACTAGGATGAAAGCCGGGCTTGTGGAAATTTTCTGTCAAATGTGAGCAAAGTTAAAACAAACAAACAATTTTTTTTAATTTAAATTGCTATGCTACTGGGGTGAGGCTACTGATTAATTTTACAGATAATGTGAGGTCATTTGGACTTAACAAAAATTCATTGCAATATGAGAATTCTTCTGTGGTCATAAGTCTCTTTTCAATTGTAGGTGAAAAAAGTTGTTCTAGTCTGCTGTCTTGAAATACTGGACTCTTAATTCAACTGACAGGATCTTTCTTGTCTGCATGAAAAAAAAATGTATGTTAGTAGATCTTAGAGATACTTTAAAAAAGGAGAACATGTAATAAAGGAATGTGTATGTTAAGAAAAGCTTGTATCTGCTGGATGAAATCTCAGCTTTCATCTGGTTATTGAGTAGTGGCTAAATGCAGCTTTTGACCTGTTCACTGCGTGGTGGCCAAGCTCAGCTTTACTTTTTTCACACATCAGTACTTCTATGTGCAGTACTTCTCAGTGCAGAGAACACTTTGACCTATAAAATGAGAAATGAGAAATGTTCACGAAGCACCTTGTGATCTAAGAATTTGTGATTTTTAGTGTGCAACAGTAATTAACCTACAATTTTGTTTGTGTGAACTGGGAAATATCTGATGATATGAGTCTGGTGCATACCAGAGTGAGTTTGTTTTATAATTATCTCTGTGGTGGTGGTAAAAAATAATCCCAGGCCATTGGGGTTGAATTTGCCTGAGCTGAAGCATGATAGACAAGTGTGTAGCTGTGGAAAAACTACAACCTGGCACTGTTGCTTTTTTACCAAACTTGAGTACAAAAATAAAAGGGAACCTAAACTAGGAGACGACTGTCAACCCTCTTTTCCCTCATAGCCTAAATATAGGATGTCTTTGGCATCACTGAAAATTGTCAGGGAGCTTTTCTGCACAAAGGAAGAATTTGTGCGACAAGCTAGATATTTTTACATCAGTTAGGGAACAGCCAAGGGAAATATACAGAAGCCACCAGTAGAAATCAAGGGTTGAACAGGATGCATGCATTGTTGCTGAACGGTCATTTTATCTTTGGCTCAACTTGCTTGGTGTGTTTACAGAAATCAATATGTATGATTAAAGTTTTAGACTTTTTTAATAGCTTGCTTCAAGCAAATGGATCCTTCAGAAGATGTAAGCCTTAGAAGTCTAATACGTAGATCTACATGAGTGCATGAATAATACCCCAAATAACGTTTATATTTCGTCCATGGTTTAGCTGAAAATCTTCAAGGGGTAACACCTAAACCAGTAAGTTTGCTGCCCCAGATTTCATAGCCTAAGAGCAGAATCCCTATCTGCTCTATCTATCTATGCATAATTATGGTGTGTAAGTTCCAAGTGAACAGTTATATTGTAGAGATCACAGCTGTTGAATGCTATAGGAAATGAGTCTTTGGATTTAACTTTTACAATGTTTACAATCAGCGATAACCTTGGGAGGACTTTCCTGTGCAGGAGACCTTCCTGGCAGGCATCCTTCAGTGAAGTGTGTGCAGATGTGTGTAGCAAAGAACACTGTATGAAAATGGGAACTGTTGATTGAAAATATATTTCTTACTTCAGCTGCTAGAGGTGGCATTACGGTGTGTGACAAATATTTCAGTTCATCTGAAAGGCAACAGTCAGATTTCTACACATTCACTTGGAAAATTGTTCTTGGAATAGTAAATTTCTTTTACTTTTTTAAAGAAAAAAAGAGTTATTTTTGCACGATTTGAAGTTGATACCGTCATCAGTAAATAGAATGATTTGTGGTAAGTGGCTAAGGTGTCATTGGCTAGCCAATGCCAGATAGTGTGTCCTCTATAAAAGAAAGAACTGGAGATAGGATTCTTATTTTTTGCAAGAGCAAATTGAAAACTTTTACCTGATAAGCTATGGGTTTGAAACAAACTCAAACATCCAAAGAAATTGTAAATATGTTCTGAAAATCATCCAGTCATCTACTCCACCTACTCTTACTTGAATTCTTTCCTATTGTGGAGAAGGGTGAGTCAGGAAGAAAGAAATAAATAATCAAGACATTAAGGGAAGTAACTGGAATGGAATACAATGGCACTACCTGTGTCAATATCTTACTGCTTTCTTTTCATGGCAGTTTTAAAGAATTAGATACTCACCAAGGCTATTTAGAGGAAATGAGAAATACCAGAATTGTGCCAGGTACAGGAGGATCTCTCAAAGGATGAAGCTGGAGGAGCTTTCCTTGGCTATAATTCTAACCTCCACATCAGGCAAAGGAAAGTCAGATTTGTTTTCCCTACCAACCAGTCGAAGTATATAAGTTGAAGTATATCCTGTAAATTGAAGTATATCCTACCAACCAGTTGAAGTATATAGCTTCCATCGTTTTTCTGTCTATAGCACTCCATTAAATGTATTATTTGTATGACCAGATATGTGACTGACAGAGAAAGCAATTTGTAGAATCATAGAATGGTTTGGGTTGGAAGAGACCTTAAATACCACCTAGTTCTAATCCCTTTGTTGTGGGCAGGGCACCTTCTGCTAGACCAGGTAACCCCATCCAGCCTGCTCTTGAAAACCAGTTGATTAGGGTATGGTGCTTATAAAGCCAAGGTTGCAGGTCCACTCCCTGTAGGGGCCATTCTCTTAAGAGCTGGATTCAATGGTCATTGTAAGACCCTTCCAACTCACAATAGTCTGTGGTCCTAGCAGATTCCTGCCCAACCTCCAGGCATGATGAGTCCATAAATTCTCTGGAATACTTGTTCCAGTACCTCACCACGGTAGCAGTAAAGAGGTGCTTCCTAATACCTAATCTAAACCTACTCTTGTTTAGCTTTAAGCCATTCACCCTTGTCCTATCACTGTATGCCTTTGTGAAAAGATCTCTCTTGAGCTGTCTCATAAGCCCCCTTTAGGTACTACCATTAAGATCAACAATTGAAGTCATGTCCCTCTTTCTTCTCTAGCTATTCCTAAATCCTGCAAAAATGCCCACTGAGATCAACATTCGTGCATTCTCAAGCTCAGCTATATGTTAAATTAAAATATTTTTCCTAAAGTTTAATATATAAAAATTAATATATAAATTAATATATTTTTTCCTGAAGTTTATGAAAAACAACTATCTATAAACTCAATGCAGGCTCAAATATAAGTGGTTGGAAATCCAGAGAATTGCATATTTCTTCTCCATATGAGTAGTAGCAAGTAATTTTAAACAAAAAGATATAGTGCAAAGTGAGAGAATCTTGTCTTAAGAATTGTTACTTGAACTGTCTCTAGCAAGGAGAAATCAAAGGAATTAAAGTCTCAGAGGGCATATAATTCTTAGTGAACCTAAATAAGTATTTGTTGGCAAAGTATTTGCCGCACAACGGAAAACATACCCAATGGCTGGAAGGTGAGTGTTCTTCTCCAAAAAGGAAAAGGACAATATGACATGTTCATTCATCAGCTTCAGTTCTTTTCTCAAGTAGTCAAGTTTTCAGGAATTGGATAAGTATTCTTATTAGCAATGTTAAGACTATCTAAATTGAAAATGTAAAAAGTCTGAAAAGAATTTATATTTCATGAGAGAGGAGAAAATTACCTTTAATATGAAAGTATATTTTAGACACAATTAAACAAGAACAAAGCTGTATACAAAGTGACACACTACTCTTTTAAGAGATCTATAACTAGTAATTACTGTATTTGTTTGATCTTTTGGGGACAATAATAAACAGTGAAAATCACAAAAAAGTTTTGTTCATGCTTAGCTATAATGTGACTCCTACATGAATGTATGATTAATACACAACTGTAGTAAAGAAAAAAAGCATACAGCAGCATTTCCTAGTCTATAATTTACACATTCTCTGCTCTGAGTAATTTTTTTCTGTTTGGCCATCTTTCATATGTCTTCCTTGATAGTCAGCATACAGAGAGAGAGAGATTTAAAACACTGATCTGTGGGACTTCTATTACATATGAAACCCCACAGTACTTGGGAAAAAAAAAAATCACTTCTTTCCATTGATAGTTCCAAAATTTTCAACAGATTTGACCAGGATTTGCATTTCTGCATGTTGAAATGTAGAGTAACTGTAAAAGTCAAAAATAAACAATACTAATGCTTAATCTTCATAAAGAAGAAACAAGTTTATGTTGGTTAGCTGATCACTTGAACAAGTATACAATTCTCACCTTTCCAATGAAGCTGTGCTCTCTGTGTCTTGAATATATGTTCCCTTCAGAACAAAAAAATTGCCCTGCAAAGATTCTCAATGAAAAAATAAGATCTTTTTATGCTTACACATAATAACTGTAAATTTAATGAAAATTTTGCACAAATGAAGATGTTTATGGTTATGGGTTAACATGATTGATTTCCTAGCATAATGAGTTCAGCAAATGCTTTATGAGGAAATGCAGCCTGAGGTATACAAGCACATAACTTTAACTCTCTTTTCTTGGAACTGGCATAAGCCAGTGGAAATTGTCGGTAAGTGCTCCTGGTGTACTCATTATGTTCTTCTTGTGTCCTCCTAATGTAACTATGTTTTTCTAAAGTGAGGAACATTCTGTGGTGCAATATGTAGTCCCATATTGGAACCCACCTGTGCTTTCATTTGGCCAACAGTTGCAAAGCATTCTTGTAGGTGATGCCTCTAATGCTCATTCTGCCTGACCAATCTGCATGTCCAGCCTAACACACAGATTAGCATCTGCAAATACTTGTTGCTAATGCCTTGGCAGTATATGCTCTCAAAATTGTGTACAACGTTTTTATACACCCACCTTTCTTACATTATGCATAAACAGGAGTAGCACAAGCACACAACCTTGCAGCAATCTCCTCTGGATACGTGGGTGCTTTTGCAGGTTTTTCTAAGGAATACTTCTTATGCAAGGATGTCTTCTAGATTGTGGTCTCATACTCTGCTGGTAGTTTTGGTTTGGAAGGCACATGGAATAACAAAAGAGAAAAGCTCTTGAAGTGATAGGGCCATCTGAAATATGCAACTTTACTTTTCAATTTTTAGAATAATTAAAAAGTAGAGATGGCTTAAAATACCTAGCATAAAACTTAGTGCAACAAAAGACAATGTTTCATTTCATAAACAGAGGTGTCTGAAAGCTAGGTAGTAGAAAAGATTTTTAGGGAGCTAGATCTTTATATTAATTATGATTTTTTTTCCAGCTGAGTCAGACAGCAAAGTTTGAAAGGAAACGTCTGGGAAAGATGGATGCCTTTATTCATCAACAGTGTCTTCTCTCCTTCTGCCACTTCCTTCTTTCATCCCTAATGAAGAGCTTTGTATCCATAACTGGGAGCTATGATGTACATAAAAGTGTCCTTCAACAATTCTTCATCTCTGTGCATCCATCCTAGTACTTCTAAGGTCCCCAGACACATGGAGGTCTGGCATTCCCTGTGTGTTCTCCATGAGGGTTGTTAGGGGTACAAATGACATGCAGGCCAGTACATATAGAGAAAAATAGTGGAGGAACTCAGGACAGCTCAACTCCTTTTGTCTTTGCTTCTAACAAGTAAAAAGAGTAAGGTGTAATGAGTTAAAAAAAAAAAAAAAAGTGGGAGAAAGGAAAAGGTAAGAAGTCCAGGCATGTGGGGTAGAAACATTTCAAACCGTGGGCTTTTGTGGTTTAAATTACATCTCTAGAGGAAAATGCTTGAGGAGAAAGGTACCTTGGATGGTGGTAAATTGCACCTGTAGCTGTAAAATGCAAAAAATATGTCGTTCAAGTCAGTTTTCTTGGAAGATTTTGAGACAGCATACCTTGTGACTACTTCGTGCACAGGAACTGGTTTGTGATGCTTGCACCTGCCTGAAAAATGAATTTTAATTTTGTTGTTATAACTTTCGGTTTTATTCTTTGAAGAAGTAAATGGTCTGCAATGTAACTGCCAAACAGGCAGATACAGCAAAAGGACCAAAGACCGATTACACCTTGTGCAGTGAAATAAAAGTAATTTACAACCTGTCAACCACTTGGAAAGACACTGGCGATGTATTTTAGTGAGAACAGCTGAGGGATTGGTGGCCCAAGCTGGAATGCCGCAATCTTCCCAGAGAGAGGTCTCCCAAGAGGCAACCTTCCAGGGGTCCCGGGCAGTACTCTGGCCGCTGGCAGCCTCAGCAAGGTGGGCACAGCCCATGGCTGCAGGTGGTCAGCTCCCAGCAGTGATTTCAGCTCTGTCCTGTGAGATGATCCTGGGCTGCCTCAGAGACAGAGAGTCAGGAATGTCATGTGGCCATTTCACAGGGGAAGCCTTTATTGTCCAGCACCCTGCAAAGGGGGCCAGGGACAACAGCTCTCACCTTAACTGGGCAGAAACTGGGGTATTAATGGGGGAAAGCGAGGGTGGAACCAAAGGGGAAAGACCAATGGGTTAGAAAGAATCTACATGGGTATATCGGAGCATTGTGGGAACACCCCACATTTTAGTAGGTTTGTTTCATGTGGGCATTTTTATCATCTTTCTTGATGAGGAGTTGGTGAACAGTAGGTTGTACCTGCACTCATTTGTTTGAGAACTTGAGAGTACATGCCTAGGAAGAGCTGGCTATTATCTCTTAATCCAAGAACTGGAGATTTTCGAATCACAGCAACAGATGTTAAATTAATAGGGGAAAAAAAGTCCATATTTCCTCAAAATGTAATAATCAAGCCGTAGAAAGGCACAGATCCAAAGATCTGAAATCATAGGTGAGATGAAAATAGGCTTATACTTGCACTTGTTTTTTTACTGTCTCTTAAGTGACTGCTTTGGTTGGGGTGGGGTGGCACTAAAGACATTTTCATTGAAGTCAATGTAAATTCTGCATCTGAAAAAGCAAAATTGTCATTTCTACTGAGAGGGAAAAATTAAAACAATTAAACCACATACCCTCCAGGGAGGCATTTCCTCTCCTGATGGAACAATTTTTAATTAGCATAATCATAACCAGAAAATATTTCTTATAGAAGTACTGGTCTTGCCTGACTAAGCCTTATATTAATATTCTGAAATGGTTATCTTAGATTATGCATAGCACTTGTTTTTTTGAAAACATTCTGTAATCACAAAGGAGGAAGCAGATTTAATGGAAACATTACTTACAAAAATTGACTATATCTTTATTTTTAAAGAAAAAATTCATGTACAGGTATTTGTAAATACACAAATAAATTAAAAAGCCCAAACACAACCCAAGTAAATGCAAAACAAGTTTGCTTGTATATCCATAGTATTTGGGGTAATTTTTTTTCTATGAATTAGTGAAGGAAGAATGTAGCTCATAATGTTTTAGGAAAAAAAACACCTCCAAAACCTTAAAAAACTTCATCAGGAACTATCAGAGGAGTAACTTTCAGGTTTAAGTTTCTAACAAATTACTCTGCCAGTCCCATGTGAGCTTTATAATTGAAGATCTCTGTTGCACAAATATTTAATGGGGGTGCCTCAGCTTTAGTTGTTTGGATTATTTGCTTGTTTTGGAATCAAAAGGTCTAATTTTTATTTTGCATTTCTTTGTTTCTTCCTTTCATTTTGGGGATCCCAATTTAAAATACCCCCCTCAAATGGACTTGCCCATGTCTAGCCTTTTGTTACTCCAGATATGAAGTAGGCTTCAGTCTTAAATTTCTATATTACTGTCAAGTATAATTAAATTTATCAAGAAACCTACCTGAAAAGGTTTGGTTTGCAACACTAAACAACATTAACCTGAAGAAACATAGTCTAAAAGTCTGAATAGCCCAAGTGTAACCAAAGCTTATGCATTCTTGACAGAAATTAGGAGAGGGGGAAAGAAAGATATTTGCTACTAATCTCCAGAATAATCTCAGCTGTCTGAATGTCTTGATGTTCTAAATCTCTCCTATCCTGCCTGCCCTAGATTTCTCTAGGGAAATCTTTAGTAGCCAAATACCTAAATTAAGAGTTTTGCAGTGGTTGCAGCTCTGCTTGTTTAAACTTCTGATGTTTAAGCCCACTTAAAATGCTATTTCAGTGCTGCCTATTATTTTGCAATTTTATTCACTGCTATTAAAAAAAAATAGCATGTGCCTGCCGCTGTTTCTGGACAGAAAAGAGTTGAGCAGAAACACTGAGCTCCTTGGGTTGTTCTGGCTTCCAGAACCATGCCACTTAAATGTAGAGAGAATGCCTCTTCCCACACTTCTGTCAGAAACTGCATGATGTGGATCATGCAATGTGGATTCTGGAAGGTTTCAACTGCTGTTAAAGAATTATTAAAAGAATAACAATGAAAGAGTATTATGGAAGTAAATTTTAGAGGAGCAGTTAAAGCTGATACTTTAAATATGTGTAATAAAGTGTAGAGAGACATACCACTAGCATTTTATCTGATCTCTCTGTATACCTCTCCTTGACGTTGAAAATAGTTGGTATTAAAAGTTCACTAAACAGGAACTGCTCTTCTGGTACAAAAATGGGGGGCGTGGTGTTGTGTGTCTTTGTATAGTGAATTATTCAGGGGTCTTTATAACCTGCAATGGTAGGTTGTCTGATGTAAAACACAAAAAAATGCCCTTTTTTGCTACATCTCTACAAGTTGTTGAGTTTCAAAGTTAATCTCAATCACAACTAATGGCTGATAATAGTGGTTTTGTATGCCTGGTTATTGCCTTCAGTAACATTTGTGCAGTGACAGAAATGTCATTACTTTTCATCTAAGGAAAGAATAGCAAATGTCAGGATATGAAAGAAGAAAGACACTGTTTTCCTTCTACCTTTCCAAAGCTAATTGGAATAAATGACAATAAGCAGACATTTTTATGTTAGCTCAGAAGAGCTGACAATGTGAAGTTTCAACTACAAGTTAATGTAAAATTTGCTCAGCAAAGAGAAATGACACACTTTGCTGTATGGTACTGAAATACAGGGTTAATGTCTGATTTGGGGTAGGATGTTTTTCAAATGAGTTATTATTGTAGAATTGTTGGGCCAAATCCTTGAAGGCTGCTTTTTTTTTCCACTGTTTTTATGCCACAGAAGAGCCTGGCAGGATGTCACTTCACTGTTGATTAGCTCTAAGGACTTCTTTCAGTATCAATTGTATCTGAGTACTGCTTTACAAATATTTTTTTTTCTGCAACTTACAGAGACAACTCTCTGCAGACCATGTGCTGTAATTATCAGTGTCTCTTAACATGGTGTTCTTCTCTCTGTAGTTGCCTAGTTATTATACCTAGGTTGCACATACTTTTACTCTGAAAAACAAATTCACATGGTGAATGACAGTAATTTGTTTCATCTTCTATATATGTAAAATGAAATAAATTTTTCTTTGGAAAATGCGTGTTGATTTTTTTTTTTTTAATTAGAACTCTTTTAATACCTTTAAGAGTTGTTTAGCCTCTTAGAGAAGATATATGGGAGTCCTTTGCAGCATGTGCCCTTGTTTAAGAGATGTTTTGCTGAAAAGTTTGACACAAACTCCTCTTTTACAGCATGCCTCTTGCTGTTAAGTGGATTGTTTGGCTGTTGTAAACCTCTTTTGTCAAGTGGGTGTTCTGATTATGAGCCAGGGTCTACTCTTATTTCCATGCAGGTTCACCCAGGACCAAACTATTCACATACATCTCTGTTTCATTATCTCCTGGGGTTTGGGGTTTGCTTGTTTGGGATTGTTTTGGTTCATATTTTAAAACTGGTTTTATTTTCCCAATTTTTCTTTTTTCCTTTTAAAATAGTAAAATGAGGAACATATTATGTACAAACGCCACATTCATGGTCAGCATCAGGAAAAATGGCTAGCCTTTTTCCATTATGTGCTAGGCAAGCCACTGGGAAAAAAGTGAGAATAACTATATCGATCTCCATTTTCTTGGGAATGTGCAGCTGGATACAAAACTTTGCTTTCTTAAAAGGAAAGAGAAATGAGGAATAAAGTGAACTGGCTGCAATGTTCTTTTCAAGAGGCAGACCTGTGGATCCTCATTTCAATGCAGACAACTCATCACAAGTCAATTCCAATAGTCTCCGTAGGCTTACAAGTCCTTTGTGAATTTGTTACTTCTAAGAAATTTCAGATGAGGTTTTGGATGATGTCTGGGTCTGATTTGTTCAGTGATTCTCTTATGCTACCACACAGTATATCATTTTTATTTAAAAAAACCTCAATGCAATGCTTTTCTCAGGGAATATAATTTTGGTGCAATTTTAAAAATCTAAATGAAAGATTTGCAATATTTTTATTTATCCATCCCTGGTGAAAACTTGCTCAGGAATGCTTTTATTCAGCACAAGAAAATCAGGTAAATTAATTCCGTGTTTTGTGGTCAGTACAAAGACACTAATATTTGTCCTCTGAGTACAATTATCATGTATAGTCTACTTTTATCTCTCCTTTTTGTGCATGTGAACAGTTCTACCACTTGCCTTTATTATTTCCTGTAATTTTATCCCTTCTCTCTCTTTAGCGGTTAGAACAAACTGTGTGTTGCTCTAGGGAAACTTACGTTAAGGGCTTGTGACCTTTGGCTTAAATTAGCTTCTATAAGGTATAAAGGTTACTACCAGTTAATGGGGGGATTATTGGGCGGTGCTGAGCTGGCTTGGACTTCCACACCTGGCTTCATGAGTGAATTATAAACAATTTGTGCTTGAGAAAAAAAAAATGAAATATTAAATGTGTTTAGAGTGGCTTAGTACTTTGGGGATGGAGGGAAAAATATTTCAAAAAAGTGCATTTCAACAGATGGAAAAGCAACTGCACATAAAACTGACTTCCCAGTTTAAGCCCCAAAAGGGAAGGTGCTGAATCATGAAGGTTTACTCATGTGTCCATTTCCCCTTTGGGATAGCTTTCTCTGCAAAACAGACCAGGATTTTTCTCACTTCCTTTTAGAAGTATTATACTGCTGTGTAGAAAATACACCTTGGTGTTATCTTTGGAATGAAACACATTCAGCTCATCTTGGTTTTTAGTAATACTCACTATGATAAACAAAGTGGTCTTTATCCATGAAGTTGATGTCATCTTAAAACACCTAAAGCCAGGATTCTTGCTGATTTGCATGTGTATGAAATCATCTTTTAGTAGCTGTAGCCTGGTGCTTTAATTTCTGGAGGTCCATGTCAGATTCTAGACTCTATGATTTGTGCATTTAAAAAAGAGCTGGTCCAAGGAATAGTTTGTCCTGTCTGCTACACACTAGCCCAGTAGGCCTTTGAAGATGACACTCAGGGGTGTATTTTCTTCCTCTCTATTTCCCTTATCAGTCTGAAGGGAGAGGCAGCATCCTCAAAACTAATTTTTATCTGTGAAATGGGAGCTTCAAGAGAATGCTGCAGAGAATTAATTTCCTAGGGTGTTGTTGAAACAATAGTTAAACAAGTTAATAGTTTCCCCATGTTTACTTTTCATGATAGGTAAATCCTTTGAGGATAAGTTCTTTTGGAACAAATATGAAAGGGTTAGGTTACTGTAACACAGTTTTACTCTTCCCAATACCCACAGAACAACAAAGGGGAGATAGTCTAGTGCTGAAGCACTCTAAGGACTGACTAATGCCATCTTTTGTGTTTTGAGCTTCAAGACTGGAAATTTAACCCAGGTGCTTGAAACATCCCCTCATATCCCCTTACCATCCTAGGAATGAGCTGTGAAATTCAAATATCTCTGCATGCCCCTAATCTCATTATAATTTTGAAAAAAATGCTGCTGTGACTTATTAAGCTTTTGGAAAAGCTGGAAAAAAAATGAGGTTTTCCTTAGCTTATTCCTAGAGTACTTTCTATTTCTTGATGGGCAAACACATGTAAAGCACACATCTGGACTAACAAAAAAGAGTTTTGGGTATCCAACACAAGTGTGAAGAAGGTAGCACAAGTGTGTGATTATTGCTCATTAAACATTTTGTTCTCTTGAGACCAGCTCAAGCCTTTCTGCTGTGAACACCCTTTTTAGGAATGGAAAATTATCTCCAGCTGAGTAATAATTCTATTGATTCTTGGTAAGGTAGGTTGTCTCTGGATACATATTTCTGTGATCTTTGCTCATGTCTAGTTTCACCTGAATGTCAGTGGGGGAGAGTAGGAAGGTGCAATGATTTTTCCTCAAAGGGTTCAAAATTACTTTTAGAACAATTGTCCTTTTCAAATTTGTTGCAATGGTTGCTCTTGAAAGGTATCTTTCATTCCCAGTTAACATTTATAGAGTTTGAAAGCGTTTTATCCATGTTCAGAATGGGAAGATAGATCAGTGCTGTATAGCAAATATTCTAATATAGAAACTCTCATAAAAGTAATTGAAGGAATTGGAGCTGGGAGAAGGGACTTCCATATCTCTAAGAACAAAGACTATAGTGACAGAATTGAATACTTCTGAGTAAATCAAGGATTGTGTCATTGTGGCATGAAAAAAAAATTTAAGGGAATTTAGGTGATATTTGGAAAGGGAATATTTGTCTAAGATAGTGTGTTGTAAACAGCTATCTTGCATTACCTAATGCAAGTTGTCACTGAGACTCATTCAGCTGCTCTGCTTACAGAGACTGATTTATTCCAGCTGGCTTTCAAGAGGCACAGATGTGTTTACACCTTGATTAAAATATACAAGAAATAGAGAACTAAGAATTACAAAGTCCTCCTAATGGTACAGCAAAACTCCTTCATCTTATCCATGCCCATTATTTTCCCTTCCCCATGTAATCTCATTAATGGAGCTGTTTGGCCTGACTAAATAAGGCAAACCAAATCTTCAGAATCACTTTTTACTAGATGCTTCTCTTCAAAAATAGATTTCTGCGCAGCATTGTAATTCTGACTGCACTACTGATATGGAATTTGTTCGAGTTGTACCAGCCCATGCAAACCACCAGCTTTTATTAGCTTAAATTTCTCAGAGCTCTTTCTAGTGTTAGCTATTTTTGCAACATTTTGCAGATGTTCAGTTCAGACCTCCTCTAGAGAATTGTTCACTTAGTACTCTGGAACTGATGCAAGGGAAACTTAGATCATTTAAAATCATCCCAAGTTTGTATACATAATGTGTAATAAAAGGGGGAAAGAGGGATGTCAGTTGGCAAAATAAAAAGTGGTTTGTTTTCTTATCTATAGTTTTAGGAGTGCATAGAGTTTGGTTTTCATAAATATTTTTATTAAAGTATTTAAAAATAAATGAGCATACTCGTTTGGGTGTTTGGTTTTGGTTTTTTTTAGGGGGGAGGGGTAGTTAAATTTCTTGTGTAACAAATTAACCTGGCTATTTGCAGACCTTGTGGAATTCTTTTGGGAAGGCTTAATATGTGAAATAGTTGCATTTCAAAATATGTTGTCATGGCTCTTTTAATAGCATTTTCTACAAATCCTAGGATCCATGAGCTCAAAATCAGCTTAGCAAGTCTTCTTCATTGTAAAATAGCTTGAGATGAAGAGCTAATACTGCATCTGAAAACTGATGGAGTTTTTAGCAAGAGCTCCACTTTCTGTCCAAGCATGTGGATACAGGATGTTTGGTTGATACCACAGAATCACATAGTGGCTGAATGTTGAAGGGACCTCTAGAAATCATGTCACCTAGAAACAGGGCAAGTGACTCCACAGCTTCTCTGGGCTATCTGTTCTGGTTCCCAGCCACCCTCACAGCGTACCTCCTTATTTTCAGAGAGATCTTCCTGTGTTTCAATTTGTGCCTTTTACATTTTGACCTGTAACTGGGCACCACCAAAAAGTGCCAGGCTCAATCCTTTTTCCTTCAGGTATTTATACAGACTGATGAGATTTCCCATAAATCTTATCCAAGCTGAATAGTCCCAGCTCTCTTTTGGAGTACCCAGAACTAGAAAGGGGACTCCAGGTGTGGTCTTACCAGTACTGAGTATAAATAATCCTTTTTCATTTCCAGAGGTCACTTGACAAGATCCCTCACCACTGAGTATTTGACTGTTTAAGAATACAGATCTTTAAAGAGCCAGGTGATTTGCTGAAATATAAATAAACAATGCCAGAATAAATGGCCAGTTTTCACAGCAAGGTCACCCCTCCAGTTTTTCAGGGACTCTGTCTGGGTGCACTACAACTGTGCAGGTGCGGGCAGCCCTATAGATTTACCAGTGATCCGGAAAAGAAGTAGTTTTCATTAGGTAAGAAAGTATGTTGGCTATAAGGTTTGTTTCAGGTGGGAGCAGATATAAGGAACTGAAAAAACCTGTGTTAAACTGAAAGGACAATAAAATGGCAAATGAAGTTGAATATGGGTTTAAATGTGAAGCAAACCAAAGAACATTGTTTGTCACTCAGTGTGTGGCAAATCAATATAGCTCCTCATTGCAATCTGCTGTGAACACTAAAATTTTGTGTAAATAGTAAGAAAACTGGATATTCTCATGGAAAATGAGTCCAGTAGAGGGTATCTGAAAAAGAAATTTGAAAATGTAATTTTTGTACAAGGAGGTTCTTTCAATACAAATTGTTGAAATCAGTGACGGTATTATCAGAAAAAGACATGGTTTTTACATGCTTCTAAGGGTGTGCAATGTTGGATGGAGCGTAGGGGGTCAGTGGAAGTGTGATTTTATGGAATACCATTGCCCTTGAGACTTTGTTGCCTTTGTGTATTAAGCCAAAGTAACAGCAATATCTGTTCATTACTTCCCTCTGGACTATTGGGTAAAATTAATACCTCATAGTATTTGAACTTCAAGGAAATTAGCTTTAAGGTGATGTCTCTGTAGAAGACAGTTCAAACAGTGGGAGTTTTACAGAGGAAGATTATCCACAGCTAAGGTGTTATGCAGTGGAAAAATTGACCTTCATTGCTTTACTTGGGTAAGACCACATTGTCTGCTGCTGAAGCACTATAGTCACAGCTCAAGAGGCTCTGGCAGACTACATATGAGCTTTTTTGGAGCTGATCACAGGAATGTTTGGGATCAGCAGAGTAAAAACATGAAGTAAATGCCTAGAGTTCAGAGTGGCAACACAACTGAAACAATAATTTTCATCTCCTGGCATCAGCTCTCTGCATCAGGTGTAATTTTCTTCTGTGATTACTTTGCTACAACTTGTTATGATATTAATAATCTTCAATGTTTATCTAAAGTAAAACAATAAGGATCTGGGGAATGCATGGGTTTGCAGGGGGCAGAGGTGTTTGGGAGTTTTGTTCTTTTTTTTGTGCAAAATTTTGTAATTAATTATACATCAAACTAGAAGCTGCTAAATTTGTTCTGTTACTGAATGATAAAACATGCTAATGCACTGCCAGAAAGCACTCCTATATCCTTGTAGTTGCTTTCCCCACCTTTTTATTAATTTTGCTGGATATTTAAAAGTAGAAAAATAACTTTCTTTTCTACTTGGCTACTAGTTGCTTAGCAGCAGACTTAAAGCCCATTGGAGTTCTTGAAAATTTCTCAATGTCTACTGTGAGATTTTAGTCTGAGTCTCATTTCTTAATTTCATTTGGTCAAAAGCTCTTTAAATGCCTTTAAACTCATTTGAAAACTTGATCTGTCAGGGTGCTCCATGTGTGTTCATAGTTTAGTTTGTGCATGTCAATGTTCATATGGGTTTATGTCAGCCCTAGGAGTAGAAGAATTTCTGAACTTGCTTACATGACTTGAAGTATTTTCATACAAGCAGCTGATACTTGAACTGAAAGTGTCTAAAATAACCAAGACTGTAAATTGTTAATCTGGATCACTGTTCTGCGCTGGTTACTAGCCTGAGTATGAATACTGCACTGGAGTTGCCTTAAGGATATTAGATCAGAGACCTGAATTTCCTAAGTCATGTTTAGTGGTTAAGAAACAACTTCTTGCTTTTCAGGTTGAAGTCTATTAAGGAGGTATGTTTAGCCATGCAGCTTTTGGCAGGAAATCTGAGGATATGGCACATGTAAAGGACTCATTTTATGAGGAGAAAATCATGTTTCAAGTTCAAGTGGAACTCGAAACATAGTTCTTAGCACTTGAAGATTACAGACCTGTCATAACTCAGATTTTTTTTCACAATAAAACCAGGATGCTTTGTGCATCCTGCTGCTCTACTAAAGGCCTATGCTCTTAGACCAACCCTCTGGAAACACAAGTAAGCTGGACATTTCTCTGAGCTCCTTTTCTATTTCTGAATTGCACAGATAAATTATCTTAAATTAGACATTTTTTTACACGATTTAAAATGAGACCTAGGAATCTCAGCTGTCAACATGTTCAGATGCCTCCTGGAAAACAGACAGTGTTCAGGCATTTCCTTCATGTTGATTAATCCCCTGGATTTCAAAGGAGTTTCTTCCCCCTGGTGCGGTTCAAGGTGCTAAACTTCTTTCTCTGACCACTTAGGCCTACCTGTTGTTAATCTACCAATTTTAAGTACTGATTATGCCTATCAACAGAGAAGTGACTTAGGGAAAATATAGAGAAACTGGATTTCAAAATAAAAAACACTGAACACACTGTCTTTTCTCAGACATTGCTGAACAATCTCTCTATAAAATGTTCACATGCTGATTTAAAACCTACTTATTTTGACTATATGTAATAGTGCTGCTGTAAAAGATGAACAAATTATTTCTATTTGTCATAAACATCTGTTTCATTGTGTGTGATTCTGCATTGATGTTAGCTGCTAAAATACTAGTTGAGGAGCAAACACAAAGCTTTCTCTAGGTTACATAATGCTTCAAGTGGTGGCAAATGTGGAGCTTCATGAAATAAAAATACCAACTTTCTGTGAAGGAAAGGTGGATGACTGCTGTTCAAAGTGGAGTCTACGTTCAGCTGATGTTCTTTTCCTCAAGACTCCACACAGAAATAGAAGTTCATTCATTCTGTGCGAGGAAGTGGCACAAAGTAGGTGAAAGACAATGAACTGATCTTCTGCCTGAACTGAGTGAGGCATGGGAAAATATTTTGAAAAAAGTAGAGGCATACACCTGCTGTAAAGCAAACCATTCTGTACAAAATGCACAGTTAGAAAAAGCACACAATATTAACATATGGTGGTAATCAGTGGACTGATAACATTGAAAAAGGCATGAGAAAAACACCAAAGAGAAAGTAGTACTGCATTAAAAATTTTCTCTGTTGTAGGAGAAAGGTAAAAGGTTCTAAGGTTCTGCATCTGAAGTCTCCACATTTTTTTTTAACTTGTTTTTTTTCCAAATATAGAAAAGAGGTGTCTAACCAGTTCAGCTATTTATCAGCAAGGCACTGTTGATAATCCTGGGAAAAAACCGTCTACCATATTTTTTGACATTTCATTACAGTGTATATATATAGCATTCTAGATACGGGTTATGTGTTTGGTGGAGTTCTCTTTTTGCCTTTCTTTTAAATATTTAGTTTCTTTACCTTGTCATCTTCCTTATTTGTTTCTCATATTACTAAAGTTAAATGGGATTTCCCGAACATCACTGTTGTCTGCCTTCTACTTTAGATTCTGTTTCCATAGTAAATTATTTTTCACTTGGCATATATCTGACGGAAATATTTTCATTTATAGAATCTGGAACAAAACTTGCCCTGCCTCCAGACATATTCTAGTTGAAATTGAAGTTGGCCATAACTCACTAATACTCAGTTTCTAATGAGGTCTTAGGCTGACTTAAAGTAAATGAGAAACCTAATAAATTAAAATAGTCATTCAGAGTCCACAAGAAATCAGAAACACTGTGAGCAAACACAGACATGTTCCACAGTGATAATGGATTCCTGTGAGTTGAGTGCTGTGAGAATATGTCAGCTCTTTTGTCTGACATTTTTTCAGCTATCTTAGTGAATAAGAACTGAAATTTCAGGATAATAAGAGTAATAAGACTGATATAGGGTCTTTACTGTCTGATGTATTTTGAATCACAAAGTTTAAAAACTATGTAGAGTGTTGGGTAACAGATTCTTTTTTTCTTGTTTTTTTAAAGTAAAAAAAGTTGATTTACAAATGCTAGTATATAGGCTGAATGAATACAGGTCTTGAATGAAAGCATACTTTTTATGCAATACAGGAATTAACAGCTTGTCATATTTTGACAATACGTTTACTTCATTGAACTGCTGCACTTGTAGGACAGCATAAGTGGATTTATCCCACATAATGTGTCTTCAGGCAAAATGATCATTCCTGCATCACACACATGAACAAGTATTTCAAGGACATAACGTGAAGAAACAATTTAATCATAACTCTGAGGAAATAAAAGGCATTTCAGAGATTTAGGCAGATAAATCAAGATTTTGTCACTGGATTTAAAACCACAAAGTAAAGTTCTTAACTGAACTTGAACATTATAGAGATTAACTTTGTAGAAATTAACATCTTGTTCACTGGTAGTCCAATGAGATATCAATCCTAAATTTCATACACAGACCAAATTTTCAAGGTGTTACCAGCTTAGTTCAGTAACTACCTGTGTACCTATGGCCTTCATAGAATATTGCCTTTAAAGCTTTCATTACAGAATTATAGTAAATGTTTAAAACACTCCTGGAATGTTAACAGCAGTATATACATACAGTTAAACTCTGGACTGGATTCATCTTGCCAATACCTATTGAAAATCATTTCAACATGCTGATGGCTCTTTGATGATTTGTTACACACACAAAAAAAAAATAAAATTACTTTATTTAACCTGAGCAGAAATAGGGAGGTGCAGCTTTTTTGTTTTAGAAACTGTTCTCACAAGGACTAGAAAAATATCAAGGGTATAAGTATCAGTCAGACAGCAGTCTTTATCCCATTATGGTGTTCAGAGTTGCTTGGTGATTTTTATTTTCATTTTTAGCATTTTTTTTCTTTGCTTGAGAGAAAAAGAATTAGACCTGAGCATAATATTTCAGTAAGTCCTTCTCATTGTGTCCACTTGCCTTTGGTTACTCTCCCTTAATAAATTGCTATCAATCTTTAGAAGCATTTAACAAGCCTTCCTCTGACTTTATACATCATGGTGCTCCAAAGTCCTATTAAATATTTAACAAGTCTTACAAAAATTGCATGCAGGTGGATTATGGTGAAAGATCTTTAAAATACAACATATTTTATGTTGTGGTGTGTTGCACAGCACACCATTCCTTCATGATGACTTCCAGTAACTCTGATGTCCAATAAGAAGGTACAAGAAGTTTGACTGTGTCTTTTTTCTTATCTGATGTTTAGGTCTTAATTAAAGACAAGACAATATGGGAATCCTCAGACATAAATAGTCTTTGAATCTTTTTCTATTTATTCAGCTTTTTAAATTGTTTACAGAGGACACAGGGTAGTCTACAGTAAAATGTTACACATGCTTCTCAGTGAGGGGAAAAAACCTAACCTGTAAAACAAATCCTTATTTTGTTTAAATACACAGATCACCTTCTGAATAGAAATGCTATGTTGTTTACCTCTCTGCACTTTCAAATTAAAAAACGAGTCCATTATTCAAGAAAAATTCTAAAGAAGCAACAAGTACCTATTTCAGACTGTGACACTAGTACTGGCAAATCCTCCCAGCTGACTGGCAAATCCTTCAAAACTGACCAGTTTTGTTTCTGTAGAGTGCTAACCTGCTATTAGTGTGTGAGAAATGTTTCCTTCTGCTTTTCTGAATATGCTAATTCTTTTCAGTAGATAATCACCACATTGTGGTTGTAAAACTTGGATAGATTTTCATTTTGTTTACAGCAGCAGGACAGTTATTCTGATGCAGGAGAAGAAAGAGGGTGTGAACTTTGAAACTGGCTTTATTTACACCAGGGCTTCAGTCAGGCTGAAGCATGGTTCCCTCCCTGCTCCCACCCATATATTCAATGGCTCGTGCTACGAATTATTTTCGCTTTCTGGGGTGATTTCTTCTGCCCTCAGCATCCCAGGTGATTACCCTACTTGTTAATCCATAAAACCATTTCTGATACTTATTTGTCACATGCATTGCACAACCAGGCAAAGTAATACATAATGAATATCTGTGCATTGGCAAATGTGTGTGATATTAGGTACTAATATAAACTTTTTACGTGTGTCATTCCTCCTCCCCCTTCCTCTGAATATTACAGTTCTAAGGATTTTAGGTTTTAAAAGTTTTCTTTTGAAAAGAATTAGTTTAATTCTCACAATGCTTCAGTTGTTGGCCTTATACCCAAGAAGTTAGTGAGGTGTTTTAAAAAAGTATTTGAATCTCTTTAATGGGCAGGTTTCTGTATGCATTTAAATGAAATAAGTGATACTGGGAACAATCTATAGTTCCTCTCAATTCTTGGCTACATTTGATGCTTCTTCATGAAAAGTAGCCTTGTTTGATCCAGACCTCTAAAAATGAAAGTACCAGTAGGTAGCAGGAAGATAGCGAAAGTGTTCGCTTTGTGGTTGAAATTTTTCTGACATAAGCTGAGGATAACAATACCTTAGCTCACTGAAAGAAACAAATGTTTTTTAGTTCCTTTTAATTTACTTCCTTTTAATTTAGTTCCTTTTAATTCAGTCATTGCCCTCTACAGTCTTTTCCTGTCAAAACTGAAGAACTTCTCAGCCCTTCAAATCTCTGTTTATAATCTCTGTGGATTGGCAGCCAGTTCACCTCCTGGATCATAGCTGGTTTTCTTTTTCTCTCTTCTATCTTCCCCTTGAGATTCAAAGAGTGGAACGACAAGATATGTACGTGTCAGTATGTGTTACAGGAACAAATAGATGACCTTGTCCTCAGTGACCTTCTTGATGAAGCCAAACTTTATTCTCAAGTACTGTTGCACACTGAGCTGATGACTTCAGAGAACTTCCAAGGATGACTCAGAGATTTTGTTCCTCAGTTTAAGTGTCAGTTCTGTGTTGTTCCTCCACAGCACAACTACACCTACTACATCCCTGAGGCCCTTCTAGAGTTCTTTGCCATGGGCACAGCATCTGACTACCCTTAAAGAGCCTGGAATGACCTGCATCTCAGAGATTCCAGGTGCCTCACCTTTCCAAGTGTCTAAAAGGGAAGTGATAAGCAGCTGTAACCAGTACCAACCCTTGAAAGATGCATCCTACTCTTGCAATTTTTCCATCCTGAAAGTCACCTTAAGAACTACCATTTTATCCTCTCCTGTATCTCTCCCCCATTGTTAAAATTATTTCTTACTCAACCCCACAGCAATGGAATTTCTTTATAACACTTCATGTGGAACCTTGTCATAGGCCATTTGGAAATCCAGTCAGGATTAATTCACATGGGTATTGCTATCCTTCTGCAATTCCAATAAGTTAATAAAGCAGAATTTCCCTTTACAAAACCCACATTGATGACTCCCCAACAAAACTGTGCTCACTTGTGTATGTTAAGTAATCTCTTTCCCCAAAATTGCCCTTCAAATCATAGTTTTTAAAGATTTTTATGGGAGTGTATGGACTTATTTGATTTGCCGAACTACTTAAGAAGGGCTGTAAGAAAAAAATCAAAATGAAGAATTTAAACTGAGAACTTTATTACGATGATTGATTTTTATTTCCATGTAACACTCACCAGATTGTTATATTTCATAGTGTATTTGAATATTTTGGAAACTTTACAAAAATTAACTTGATGTGTGAAATTCACAAATGAGATTAAGTATTTCTTTTTTTGGATGGAGTGCACAAAAATCCCTGGCAGACAAGTGTCTTGACAGTGAATTCTTCACTGTATTATTAAAGATTTTGTCGTTGGATAAATAGTGATTTTGGAATTTATTGCATTTGTCCAAGAAAAAAAAGTCTAGTTCAAATACAGTTGTGCAGAAAGTACAAGGAGACTAGATTCACATATCTTAAAATTCAATTTTAGGATGAAATGTTCTCAGTTCCATGGAGGTTAAGTCCTCCTTGGAAGAATATGACTGTGACAAGTTACTCTAGATGCTTTCCCTTTGCACAGCTCAGGCGCAGCAGACTCTTTTTTGCTATACAGTCCTCCTGAGTTGTATTGCAGGTGGCTCTGGAAACCTTCAGAGATGTAGGAATAACATGAATCTCTGGAAATTTTGAGATGAGAGTTTAGAAGAGGGGAAGATGTTGATGACCATGACAATATCTCCAATGGAAGGGCTTCAGGGTTTACAGTGGGGCTCCAATGCCTTTCTTCCTTTTTTTCATAGAATTAGAGTGTACAATGCATCCCCTTCCTCGCACTCATCCAAACATACATGACCTACCCTAAACACACTTCCTGTTTGGGAAAGTCCCTTTGTGCATCAAGTAAACTGACTCTGGCTTATGCCTTGAACATTCTCTTCAGCATTAAAATCACAGATTTTTGTGCACTGTAGGAGACAGTGCAAATAAAGAAGAGTGCTTACTGGATCTTACAAGTACATGAAGGATCTTAGGTGACCACAGAATCTAAAAGATTATGGAGAGGCTGAAGGACTCCTGTACCCTCTAGTACATGAGTTTGCATCTATTCCCACTATTAGCATGAGGAAAAATCAACTCTCTCGTTGGTTTTTTAGCTCTTATTCATCCTTAGATAAATAAGTACAGATTTTCAATCTTTTATTTTCAGGTAATGCGAATTTCTTTCTGACTTTGCAGCTGCTTAGGTAGTTTCACACTCCAAATTCATACTGCAGGGTGATCCTTTTGTTCATTAGCTTGTCTGCTACAGTTTCCTCACTGTAGCTGGTGCTGCCTCCCACCAGGATAGTCTAGTCTAGGATACTTTTGGGCCACCATCAGACTAGGGAGTTGCCAAAATAAATGTTTTCTATAAAGATTTCACACTCATGTCTAATGAAATAGACATTTTTCTAACTGTTGCTTTAGAGCTTAGGTTTTCTTCGAGGTTTGTAATGAAAATATTTCATGACCTGTTGACATATTCATATGGTGATTTTCAAAAGAGATATTTCGTTTACAAAATGGTCTTGGCAACAAGCTGGAGTATCTGGGAAGCTGAACAAGCCTGTTGACAGGCAAAATTAGGACTGAATCATAACTGATACTATGTTTGCAGCTGAGCCATTTTTAAAACTGACCAATAGTGTTTGCTCTAGTGTTCTTGAGAGCTCAAGAGTGAGATGGGTAATCAGTGCATACTCACAGTGGTGATTGTGATTCTGGAGCTAGTTACATGAATGGCAGGTTTTGACAGAATTGGCTAGCTTTTCACTCCTGTGGATGTAAGCACTACAAGAATGGCACAAAGAAAATGCTTGGCTTTTAAGAAATTACTCAGGGCAAGAAAACATCTTTTTTTATTACCAGTAAAGCAAAATAAAAACTTTGGGCTCCCCTATTTTGTATAGTGTTCTTCATATTGTATATTTGGGTTTTTTATCACAATGGAGCAATTCCAGGTTTTGTCTTATTGTCCAGATCCCCAAGTTCATCAGGAGTTGGTGACTCATTTCTGCTGGTTCTAAAGCTTGCAATTACCCTAGTAATTCTTCATATCATGCAAGAAATGAGCACAATGGCATATGGTTTATTTTATGGTTTTATTTATGGTTTAATGCTGTTGAAGGACCATGTTTTTGTCTGATGCAAAATACCCTAAAAATTCTAAAACTTTAATTACAGTTGCAGTTATTGATTTTCACATAAATGCAGCTGTTATTATTTAGAGGCACTACAAGAATTTAAATAATGTTCTTTACAGTATCGGAAACAATGGTTCAGCCTTTTAACAGTATCTCTTACGGGAAAAAATGCACATTCCATGCAAGTGGTTGGAATGTGAAACTTGGGGATCAATTTATGAACATAATACCAATCACTGCAGTGATTTTTTTTATATTAAAATAATTCACAGAAGTGTAATTAACATAGAGCTTGCACTGTGATGTAAATTTGAAAACACAGATAACTTTTTGATGACAATTCAGGACAAAAACTTTGATCCCCTGCAATGTATTTTTTTGTGGTTTTTTAAAATTTAATACAGCTTCTAAAGATTTTACTGGGTCAGTCAAAAAAAGAGAGAATAGAGAGTCATAATTGTGGCAAATAGGGAATTTTAAAACTGTCTAATGTAACTGAGCAAATTCTAGGCCTAAAATCCAAAAAGTTCCTTCAGATATTATAATGACATTTTGGTACCACTTTCAGGGTAATTGAGGATGGTTGTAAAATTGACTTGATAGAAAGGACAGTGTTATTAGAAAAGAATAACATTTTTGTGTGTTAAATTCACATGTATACACATTCACAGAAGTTACATGATGCCCATGTATTTTAATTTTCTCATTAAGTTTTAAATTTAATAATTAAATAATAAAATTAATAAAATAAAAAATAAAATAAATGTACAAAAATAAACTTTACTAACTGCAAACATAGTACTGTGCCCTGATAAAGCTGATTTTGCCTCACTACATGTAGTACCCATTAAAAAAAAAAGTTAGGGTTTGCATCTAAGAATACTATGATGAGAAAATATTTGTCATAGCAAGTATAATAGAAGAGTATAGAAGAAATACCAGCCATATTCTGCATCATCCACATTTAAAAAAAAAAAAATAGGCTATTTTTTGGTAAAGTCTGCATCACCTCAAAATTTTCCAGCAGCTAGAGCAACTAATATTTAATGTAGAACCTTGACTTTGCACAGATGTAGAGCTTCACTGCTTAACATTTATAGCTGTATTTTACAGTACTAACACTTGCCCAAATCTCCTGCATCTAGGCAGTGATGCAAAAGATTTTAATTAGATTTTCTAATATTGAGGCCTACTATATGTATAATGATTTGCTAAAAATCCCCAAAATCTGAACAACCAGCATACTACCCCATTAGAAAAAGAAAAAGNAGAAAAAGAAAAAAGAAAAAAAGCAAAAAAAAAGCTTTGTGAGATGAATTTAAAGAAAACCTCAACCATAATATTCAACTTTTCCTTTAAATACTGAATGCTGGTAGTAACAGACCTATGAAAACTCCTACTTATTAGGAGTTTGTTGATAGTCCTAGGTTGAGCTATCAAGGTAATAGGTGAAATTTATTATAACTTTTAAGATATAAAATATTTTGAAACAATTATAGTTCCTGCATTTTACAGCCTTGGTACATTCACAATGATATCTTGATTCACAGCTCACAAGTTTAAAAGTATTAATTTCTCACTACATAAAGGAAGAATTTTTTCCTAAAAATAAATGTTACATAAGAAGCTGACTTTTTATTTTGCTAGATTTTGATTTTTGCTGAGAGGTAATATTTCATAACCTTACAAAATATAGTAATAAATCTTTCAAAATGCTTTATATGCAAGTGGAAATACTCCATTATTGTTGTATTTTTCTTTTCAAAAATATAAATGTGAGGGGAAAATTTATTTTGCATTCTTCCAAATATGGTTAGGGGAAAGGTCAATCTAGAGAATTTTTCTGAACTGATTTTTTTTTTAACTTTGGGTTTAACAAAGTTTTACAACTTTGAATTTTTCAGTGTGAGACTATTTTAAATTATTATATATTCTTAGCTGTAATCATTACCCAGGGATGAGACTGGGAGACTTTGCAGAATGGCTTGTATTACCTTTGAAAAACTGAGGCTCTCACTTGGACTGGTTTGGGTTGGAAGATCATCCAGTTCCAATCCCCTGCCATGGGCAGGGACCCCTTACATTAAACCAGGTTAATCAGAGCTCCATCCAGCCTGATCTAGAGCATTTCCAGGGATGGGGCATCCACAGCCTCTCTGAGCAGTCAGTTCCATTGTCTCATCACCCTCACACTAAAGAATTTCTTCCTTATATCTAACCTGAACCTTTCCTCTTTCAGAAGCCATTCCCCCTACTTCTCCATGAAATATACATGTCCCTGTAAAAACTGTCTTTTTGTCTTTCTTTCAGGTTTCCTTCAGGTACAGGAAGACCACAATGAGGTCTCCCCAGAGCCTTCCCTTCTCCAGGCTAAACAGTCTCAACTCTTTTAAAGAGATCTAACAGCAGTAATTTCAAGATCATTTAGTATCATTTATTTAACTTCATTTTAGCATTGTTTGAACAAGTAAAATGTTTTAATCTAGGGTTATGTACTTCTACAAAATAATTCAAAATGACAGTACTTATGATCTGATTTTGCTGAACTTGGTAATACAAACACGGGAGTAAAAATTATCTGTTAATGAACAGTTTTTTTGGACATTTTTTAGACTGTGATGCCACAGACTATGACTTGTCCAAAGCAACAAAGCACAGTGCTAAATAAAGGATGTAGTGCAGCAACCAGCCTCCTGAGCTATGATCTGAATCTTTTTATTGTTTAGTTTAAGTACAGTAATATTTCTTGCTCTGACTTCTGTGTTTTTAGACCAAGAACACTATGCTTTAGCTTGAGAAAAGCCAGGGCACTACAAAATAACTTTGAGGAGATATTTGATCTTCAATTCTCATGTTAATTTAAGCTAATAATTCTATATTCTTCCTTGGCTGAGTTTTCACTGTAATAAACTGCAGTCTATCAGTCCCATAGAGGAATTTAATGCATCAGTTAGAGAAATGCAAATGTGTCAAGAAAGTTCTTCTGTTTTTGAGAATTCCACATGAAAAAAGAATGAGTTTTTCAAATCCAGCCACATGGGATGCAATTATCTTAATTATTTTAATATGCTTATAAATTTCATAGAAGAAGATCAATCTCTTTGTTGTAGTTTGCCTGACACATAATGGTTCAAAGACAAAAAATATTATCACCCCATAAATAGTAAACTGGTGAAAGTTTGAGATAATTAAAGTAGTTACATAGTTATAAGTCAGTAACCCAAGAGAAATTCCTTTACCGACTGTTTTATTTGGTGAAATAAGTCTCCTAGACAAAACTACATAGCCGTCCCAAACAGTTTTTTGAGCTTTCCAGCAAGAACGATGTGATACCACCATGAATATTTTTTGTTAATATGAAAATTAAAAACAGTGAATATTGAATAAATCAGTCTTCTCTTAGAAAACCCAAAATGTAGGTGTAACCTGGTTTAAAAGAGAAATGTCCTGCCAACAGGAAGGGGGTTTTTTTTACAGATTAATTATTTAGTTTCAGCCATTCCATGAGAAAAAGATCTATTGTATTCGTCAAAAAATAGCTCACCAAAAAATAATTGCTTGGAACTCCTGAACAGATTTTGCTCAGTTTAAAGACATTAAATCTTTGCTTTGTTTTTTTGTTTGTTTGTTTAACTCTACCAGTGTTCTTGTTATTCATGAAGCTTTATCAGATATCAGATTTTTGCATTGTTTCTGTGGTATTTTCAACTGATGTTAAGGTGATGAAATATACACTAAATCTCACTTGGCTATGTTTTCAAGTCCTGAAAAGAATCCAGCTATTTTCCTTTAGGCAGTCTCTTGACATCAAAGCAATAGTATGCTATAGTACTGTAACATTATTTTGGAATGAACTCAGAAAACATTATTTTTTCTTATATTTTATGAATCCCAATGTATTTTCAAAGTTTGGTTTGTTTTTTTTAAGGCATAGCATCAGTAAAGGGTGATGGAAAAATAAGAATTTTGGTTACATGGGATTATCATGTAGCATATGTAAAACAGGTTATTGGATTCAACCCGTTTCACAGCAAACAGGTGGATCTATTACAGAAACAACCTTCCTACTTTTAATACTAATTGAAACTTATGTTGCTCTGTGTTCAAGAACAAATGAGAAGGATTATGCCAGCATGAAGCTTAAATTAACCTTTTTCTCTGTAATAAGCAGATACGAAAAGCTGTTCAAGTTTCATGAAATAGCTAAAATTATTCTTTATAATTCTTGATGAAGTATTATATTTATGTGCACACAAAAAGCAAAACAAGAAGCCTAATAATTAGTTAACATTCTATTCTGTAAACTCAAGTGTAGAACAAAAATGCAAGTCAAGCTTAACAGTGCTTCTTAAAATTTAAGTGTATATTGTTTTGGAAAACAATTCCCATTTCATGTACGGAAAATAACTCAGCAGGATTAGGTGATTCCAAAGCTTTTGTATAGGCCGAAGAATACCTTAAGATTTTAAAGACATGTCTGTGGTAGATAATAATTGGAAATAAATTTGTCTAATTTCAGTTTAGAGAAAGTATTCTTTGAGGTGATTGAAGCATTTTGCCTGATTAATAATAATAATAATAACAATAATAATAATAATAATAATAATAATAATTTATTCAATAAAAGTGAGAAAGAACAGAGCTAATAGAGAAACAATTAAATGGCAGCAATGAGATGTGGATTCAGTAAGAGCTTTGAAGTGCATAGGTCTAAATTTTCTCTGATAATGAATTCCCCACAGGCCTTTTAAACTTAAAAATTTAATTAAAGGCATACCAAATGCATTTACCTTTATAAATGAACAAAATTACACTTAGTACAAAATACTTTGCTAAGAGCAGAAGCAAACAAATTTATTTTAGCACTTTTTCTCAGTTATTTCACTACTTACAGATCTTAAATTCTTGCACCCCGTTCAGTAGGAACAAACTCATTTTGCTTTCAAGGAAATGCTCCTTCCTACCACCTCAGACACACCATGCCCTCTCTCAATATTGCATTATTTTGCATAGCCTCTCTCTACGCAAAAGAGAAATAACAATTTTTCTTCTGGTGGATCTTCCTCTTTTTTTTCTTTTCAGAATAATATAAACTTAGAAGGAACTTCCAGTGGACATCCTTAGTACTCAGTGCCTTCTTAGTCTCAGTCTTCTCCAACATGGTCTGCCTGATCCACCTGACGCTTGCTTACCAGGGATAAAAAGGCTGGATTTATGAGTAATCTGGGACACTGGATATTATTTGCACTGTCTGTAGCAAAGCTTTTGATGCTGCCTTCTACAATATTCTTGTATCTGTTTTAGGGCAGTGAAGCTTGGGTTGATGAATGAGTAAAACACTTTGGATGGTTATGCTGAGATGGTTGTACACTGCCTGGAGGTAAATACCAGTGCATTCAACAGGGTACCTCTTCTGTTTTACATATCTCTCAGTAATTGAGAGGAGGAGAGGGAGGGCATGTTTCCCGCTTTGTAGATGAGTTCAAACTCTGGTGACCACTCCTCCACCAGATGTGCCCGCTTTTCTAGGTTATTTCTCTTAATTTTGGAAAGGCTTGTAAATAAATAATGTAAAATATTAATGTCTGTGAGCTCAAGACACCATAGTGTTGCAATGCAGGCCAGTGGAGACTCAATGCAACCTTCCAAAAGTCTCCATGAGGAAGGTTCACAGCAATCACTCACATACACGCGTACCACAGGTAACTTGCTGACAAGAGAGAATGACAAGGGTGTTTGCGTAGAATTTCAGTGGGGTTTATTGCAGCCACACACTGAAGGGGTCCAGAGGCAAAGACAATGACTGTTAGAGGCTCCACGCTTATATAGGGGCACAAGGGGGTGGAGCCAATGGTAGCAACCAATTACCGAGAGTTGTGGGTGGGAAAAAGGAGTACACTGACCAGCAGGGAGACACAAGGGTAAACGGACAGGGGTACAACCCAAAGAACACGGAAACTGGGGGTTTAATGGCCAGCAGGGAGGTGTGGCACTGGGGTTGATTGACAAAAACCTGTCAGTTAAACAGGGAGTTTAAAGTCTAGGGGACATTCTTCCAAGGCACAGCCCCAGGAAGTCCCCTAGCAGGCCCACAGGCCTCCACAGCATAGCCTTGATTTCTTAAATGCTTCTGATTGAGGAATATAGGTTAGACTATCAAAAGTGAAGATAAGTTGATTATAAAAACTCATTATGTTTAGCTTAATGTGTTTACCTTGGCTTGTGAACTTGTGAGCTAAAGCTGTCAAAAGTGAAAATTCAGAAAATCAAATTGTCTGTCATTTTTGCCCTGATAGATTTTATGTGTTTTATTTTCTTTCTCTTCCCCCTCCATCCTCCATCTGATAAACTCCTTTTGTCAGGCTAGTGTAAAACTATAGTCTGATTTTGCTTCACATATTGACTAGCTCATTGCTTGTCAAACTTTCTTGCTTGCCTCTGAGAAATGTTTTGAGTAGAATTTAATATTGATTAATTCTAAACATGCTAGGATTAAGTTGATCTTTAAATTAATGGCCTTATTGTCTCTGGTAATTTGAGGAATCTTATAAACTTAGAAGTCCTGGAAGTTTCTTTTGGTGTTGTAATGCTGCTATTTGCTGTTCTTGTTGAAGCTGGAATGAAAAAGTAAGAGGGGTTATCAGAGCAATTAACATTATTGAGGAGAATAAAGACAGCACAAAATGATTAAAACACTCTTTGGAGATGTGTGTTGGAAATGTAGAACACAGTGTTAAATATATTTCTATTTTTGCTTAAGAATGTTTTAGCAATAAACAGTCTCTCATGCTAATAACTTTCCAAGGAGACTTGCCTAACATTAATCGACCTTGTTTTAACATTCAGCTAACAGACACATGGCAATTGGACAGGGTCCCGTTGTTAGGAACACCCCTACATGAAATGCCCCTCATTACTCATGATCCAAGTGGTATGTATAAAAAGGCAAAGCAGCCAACTCTCAATCTGTGATTGCCTTTAATGGGGGTGAAGGGGAATACTCTGGAGCCACAGAAGTTAAAAACAAAGACAAACATAGAAACAGCATGGTCAGGGGCTGTTTTAATCACATAATGGGAACATGATAACTTGATCCAGCTACATTCAGCACTTAGGAACAGATGGGACTTCTGAAAACTGAGAGTATTCCAAAGTGTAACAGTTCCAGATTTAAAAGAGCTGGACTGCTTTGAACTGAATAATCATATCTTTCTCTCATTTATGTGCATTTATTACTCAGATAAAAGAGTTGAACAGCAAATTATCATGGGCTGCATTTTAACTATAGTACAAACTATGCTAATAGGGAGAACTCTAGAAATTGGCATTACTGTATTTTTTGGGAGAGGATCTGCATAGATGGCATAGATTTAGTGCTAGATGTTCCACAGCCTTGCAAAGATAGAAGGAATTAATAGTCCTTGTCTGCTGCTTAGCTACTGTTTTCAGAAAACAGAAATGAAATGCGTCCCAAAGAGTTGAACTTATTCTGCTCTTCTTTTTGTGGTAGCAGTAGTGTAGTCATATTTGGAGAAAGTTATTTTTAAAAGCATTTGGTTTTTTAGCAGTGTCTTTTGTGGTGTGAATGGCTCATAATTCTAATGTGAGGTGATTACAAGCAATGTTCCTGCCCACTGATACCTGCTGTTATTCAAAGAATTACTAACTTCCATTATTTTTTTAGCTGTTATTAGATATTCGGGTCTGAATTTCTGATAAAATCACCATAAATTTTTAAAATATTAAATCTGTCAGGACTATAGGTGTACATTTATGCTCTCCTATTAACGGTTCTAAGTAGCGATAAGGATGCCTATCCTACTTTTACTCTTCCCGGAGTGGATGCTAATGACCACTGTTTAAGATTATCAACTGAATCACATAAAGCTTTGGCCTGATGTAATATAGTTGTTCTTATGTGTAAAGCACTGAGCACTCCAGATTTTATACACTAGGTTGTTGCAGCTTTAATAACTTCTCTTTGGTTCATGTACTTCTAGCCAACCTGAAGCTGAAACGAGATGGTTTGAGGAAAATACCACAGTAGCATTGAGCCTGGCCCAGGCACTTGCAAAGTCACCACTGGGAAGTAGAACTGTTTTTCTGATAGTGTAGGTTCTAACCAAATACAAACATGAAAGGTCACATACTCTGAAGATGTATCTTTAAATTTCAGATCTCCTTAGCTGGAAGATAAAGTTCAGAATATGGAGTCTGTTTAGGCAACTCTGATTGCTTGAACATGAAGACTTTAAAAGCATCATTAGGAACCCAGCAATTCTCCTAATTTCCTCTGATTACTTAGAAATTCTTGTCTACTAGGTACCATGGTGTTTTGCCATATAATGTTGTTTCCCACATGATTGTTTTCAGTATACTAAACACCTAGGGCTGGGGCTGAGGGGATAAAGTATTGACTTGAGATTGTGAAGAGAGTGTAACCATACTTGAACTAACCTTAACCCTAAGGGTGTATGAAGACAATTTCATATAAAAGTAAATTTTTTTCTTGCACTTGGCATTAATAATATTTAAATAAAATGTTATTCTCAGGTATTACATTAGGGGTCATCAGCTGGAGACAGAAATGACACAATCTCACCAAGGGACATCAACAAACAGCACTGAGTTTATTACGGCCACCTCTTTTATAGGGGGTTTAAATTTCCCAGGTTTAGATAGATAACTGGTTGAGATCTCTCTTCACTCAGATCTCTGGCCAGTGATGTTTCTACGTCAAGGCTTGAACGGGGTTGGCTAAGGTCTCTGTTTGAGTTCAAATCTATCCTATCAGTGTTCACCCAGGGATTTGTTCTACTTTTTTTCTAAAATGAACCAGGTTAGCCGAATTGAGTTTGTGTTATGGCCAAATTTATCTTGTCCAGCTACTGTGACAGATCCTCCTTTCTGTTTTATTAATGTCCTGAGGTGACTTTATGATGTTTGCATCCCTATTTGTCTGTTTAGCCCAGAAATAAATTCTGCACCTTTAATGACTTCACTCCCATCACTTAAGCAAGTAAAGCGAGGGGGGTGGAAAGAAGTGCAGAGTTTGTTTTCGGAAACTGAACTAATTCCTCCTCAGTCTGCTCCTGGACTGTTGTTGATGGGCAATGAGACAGAGCTCTTCTTTGCTTTTCAGTTAGTTTTTAGCTAACTGAGGCAGAGAATTTCCCTGGAATTTCGTTTTTTTCCTTGTAATTGTAATTGTTTAAACCTGTTCTGGACTGAAGAACTCAGAAAACACCCAGACCTCACACCTGTGGCTTACTGGGGTCTGAGATGCAGCATTTTCCAGCATGGGAGAGACTGATAAGAGACTGGGCGAGCTGAACTACAACCCATGGCAATGACTTTCTCAATTCTGCCATCTCTCTTCAAAACGGCGAGAAGTTTTATTGTTTAATATTATTCATTTTTTATGCTTGTCAACACTTTGCTTGTTGAATGAACAGTTTTTTCCATTTTTCTCTAAGAAAATTTTTTCCTGAGCCAGTTGGAAAGGGGCCACTTGGCTTTGCTTTCTAGAGAGACCCCATTTTGAGGTTTCCTCCCAAATTTGCCCTAAACCAGTACAATTAAAAAAATGCAAAGTGTTCTCTGTTATCCTACCTGCAAGGGCCCCTTGCAGACAGGGTGACAGAAGACAGCATGGGTCTAATTTGAATGAGGCTTTCCACTCAGTTTTGACAAGCCTAGTTCCCCTCAGCCAGTGATGTGTCCCGTGTACCACTGGAATTGCAGTACTCACTTCCAGGAGCTGTCAGGTGAGATCACAATCCTTCAGGCTAGCATGCCAAAGGTTAACTACTTATAGTTACAAGTTGCAACTTAATAATAAAAAACAAGAAACCATTTAACCCTTAGAACCCTAAAAACACCTCCGCAACTACAAAAACAATTTGTAAATGGAAAAAACAATTTGTAAACAAATAGAACCCCTGGATGAACTGGCACTTCAAGAGTCCCAGATTTCTATGAGGTAGGTGAACAAGTTGTTTCCATCACTGTCCCACACATGGCTTCACAATGTCTGTTGACGGGCCGCCAGGAGCATTCCGCTTGTGGTCTCAGGCAGGACATAGGGCAGGACGGACATATCGAGCAGGTACCCAATGCATTCCAGTGTCTGTGGAAATACAGGCAGATCCCTGTCCCCAGGTAATGAGATTCTACGGGCCTTTTCATCTATTGGCGATAAGGTCTTCAGGTTTGGGCAACTGATCATCACCAGATGATTGTAGTGATAGAAGTGATTTAAAATGACTGGGTTCTAGGACTTTTCTAATACTCTCAAATGATTTAGTGTATGAAAAGCCTTAGCTGCCCTGCTGTGTGGGGATTCACGACACATTCCTCCCTTTTGTTTTTCAAGTATACATTTTGAAGTGCCATGTCCTGTTGTGAAGTAAGGAATACCAGCACGGTGTGACACACCCCAGAGCTGCAGGAAATGTCTTGCATTCTGTGAAATGTATGCAAGACCATTGTCTGTTTTGATGGTACAGGGGATACCTAAAGAAGCAAAGGCTGACTGCCAATGTCCAATGGCATCTCGACTCCTGTGTGTATAGTAACTCATATTGCTCATGAAAAGGTATCAATAGATAAATGTACATATTTTAGATGTTCAGATTTAGGGATGTGAGTGACATCAGTTCACCAGACTTGCAAAACACGTAGTCGACTAGGGTTTCCCCCATCTACAATGGTGCAGCGTGGCTTTGGCAGTTAACACAGGTGTTAACTATATCATGAACCTTTGTGTTTGACAGCTGGAACAGTTGCTGTAGGGCTCAAACACCTTGGTGGAAAAAATCATATGATGCCTCTGCTTGTTCCAGCATATCTGACTGTGCTGCTGTCCAAGCAGGGCCAGCTAGCTTATCTGCTCAAGCATTTACCCTCTGTGATGAAACATGGTAAATTCATGTGACTTCTGATGTTGTCCTAGTTTAGGGCAAATCTGGGAGGAAACCTCCAAAGGGGCACTCCCTCCCCTCCCCCCAACCAGTTTGGGAAAAAGAAACCTCCTCAGAGAGAAGTGGAAAGCACCCTGTTTATTAAACAGGCAAAGCACTCCCTGGCACAATAGATTGAACAATACCCGATGATAGGAACTTGGTGCCGCTCTGGAGAGATGACAAATTTAGAAAATAAGTCCATCCTATAGGTGATTGTTCTGTCTCAATCCCTCTGGTGCTGGGAAATGTTGCTGCGCAGGATGGATCTTGGTGGGTTCCAGATGCAAGCCCCCACAGCGCTCTCCCGGGTCCTCAGTCCAGAAAGATTTTTTAACAGTTCCAAGGAAAGGCAAAAAACCAGAAAAAAAACAGGAAAGAAAAAGGAAAAAAACAAAGAACAGGAGGAGAAGGAAAAAAAAGAAAGCGAGGCATCTCCTCCTGTTAGCTAGGCTAACTAACTAACTACTGAGGAAAAAAAACCTCTTTGTGTGCTGAATTCAGTTCTCAAGGCCAGCCGGTGGAGGACAGTTCCTGAAAACAAACTGCGCGCCTCTCCCCTCCCCCAGCTCCCAAACCCAACCAGATGATTGGGATACAAACATCGTGTCACCCCAGGACAGATGTGTAATAGGTAATAAGGGCAAGTTCTGGCTTGAATGGTATGGCACAGTTTTTGGTAAGTTACGTTATTGTGTAGTGTCAATTTGCTTTAAAAGTGCTTGATTTAATCACTGTGTGGTATCAGCAACATAGGTGGAGTCAGTTACAACATTTAAAGGAGTTTGAGGAAAGCATTGGAAAGGTATAGCTATAGCTCACAGCTCCACTAACTGAAGTGATCCATTCTCATAACCCTCCAATGTTTGCCATTCACCTTCCTCTTTCCATGTGACAATGGCCTTTCCTGTTGTCCCAGAACCATCAGTAACCACTGTAACACTTTTAAGGGTGTTCAGCTCTTCAGAGGTTTCATAGACAGCGCGGTTTCCCCACTTAACTTCAGTTATCTTCAGTTATCTATGGCTTGGTAAATGGTGATTTGTCCAAAAAATTTTTGCAAGGCACTTTGCAAGGCTGTGCAGTTACCAAAATACCATTCAAACTGCTTTTGTGTCATAGGAATAATAATTTTAGAAGAATAACTAGCATTAAATTGTAAACACCTGTGATGACATTTGATAATTAATTGTGCAATTAGCTCAAAGACTGTGGGTGCCGTCTTTTTTGGTTGATGAGGTAAAAATGTCCACTCTAGTATGTGTAAAGGGTTAGGCCAGTGAGTATTCCACTTCCCAATAATACTAGTGGGATGAAAATTAACAATGAGAATAAACACAATGATACACACTTCTGGGCATGTCCAGTGGACTCTTCTGTCTGTGATAGTTTGCTGTGCTGTTTTGAGAGCAGCTTTTGCCTCTGGGGTTAATTTTCTGGGGAAGGTTAACTCAGGATCACCTTTTAGAAGGTCAAATAAGGGTGCTGATTGTGAGTTGGTCAATCCTAGGTAAGGCCTGACCTAGTTGATGGTACCCAAAAGTTTTCGTGCATCATTTTGGATTTTGGTTGAGATTTGGATTCCGTATGGTTGTATAGT
Organism: Cyanoderma ruficeps; assembly: GCA_008694505.1. Lineage (NCBI taxonomy): Eukaryota > Metazoa > Chordata > Aves > Passeriformes > Timaliidae > Cyanoderma > Cyanoderma ruficeps. The sequence goes on along the minus strand of VZDJ01001050.1, from coordinate 316,701 downwards.
CTGATCCATGAGTTTGGGTCCAAGGTACTTCCAAGGTGGCTACTGCTGTACCTTTTCTGGTGCTACTTGCAGTGGAAATTTTTCATGCTTGCAACAGGTCTGGCCGAATCTGTGAGAGCTCTTTTTTGGTTTGAGTTGCTGTCAAAATATCATCTATGTAGTGGCAACAATATGCCCCTGGAAGTTGCTCTCTCACTGATGAGAGTGCCTGTGCAATGTACCATTGACAAATTGTTGGGCTGTTTTTCATGCTGTGGGGAAGAACTCTCCATTGCTAATGTTGCACTGATGCTGCGTTATTAATGAAAGAGCTAACTTTGGAGTATCATCTGGGTGCAATGGAATAGTGAAAAAGCAGTCTCTTAGGTCCACAATTAGAATGTCCTAGGAGGCAGGGATCATCGCTGCAAAGTGCCCATGCTGTCCATTATGGAATTGATTTTTCTCAGGTTTTGAAGCAACCTCCACTTACCAGATTTATTTTTTATAAGAAATACCAGGGATTTCCAAGGGCTTATATATGGCTCTATGTGTCCTTGAACTAGTTGTTCTTGAATTAGGGTTTTTAGGCATCTATTTTCTCCTTTTCAAGGGACCACTGCAGCACTCACACAGGTTGAGTAGTAAGCCACTTTAGAGCTAATGTGGGATACGTTATGCCCTCTAATACAGTGGCCCCCATTAAAAATCTGTCCCCAGCTAGACTCTCCATGCAGACACAACATCCCTTCCCCACAAGTTTAGTGGTGCAGCAGTGACGTATGGCCAAATTGTAGCTGTTTGGATATCAGGATTTTTAACTGACACAGGACTGCTACTCAAGTAGCTCTGTGTGGTCCCTCCAATGCCAGCAATGGCAGACCCCGCAGGTGTGGTAGGCCACGATGAAGGCCAAGTGTTGGCAGAGGTGATGGTGACATTTACCACTGTGTCAATCTTCCCACTGGCCTTTATCTGCAGGGACCTTGCCTGAGGCATTGTAACAGTACAAGCCATATTACGTGTCTGATCGCCTATGACTTGAGTCCAGTACACCTGGGGCTGTCCTGTTGATCCGAACCCTTGGTCTCCTCTCTCCCTAGAATCTATTTTGGGGACAAGAGGCTTAAAAGGAATGAGTTGTGCTATTTGGGTTTTAGCAGGGATAGTCACAGGTGCAGTAGGGGTTGATATCACGGCTTGTATTTGTCCTGTAAAGTCAGCATCTATGACACCAGCGTGCATAAAGACACCTTGCATAGTGGTACTGGATCTTCCTAGAAGCAGTGGATTAAGCCCTTGCCCTATGGGCCCCTGGACCTTGAGAGGGACTTTATATACCTGTAATGAACTTACGGTTATTGGGATTGGGGTAGAAACATCCATGCCAGCTGATCCTCTTTTCCTTGCTCTGAGTTGGTCACACAGGCTTGTACTGGAGAGTGGGAAATTAATTGTGTTGTCACATGATTCCCTTTCATGCTGGGTTTTCCATTTCCCTGGTTCTTGAGAAATTGGCCATTAACATGAAATTTGGACTTGCATACCTTGGTTGCATTTCCGGACCTCCCACATTGGTTGCAGCTTGGATTTGCTCCCTTCTGTCCTTGAAACGCCCCCTGTGGAAAGGAATTTTGGGGACAGAAGTTTACCTTTAGGTAGTCTTGTTGTCCACATTTGTAGCAATGTTAGTTTAGCAGCAGCTGTAATAGAATTAGCTAACATACCTATGTTCCAAGATCCAGTCCCAACCTTAGTACATCTATCATATCCTCTAGAGATAGATTCTCTTTAGGTAATGCATCTATAATTTTTCTACAGTCTTCACTCTTATTATCTCATGCTATTTGCAGTATTAATTGGCTCCTTGCTTCACAGTTTGCTATTTGTTTTTCCATAACATCTTGCAAACTTTCTATGAAATGCATATATAATTTATTGGGCTTTTGTCTTATGCTTGAATATTTTTGGGTTGGCACAGACAGGTTTGTGATTTTAATTAAGAGCTTGCATTCCTAAGTCCTTTGCTTGGGCTAGGATCAAGGGGTAATGGTGTGCTTGGGTTTGTGGGTCTTCCATGGCGGGGCAGCCCCATAAGTTGGGAAATCCCTGCCCCAAAGCATGAATCCTTCTGGGAAGCTCTTGAATTTTGCAATCCCTGGTCCTCTGCATAAGATCTCCAGGCTGATTCAACCATCATGTGATGCACTGGAGTACAGAGTAATTTTGTGATTTGCCTCATATCATATGGGGTTAGTTAATTCACTAGCTGTTATGTATCAAAGCATACTTGCAACAGCAGGTGTCCCCAGTCTGTGTTTAGTAGACAGTTGGCATAGAGGATTTCCTCCAAAGTCCTCTAAGAGGATTTGCTGGTTTAAGGGTATGTATTTGTTGGGTGTTGTCCCATTACCTTGTATAACTGAGAATGCTACAATTGCTTCCCCACCCCCCCGCTGCCAGTTCTTTGATTATGGTGAAGACCTGGGTACAGAAATTAGTTCAGCTCCCTTTATATCCCTGCTTTTAATCACTTTTTGGTTTACCTTCATCTAGAAGATAACCAGGTTGTGAGTGGGTATGCATCCGATCTGAATAGTGATGAGGCTGGAGCTGATGCTGGTATTACTGCAAGTGCTTCCTCTCTGGAACTGGTAGCAGGGTGGAGACTTGGGTTCCCTCCATGGGGGTCTTGTGTATCCAAGGTAGGTTGCTCAGGTTGTTGAAGCCTTGGCTGCTGGCTTGGTGGGGCAGCAGCAGCTGTGGGGTCCACATGGTCTGGCAGCATGAGGTTGGTATTTCCTGGTTCTGGTGCACTTCCAGGTGTGACGTAGCTTTGATATTTGGGCACATCCCCTTGGGCCTTGCCCCCGAACTGCAGCGGCAGCTAAGCTTGGGCAATGGAGGCGGGGCTGTAGGTGCAGTTTCACAGCCAAGCCAGCTAGCTCCAGGAAGAGGCAGTCCAGGAATCTCCATGGTGATGAGGGGTGTGAGCGACTGCGGCACAACTGGCTGGGCTGACCGCACATGTGCTTTGGTGTGAGCAGTGGGTGGGTGGTCCCAGAAGACACGTGGGGCTGTGTTGTGGTCACAGGGTGCTCAGCCAGCATGGTAGGATGGGGCAGCGCTGCACAGCACCTTAGAGTGGCTGCCACGTGGTCTGGCCCAGCAGCTTGGGATGGTGCAGAGTGCCCGCCCAAAATGGCAGCGCGGGGTGGCTCGGGTGCTTCTCTGCTGACCGCTGGGATTTTGCTACTCAGCAAAATTCTTCCACCTGCCGCAGCTTGGGCGCCTGCCTAGGCACAGCCAGCTGCCATGGCAGCACCTGCAAGCGGGGCTCCTGCAGCTGCTGCTGAGGCATTTGCGTGCAGGGATCTGCCAGCCCCCGCTGTGCCACTCACTTGCAGCGCCCTGTCCACTGTGATTTAGTTGCCCGCTGTGTCTGCCACCATGCAGCGCCTTGTGCCAGGCCCCCCTGCCCACCAGGACTGTGCAATCCATCTCGTTGCCACCCACCTGGGCATTGGCAGGCACTGCAGCGCAAGCAGCGAGCAGGCTCCCGCTGCTCACCGGGATTCGCCACTTGCTGGGGCTACGCCACCCAGCTGTGCGCCACTGCCTGTGCACACTGCAGTTCTGGCCCAGCGCAGTGTCCCGCTGTTTCTGGGATTCGACTAATCCTCCTGGTTTCACCACCTGCCTGGGCTGTTGTGCAGTCCTGCACGTGGTGCCCATTCGGTGCTGTGTGGCGCAGCATGGTTGCTTCACTGGTGCCCAGTCCTCACCATGCATCTCAGTTTTTATCTGCTTTATAAAGTTCCATATTAGCTTCTAGGGCCTTAGGATTTTAACTGGATTTTGTCACCTTTTGAGACCACATCAATATTCCAAGCCTGCATCTAGGTATTTATATCTAACACAGTCTCTTTGGTAGGTTCTAGCCCACGGTTTTTAGTCGATATTATCAAATCTAATACAGGTTTTTCCTTATCCCCCATTTCCATAGAAAATTAGTTCATACCTTCATTCATGGGTGTTCCTCCACAGAGACAAATCTACCCACATCTTCTGTGGGGTTTTTCTTCTATTTAGAAGGTAAATACAAAGGACAGTCTGGATTTTTGGCAGCTTTCCATCACAAAACAGCTTTGTATACTGTATATTTTGGGTGGCTCTGCCTCCACGCCTCTGATTATTTCCAGTATTTTGCTGGATTAATGGCTCTTCTCACATGCTCTGTCTGTCTACCCGTGTTCTGCTTATGGGGTGTCTGTTGTTTTCACATTGGAAATAAGCAGATATTACATTAGGGGTCATCAGCTGGAGACAGAAATGACACAATCTCACCAAGGGACATCAACAAACAGCACTGAGTTTATTACGGCCACCTCTTTTATAGGGGGTTTAAATTTCCCAGGTTTAGACAGACAATTGGTTGAGATCTCTCTCCACCCAGATCTCTGGCCAGTGGTGTTTCTACAGGCTTGAACAGGGTTGGCTAAGGGCTCTGAGTTCAAATCTATCCTGTCAGTGTTCACCCAGGGACTTGTTCTACATTTTTTCTAGAATGAACCAGGCTAGCCGAATTGAGTCTGTCTTGTGGCCAAATTTATCTTGTCCAGCTACAGACCGGCTGTACTGTGACACTCCGGTACAGTTTTACCACTCTCATTCATTGTAAATACAACTTTTAAAGATGAGGAATGCTACATTTTGTACTGGTTTTAATCCTTGTTTTTATATCAGTACACTAGAGATCTTTAGGTTTGACTCACAGATTTTGAATGGATGTTTTGGTCTCTGTGTCCATTCTCATAGGAATTGCAAGACAAAAGACAGAGACAGGGCCCTGGTGTTTAAATAAATAAGCCAGTATACACAACTGTAGGAAATAAGGAATGATGATTTTTTTAAAAGGTCAGTAAGTGAATATAGTAAGTTCCTGTTTGCTATTTACAAATACTTAGTGGGCTTTTAAATTTGTTTTGTTTCTCATATGCAATGGAACCAGCTATGTGCGTAAGTCATCATGTTTGAGGCTTCTTTAATATTTACCCAACATGCGGCTGATTTTTTACTGTTAAGCAATGGAACAAGTAAGATTTACCTGTGGGATAAAGAGCTTGACAGAATATACTTCAACTTTTTTCAAAATCTACCATGAGTGGTGCTGAATTACACACACTGAAACTCTGAGCTGAGAACAAGTATCTTCTATGTACTGACACTTTTCCAGATAGATACTCCAAACAATATAGTTGGTCTACTAAAGAGATGGTATTTAATTGGTATCGTGACAACTGAATACTTCATATGTTTTTTAAAGTGATTTTCCTGTAAAATCTGGGCCATTACCTCCTTTGTAGAATAACTGGAGCATGCATTAGGCTAGAAGCACATCCACTTAGACAGCGGCAGATGTCCTGGCTACACAGCTGTCAGGTGACAGTGCTTGGGCTCAGCTAAGTTTCGGCTCAGTCTTTGCCTTAGTTGGACTGTAGCACATACAGGATGTTAAGTCAATAACATACTGGTCAGAAAAACCAACAAGAAGAATTAGAATGAAAGTTTCAGTAAATTTAAAACCTTAAACACCCCTGTTTTAACACCACACTGGTACAAGGGACCTGAAGTAGCAAGGAATATTCTAAACTCTAGGCTAACGGTGTGTATAAAAATGTTTGTCTTATTTGCTTAAGTTCAATAACTGTGTAGTTAAAACTACATGAGTGGGTGTTGTGCTTTTAATTCACAAGTCTGGATTAGGGTGGGGGAGGAGTAGGGTGGGTAGGGGGAACCTGAGAACTTAATGCTTTGGAGTTTGTTCCAGCTGAGTTTTGAAAAGATGTTGGGAGTTCCCAAATAAAAAGGTTGGGTTTTATTGTTCACTAATACCTCTTTTGCTAGGAAGGGAGACAGGGTTGGTTTCCCAAACCTGTCTGTCATCCTCATAGAATGTGGGGAGTGGAGGCTTATGGAACACAAAATGAAATTTCATCGTGTAACCAGGGACTCATTGTTAACACTGTCAAACATATGGCACAGCTGTGAAAATTTTGTGCCAGGCCTGGTGAGCTAGTGGGAAAGCTTACAAAGCCAAGCAAGTCGTTTGGATTGATGGTGTTGTTAGTAGGAAGAAGCAAATGATAAAACAATTTTATTTAAATGCTTAGAAAAACAGTCCTGTGATTTATTTTCTAAGCCACCAGATGTACTGTACTATACTGTACTACATAATTGAGACAGCATTCTCTGATGTAATAAAGACATAAAATGTGTGTGGGTGTGCAGGGTGAGAAAGGAGTAGTGGAATTGAGGGCAAGTTGAATAAACTGTTGGAGATTTGTATTTGGCTTTTTTTCTCTCATTGCAGAGTATAAAATGCTAATATGCCCCACAACCCAAAGGCTTTTAAAAATAACGGTGGGCTCAGAAGGGTTGATTTTTGCTCCAGATCAAATCCCTGGCAAGCCATTTCCTGTGTATGTAAAGATGGTTCGGATTTTGTCGTTGTTGTCAGCGCTAGGAAGGTTAATGACCAAGGGATTGGGTGTGGAGAGGGGAGAGGTTCGAGCTACTTTGCCAGACTTCAGATCATTAGCAGGAAGCAGCCAGGAGGAAACGTGCTGTTTCTGGAGCCCTGTTCAGGGCTCCTAGAGCAACAAGAAACATGCAGAGGTTTGGGTAGCAAAAATGACCACGCTGGATACAAAATCTATATGTATGGTTTCCTCAGGTCACAAGGTTTGAGAATCGTTTTAAGACATATCAAAAATTAAAAATACTTTCAATTATATTTGTAACTGAAAATATCAAAGCATATCAGAATTTTTCTTTTTGTTTTTTTGGCGTTTTTTTTTCCCCCCACTATGATTTTTGTGTGTGTGTGTGTTTTTAACATGAGACAAAAAGTAATATTGAAATTCCAGTTTTCCAGTCAGGACTAACAATAGTGAATATGTAGAATAAATTTATATTGGCATTTTCTGGTATTTGTAAATTCAAAATTCTCTTAATAAGTTTGATTTAGCCCATTGTCACATGTGATTGTTTTTAACTTTGCAGGATAAAGTACATACCGTGAAAGAGGGAGACTTACGGTGCTGACTGATGCACTAATATCTTTGTTCTATTACTACCACAAAAGAGTTCTGTAAAAGAAAGTGCCGACAGGGTTTACTCAAAGAGATCTTTTGAGAAGATGGATTGTTTTATCTATCCTCATGAAAGCCTAGAATGGTTTGGGTCAGAAGGGGCCTTATGGACAATTTTGTTCTAGCCCCCTTGCCATGGGCAGGGACACTTTCCTCTAGACCAGGTTGTTCAGAGCCCCATCCAACCCTGAACAGTACCAGGGATGGGGCATCCCCAGCTTCTTTGGGCAACCTGTTCCAATGTCCAGGAGATGAAAGATGAGAGAAAGACAGAAAAAAGATACAAAACAACAAACATAACTACCACTTCTTCCAACGGTGTTCATCTGATACAAATTCGAAGAGGAGGTAGTGTCAGGACGTTTGCTTGCCGCAGCCTGTGGTTTCAATACCCTTTGGCCTTCCTGGGTCTTTACCCCAGGTGGGACTTGTGGTCGTTTGGCCGCTGCAAGGCCGGGCTGGGGCTCCAGGGGTGGGTGTGGAGCGCGGCCTCCGGCGATCCAGGGATTGCGGCCCCGGCGGGGCTGGGACACCGGCCCGGGGCTGGGCTCAGCAGGCCACGGCCCGGCCTGCCCCTGCCCCGCACACACACCCCGAGTGTTCCCAGACACCCATCCTTACAGTCTCACCTTCACATAATGACAGTTTTGCAATAAAGTCCATTCTATCAACTTACTTTTTTATCTTTTAATCTTTCTATTTAAATAAATAAACATCTGAGCATATTTTCCATTATTTCATTTCTGCTTACTAAAACTAGTCCTCAGGTAGTTCCTTTTTTTTTTTCTGTTGTTGACTAAATGCTTTTCATTCATTTTTCAAGTTCTACTAGCTGCAAAATCTACAAATTACTCAGCCTACCATTGTTAACAGTCTTTTATTTTCCAAAGTACATTTGGGGTATTTGTTTTCTGTACAAAATCTCAATCCTTGGCAGTAATTTCTTCTCCAGTAATAAGAATGAGATCTTTGCCTGTATCCGTCTGGGACTGTAGTTATTATTGGCTAACTTATTCTACAATCTCATTGGGGTCTTCATTTTTAGTAATTATTTCACAAAATAATTTTTTCTCACAGATAATTTTTAAATACATAAAACCATACCTGACAGTTTTATTTTTCACTCTTCTAGAAAAATTCTTTCCTGACATTACCTGCATTCAGAAGTTTTTTGGGTGTTGTTTTACAGTTGGGTTTTTATCTTATGCATGGCACTGTAGTCTATTCAGTGTGTTGATGAGTCTAATTCCACAAAATATTGTAGAAATATACAAAATATTGAGTCATAATTATACAAAAAGATTGCTTATTTCTTATGGACTTCATTGTCTAAGCCAAGTTTGTGTCTTTTTCACCCTCTCTAATCCCTACTTTACTTTTGCTCTCCACCTGATGATGTTTTCTGTGATTTCTCCAAGTCTTCAGTGGAATTTTAAAATCTATTTTTGTATTGTATTTTACCTAACTTTCCGTCTTCTGTGATTCAGAGTTATGAAAGCAAGACTTTCTTCTCTTTATTTTTAATGCTCTTCAGTTTCCTCCTTGGTCTGACCAAAGAAAGAGTTTGTTTTACATCTTTGGCCTACATACATGAAGAGGGATGTTTCCATTTCTTCCTTTTGACAGCTTAAGATGGTCTACAGTAGCAGATTGTTGTTTGGTTTGGTTTGGTTTTTTGTTTTGTTTGTTTGGTTTTTTGTTTGTTTTGTCATTATGCAATTCAGTTCTTCTAATAAGAAAAAGAATTGGATTATAAGTCACCTGAATGTCTATTTGTGTGAAACTTCTTACCAAACAGGACAGATCTATAATTTATAGGAAAATATGCTTTCAAAGGAAGGCTTAGGTTGACAATTGACAGTCTTCCATCAGTTACTTAGTCATTTGTACTAGATGATCATTGTTGATCCCTTCCAACTGAACTATTCTATTCTGTTCTAATTCATTTTTATTGTTTTGTTACCAGTTTGAAAGTCAGACTTTTATAATGCGTATGAAATATATATGTTTGTGAAATATGTTTCATGTGTCTCTGTTCTGCAGAAGTCTCTGTCTTGTATTTCTTCTGATCATGGCTGCATACGTCAATTATCTCTTTCTTTAGCTAGTGCCTGGCTATTGCACAGACACTCACAGGCAGAAAGTTTGTTTAATAAAAAACCCATGGCTTTTTAATAAAAAGCTGGTGGCATAGGATAGAACTCTTCTTAATTCGTCCAGACAGGATGATCGGTTACTGTCCAAATCATGATCTCAAGACTCCTTCTTGTCTTCAGCAGGATCAGATGAAACTCTCTGAACCACTTTTTACACTTCAATGGTGCTGTGTGACCACTCTTTCACATGCACGATCCTTGATTACTGCTTGGCTTGGATTACAGAGAAACTAGCTTCTAAACATATTAAACATGTACAAAGGGCTGTTGTACATGACCCTGTCTGCAATTGTAAAGTTCCTACTGACTATTTATAAATATTATATTTCTGCAGTTTTTATTCAGTTCTGCAACAGGATCTTTTAGGGGATGTCTGAAGGAAGGTTGGGATTCCTCCACCTAGGATGCTAAACACTGTATTGAAACATACAAACATAAAAGTGCATTGCTACATGCACTTCTGCTAATTTTCAGGAAGTGTCTTCAAGACAGTTTTCACATGGAACACTTCTGGATGAAGTAGTCAGACATTTTGTTCTGAAAATGGTTAGAATTTGGTAAGTCCCCTCTCTTTTATTAAACTCACTGTCCCAAATCAATCAGTTTTCTCACCAATGCAGATGGCAGCCTGAGGAAATACTAGAGGATGTAGGGATTTCATGACTGAAGTTTACTGGGCTCACACACAGGCACATCCCTGATATGGCTAGACCGTATTTATACCTATAAGACAAACGTGAGGTATTTTCCTTTTTAATTTAATGGAATATTCCTTAGGGTTTTTTTTCTTGAAAAATTGCTTGGTTTGATTCTCACTGGAATGTCTAACTTGAGAGATGTAGGGCACACATTGAAATGAGAAATCTAGCTTTCCTATGAAACAAAGGGATCTAATCGTCAGTTTCCTGACATGATGTTTTCATTCTTTTCCACTTTGTGTTACCTTGTTTTTCTGAATTATGAGCCCGTTCTTCTGAGTACTGATATTACCTGCTTTTGCAGGCTTTATGCTTCATTTTACAGTGTATCACTACTCAGAAGGTGGATTGGTACCTGGGAAGCTGGGAAGCTGGAAGATGAACAGCATTTTCAAACTTTTTTTTGCTTTAGCACTTATATTCCTTAAGTCTTCACCTGCATGTCTTAATACTTTGTGATTAGTTTGTTTAATGGCCCTTGTCTCATTGAGGCTGGATGTCAGCCATACCAATGACCCACTCTGGTTCTCTCTTATCTCCTCATTTCCTGTGTCTTTTTTTGGGAAAAATAGAAGTAACAGCTACAGAATGCTTTCAAGCATGTGGCCCATCCTCTCCTGAGTAAAGGCTGTAGATTGCACAGCTGCAATTCCTTAGTGGAAGCAGATGAACTGTGACCTACTGCCGATAGCCACTTTGGGTTACATCACCCCACTAAGTCACCACCCACTGCTGTAGACAGCCAGCCTGAGGGACACAGCAAGCAGGCTGCCTTTCACTGACACTTCATGAATTAACAGCTAGGGGCTGCTCAGGAGGACAATTGGCATCTCTTCCTCCTCAGAGACCCAGTGTTTGAGATTCCTGTGGCAGAAATTCAGGGAAAAGAGGATGGATTTCAAAAAGCCTCTCCTTGCTGTTTTGGAATATGTTTTCCTTTTGGCAACGGTGATTTTTTTTGTTTGTTTGTTTTGGTTTTTTCCTTCTCTGCTACTAGGCTAGTATGTTACCTAAAGAGATACATTCTTCATGCAGAATATTTGAGGGAAAGTGTTGAAGATGAATTCCCATTCTTCTCATATGACATCCTCTTGATTCTCATTAAAAGATGACTGCATGTCTCTGTTTTTTGTCATCTGTGTTTTCCACTTCAGCTCTTAAGAGGAGTGATGTGCACTGTGGTAAACAGATGCTTCATCACTGTCTTGCTGATTAAAGATCTACTCCTATGATGTTTTATGTGAGGCTGCCCTCAGAATGTGGTTTTCCTTTCTGAAAAGGAAAAGAAAATTGAATGATGGATCAAACAAGAAGCAGCTAAATGGTGGCTTGCTGTTCAATGTCAGACCAGCAAACGCTACTTATTAATTCTCTGCAAATAAAGTAGTACTCAATATAGTGAGACACTGTTGAAAAGTCAAGCCAGTTCTGAGTGGCATTGATCCTCAGTCACAGTTAATCTGATGTCATGGCCTCTTAATGCAGAAGCAAAAGGATTCTCCAGGGCAAAAGATTTTTCAATCTGTAGCAGGGTCTCTCAAATTTTTTCAGTATCATTGCGCTGTGAGTGAAGGGTAAAAATGTCCCGTTAGAGAGGAGGGATAATTACAAAAAATTGGTAGCCTGATCATAGTTACTTGGTTTTACATAAATTGCTTTATACAGATGATTTTTCACATCAGTAAAACTGTGTTTAATATTTTAATCCAGCTTTTCAGTTAGCTGTTCCACAGCAGTATTATTGTTGTGAAAAAGAAAGGGAGACTTTGAAAACACAAAATGTAAAGCATCAAATCTGGCATGTTCTTATTTGAATGAAGACAGTAGCTGCATCTATGTTTGTGCCTTTAAAAAGCGATGCAAGTATTTAATAGTCGGTGCTCTTTTCATTTAAAATATAGTAAACATTTATCCACCTAGTTTACTTCTGAAAATCGCTACCAAACAGGACATTTTCAAGTTTTTAGCTCTTAGTAACTACTTCCAGGATTAATTTTCCTTATTTTTTTTGTAGAATTGTATTTGCAAATTAAAAGGAAAGGGAAATCTTTGGATCAGCAAGGGGTTTTTTCAAAATTCTAATCTGCTTTAAGTGAAGCAAAATGTGAAATTTGATAGCTTGAAATAAAATAAGTGGCTTTAGTTCACACTGGCTTCAGTTTATTTGGGGGCACATTCAAAGCCAAAGTTTTCTATATGTCTATTAGACAAGAACTAGCTAAAGAAGCTTATTTCTAAAGGAAAATTAAAATAGTCCTGAAGCTGAAATTAATGCAGTGTCTATCTAAATTTTGTCTAGGAAGTTAATTTTGCAAAGAGCTGCATGGTCCTCATTCAATGAACCCTGGCTGGGCGTATTTATTTGGGTGAGGAGAAAATCCTGGAAGATAACGATTCTAGATTTAGTTTGCTTAATTCTCTTGAGGATTTAGAATGTTCACAAGAATCTGCAAAATTTAAGGAGGAATTGCTTGAAAATTTAATGTAAGACTGCTAGTATTTCCTGCTCTTTCTTGATCTGGGATGAGCTTAATAGCAGTTGCTCTGTCTTAATGGTGTTTTAGCACTTTCTTCTCCTGGGAGAAATGAAACTGATGGAAAAAACAAGAAACCAAATATTTGAGCAACTTTAAAACCATTTGTGGTTTTGGTTTTAGAAATATGAAGCTGTTTGTAGGTGGAGTCTCATGGGTTTTTTTCTGAAGAAATTTAAAAGCCCATAAAAGGTTCATCAAACCAATGACCATTAGTTGCTCCCTTCTTAGCGTCATATAATTGTGTTTAGATTATATAAGTGCTAGTGTAATATTTAGATAAATTATTTGATTAAAATCGAAGTGATCCATTTTCTTGAGAACTAAACTTTGATTAGTTGAACAAACTTTAAAAGTTTTCCTGTTTCACATGAGTAAATATAACAGCTCTGGAACTGGGACACTGTCAGGCAAGACAGAAGTAGGGAAATCCGTTTAATGGAACAGTGCAACTGGGAACTGAGTTCTTATTGGAAAACACCTGTTTCTTGCATTATTTCAATAATATGAATATACTCGAGTGATCACATTTCCTATTTTGTAAAATTAAAGTTGTAGTGAGGGAGCCCTCTTTAGACTTGCTAAATCCTGGAAGAGCACTCACAGATGTCTGAGATTGTGTAATAGCTGAGAAAATATGAACTGTAGAGAGGACTTACAATTGCCTGAGATGAGTCAAGTGATGAATTCCCTGGTTCATGATGTCCTATAAATTCCTGCTATAGTTTGGATAAAAATACATCATAGAAATACATTTTAGGGATTACAAGGAGGTACTATTAATATTCCTGTGCTGGATAAGATGTCTGAAGTGTGCCAATTTTTTTTTTTATAGTTATCCTTAAATAATCCTTTTCCAATCCTTTCCAAAATGTTTTCTAAGTTTAGTTCTTCAAATAAATAATAAAGGAAAGTAGGATATAATAAACTTGTGACTATTTGTATCTGATTAAAACTATTACCTGAAGAAGAAAAATATGTCTGAAACAAGGTAATTTCAAGGCCTCATGTCTAGTGAAAGAGAGTGTTTTGCCCTTTTTTTCTCAAATAATTGAGACTTGTGTGCTGAGGTACATTTATCAGAAGAATATGTACCCCAGAGCATATAGACTCAAGAGGAACTTCCATTGTCCCATCACCAATGTTGTACAACATCCTCATTTTCAATTTTATATTTTTTTGGTTTTTGGGGGTTTTTCAGTTCTGCCAGTATTCACACTGAAAAGCTGTTTCATAATAGAATAACCCCACCTGATATTAAAATAGCAGTGTGAAACATAGTTTCATGTGTCAAGACAAAACTTATATTTTAAATTCCTTAATTTTCTGTTGGAATGAAATTAGTGTCTATCTTTAACACAGCTTATATTCAAATGAGACAGAAATGTAGATCAATAGGTTATATATTTTGTTGGATAAAATATGACAAATTGGTGAAGTAAAAAATATCCCCATACCTAATGTGTGTAACGGAAGGGAACAAGACATAGAAATAACACAGAAGATGACACGTGGAATCTAGGTTACATGTTAGTTTCAATATCATGTCTGGATTTTCTACCTGACCTGATGTATTTATGTACTGTACAGGTGACTTACTGTGACCACTGTTCTACCTAAACTTGTATTGTAGAAGTTTTAGTGTAAAGGCCAAACTTCTCGTAAATTGACATTCTAATCATAAAAGCATAAAACCCCTTTATTTTATAATAGTTGTAAAGGAAAGAAAATACTCAACAAACATCTTCATCTGTAATTCAGAGAATTATTTAAACACATGGGCTCTCTGATGTACTACTGCTATATCTCTAGTCCCACTTGGCCTTGTCTGACTCACCAGTGATGCAAATATGAAAGCAATTATTGTGATCACTAGCCCTGGTTTTATACAAATGGCAGTGAGACAATTACTTCATTTTCTACAGCCTGCATTATAATATTTTAGAAACTGTCATTGCTTAGCCAGTTTTTGGGGAGCAAATGATTTGTTCAATCTGTTTAGTTGTTTGCTTGCAGGTCATCCAAAAGTACATCTTTTCACAGAATGTCATCCAGCTTTTTTGTTGTTCCAACTATCACCACAGTCTCATGCTCAGTGATTTTGTCCCTCAACTTACTAATTTATTAAGGTGTTGAGGAACATGACTTAATTCAAGATTTTACCAATATGTATTTGGAGTTTGTTAAAGATTGCTAACAGCTGGTTCAAAATTAGTTGAAGTTACTTGGAAAAAAGCTAGCAAAGGCTCATACATGGCCAATCAAAGAATCTTCTTAATTAACTTTAAATAACAATAAAACAATACTGTGAATGGTGCTAGAGTTAGAATAAACAGGATTATAAGGCTATAAATTCAAATTAGAAAAAATACTTTAGGGAATATATTTTTATATATATAAAATATGTGATATATATTGTATCTTTTCCAAATCTATTAATCGTAACAATATCCTCTAATAATACTATGTTTACTTACTCTTACTGCCTTTCTGTTCCTCTGTTTCCTTATTATCTCAATACAGGGAACCTAGGTCATAACTAAAATACAGTGTTTTTGAGTACTTAGATTCCTTGTGTCTGAAAGAATTCTAGAACTGTACTGGTAATTTCATAAATACTTTCTAATCACTTCATTTAAATTGTATTTTCTGACTTTTGATTCATTTAGGTTCTGAGACCAGAATAAGAGTGAGCCTTTCAGCTACAGTGAGAATGGTTTATCTAAGTTCTCATCCATCATTTCAACTACTGAGAGATCATTTTTCCTGCTTTTCCCTGCTGTTGTTAGCAGAGTGCCAAGGAGATGGATGATGGTGACATCAGACTGAGGAAGTAGTGAGAACTCTTTGGCAGCTATTATGTGTAGTATCTCATTTTGCTACTCTAAGATTTGGAGTGTATTACCTCATGCAAAATTTTTCATTGTCATTCATAAAATCAGCTACCTTTTTCTAGGGTGTAAATGGAAAAGCATGAAACTTTTTATCTCAGAATTTTTTTTTTTCATGACATTAATGTCCTTCATCAAGATGTGCTTGTGAGTGCAATCATGACAGGAGGTACTCCTGTGTAAACACAGAAAATACCCATGATTATTTTTTATATAATATGAACTTAGACTTGAAGACTATGAGAAAGGTGTAAAAAGCTGTTTTGTGGGAGCCAGAAAACAATGCTGTTTCCGTTCTTGAGATGTGAGACTGAAAAAAAACCAGTAAGTTCAGCTCAGTACTGATACTGAAGGTATTAGGGGAGGTGATATATCAACAGACTCTAAATTTAATTTTAAATAATTTTGATTCTTGTTAGCAAAAAAAATATTCTTATATTGCTTCTTAAAACCACAACTGTCTTCCAGAATCATGACGCCATTGTGTGATTAAATCTGGTGGTATAAAGCATGTGACATTCAAAGATATTTTTGTTATTTTTATCATGGTGACTGTTTCACATGTGGAAATAGCACCTCGTTTTCCTTTCTTTGAATGTCCTGTGACTGAGTACACTCTTTTGGAGATCTGAGAGAGAGAACCTTTCCTTCTCTCCTTATAATGGCCTGCATCTGGTCTTCTGAACAGGAAGAAATGTCATACTTTTTATACTGTTATTTGTGTTGGGTATTCTACTACAAACTGGAACTGAATATTGATATTTATTTACCACATTTAAGCATTGACAGTTATTTTCAGGAGGTCTAAAATTGAGTGTGAATAAACAAACTTTGAAAAAATTTACTCCATCTGTTAATAGATTACATTCCTCCTGTTTAAAACTTTAATTTAAAAATCCGTGACCTTTATCCGCTTCCACTTAGTGATGGAGTCTTCCACACTTTCATTACGAAGATCATGATTTCAGTAAGTCATTGCATTCTTCAAAGATGATAGATGTATATAAAAATTTGTTTTTGAAAAAGGTCAGTCTAGCTTCTGTTTCCTTGTTTAGCTAATGTAACTGTAAAATTTACAGATTAAACCCACCAAATTTATCTGCTCAATGTTCAGATTTTTTTTTACACTTTAATCCTTTTTTATTATATTAGATTGATGATTTTTTATTATATTACTCTTTTTCTGTATTTGTACTATTGGTTTTGAGGTCTTTTATCTCTGGGGTACAAATCAAACCCTGAACAGATGTGAGTTTTCCTGTTTTATCTAGATGCCATACCAATTCCAGTAACTTCTTGCTGGGAGTCAAGTCCAAATTCTTCAATCAGGCCCTCAGAACAACATCATGGTAGGCATTTGGGAGCATACCGAGAGTTGCCTGGTTGTCTGCTCTGTCTCTCTCTGTGCAGACTCTCCTGGCTGCTGGGTTCTGCCTCTGTCTATGTCTCAGTCTTAAATACAGGTAGGTACCTTCTAGCAGCTCTTTGCAGTTGCTGAATGTTATACTTTGCTGTATTTCTTTCACTTGTATATACAATTATACAATTGCTTTTTTAGTTAAGATGGACCCAACTAACACTAAGTTAAGTGTTTTAAAAAGAAAGATATGGCAAAGAGCACTGAAAATTGTTTTTGGAAAAACTCAGGTGTAATGACTCTCATAAACTTAAGCTAGTATAGGATGTTACTTCATGCCCTCTAATCAAATATTAAGATGCATTTTGGGATGGGATGCTTCTTCTAAAATACGTATTTTCTTTTATCCAAAAGTTATTTATGAGTAATGTAGAGAACACTGATGGCT
Organism: Cyanoderma ruficeps; assembly: GCA_008694505.1. Lineage (NCBI taxonomy): Eukaryota > Metazoa > Chordata > Aves > Passeriformes > Timaliidae > Cyanoderma > Cyanoderma ruficeps. The sequence continues at coordinate 299,484 of VZDJ01001050.1, read as the reverse complement.
TAATGTAGGAATTATGTCTGAAATGTATTATCAGATAATGAATGTGACTTCCAGCCTTCAATTCTGTGAAACTCTGAAAATGCTGAAAAATCACTCAGTGAGATTAAGAACAGCATCGAACACAAAACAAGTTTCAAGTCTGTCACAAAAGGCATATGACTCATGTTCTAGGAAATCATCTCATTATTGACAGTACGAGCACAACAGAGTGTAAGAGGGGTTGTCTTAGTTTAGAAAGACAGGTATCTGCCAGGGAAACTGGGCTTCCCCTTAGAATAGAGGATGTAAACCCCTCANTACCTGATATTAACCATTGGGCCATTATCAAAAGGCACCCGCCCCCAACTGTTTTTTTCAGCAGATGAAATTGAATAGACCCTATAACCCAGGACAGGGGTGCTGTGTTTTATGCCCAGATAGGGAGACACCCTGTAACACAAGGAGTGAGGGAGATGTTGGTTCTACTTGAAAGAGGCAGTGAGGTTTAGCTGGAAACAGTGTGATGAAGCTGTTATCTGGCTGCAAGCACCATCTCGTGTTGGGCAGCTGCTGTGTCTGTGGCCACTGCACTCAGATAACAGAGCCTCAAAATATCTTCAACAGTAAATTAGAAACGTAGTAACCTCCTAAGCAGTACAGCCCAAAAGATATATGTATGGAATACTGAATAAATAATTAGAAAATCCTCATGTGATTAAAAAAAAAAAAGGATTTTTGTAAAGCAGATGTACTTTTTCAGCTGGAAAAAAATCAATAGTTTAAATGAACCTCCAATCCTATAAAGACACACCTTTGTCGTTTTTAACCACCAAAGGAAAACAAAAACCACAAACTCCTCCTATATTCACAAACTATTCAGAATGAAAAGGACTCTAATGTTAATAAAATCTGTCGCCACTGGAGGAAAACCTCACAGATTTAATGAACAGTATTTTTAAACTAAAATACAATTTGAAGAAAAAGATACCTCAGAATATATGAATTGTCTTTTATTAAAATGACAATCACAGAATAAAGACATGCAAAAAAATCTCATGCTATGGAGTGACTTATTCTCATAATTTTCCTACTGGATAACTTAATATTTTACAGACATATGAAAATCATGGTTTCTATTTCAGTATTTTGCAAGCTGTCACAAAATTTATGAATCTGGTGACAAAGTACAAACAAAACCGGTCACTGGAAACAATGGTTGGTTGGTACCCAGCCAAGAAAAAGCATACTCATCTGGAATAAATGGAGTATAAAGATCTTTGTTGTAAAGAAATGAAGGCACTGAAACCTATCTAATTGAATGGCAAGTTGTAAAGATAGCATTACTACTGTTTTCTACTACTGTATTAGCTAAATGTCTAGATTGCAGTAAATACTGTAAGATTTGATTAGCAGAAAATACTATACAGGTAATAGCCATTAGCAATCTGGTGGATCACTCCTGAAATTCTAGTTCCTAATAAAATAGAGGTGGTCAGAGGCACAACCAAATAACAAAACAGTAATAAACAAACTACTATATTTATAAATAATCCCACATGAAGAATTCTGCTAATTTCCTTATTTTACAATAATGTGATGAAGATTTTAAAGAATATTCAGGGCCTTCCTTGTAAGTAGTTGAACTCCAAGTCAGTAGGATTTGAGACAATGTCCATAATGTCAGATAAGTGAATTTTCACCAGAGCTCATAATTCTCTAACATAAAAACATTTAATATTGAAAAGAAGAAGCCAAATGAGTAGTTTGATTCCTTTGTTTAAAAGTGTTGCTTATCAGTCCTGGGTCACAAAAGCCCAAAATTCAAGCACTGAAGACAATGTGAAGATTATAGTTGTAAAGTTTTATTTTCATAATGAAAATACTCCATGCTCAGAGTTCCCAGGAAGTTTGATGAAGGGCTTCTAAAGAAATTGCCAGTTTGTTCTTCCAAAACAGAAAATTGAAGGAAGCTGAGAGATTCCATAGATGAAATAAAAACCCCTTCTGAGTAGTGGGATTCAAAGAGGAAGAAAAATAATGACTTCTTTAAATTATTCAGTGTCTGGATTAAATTAGATTATCAATTCCATTATTTTCCTGAATGCATATTTGTCATTTCTTATTTTCTCACTTTTGGAAAGTTGCATTACTGTAATTTTTTTCTAACATGCTCAAAAATAGCAAGATAAATAAATTGTTATAATTTAATTGTTATAAATAATTAATTAATGATAAATGAATATGATAATTTAATAACATATATCACAACTAATTGTGATATATGTTGCAAAACAATAGTAAGTCTTATTTTATGCTTACTTTCATGCTAATAATAATTTGAAATCCATTACTGCTGATTAGATGACATTTAGGAATGACTGATTTTGCTAATCTCAGATGATTATTTGTTCATGCAATTTGACATAGTTTATGGTCTATTCTGTCCCTTAGGAAAATACTGCAGATCAGTGACAAGATGCATTGATAAATCAAGCATACTGAGGCTTGTAGAATGATTTCTGAAGCTGTTACTCGCTCCAAATTCTTGCATGGCACATACTAATTCTGGCCTTTTAAAAACTGATGCAGCTTCTAAATAATTACAGTTGAGTTAATAATTCCATACTTATTCATGGTCAACCAAGTAAGGCAGCAAAAGAAACAGCAGAAAATTAATTGTTCAGACATCATATTTTGGTTTTGTTTAATTTTGTATCATAGAAATTTGTGTGTTTGCTTTCAAGTATTTTGAATAATAGTATTTATTTGTCTTGTTTTGGAAAGCAAATCTGTGTAGTCCTTGGAAGCAATGTTGCTCAAAACACAGTAGAAATTTGTAATTTTTTTTAATAACTTTTATGAAGATGAGGAGCCATACCCATTTAAATATCTCCTGTTTGTCCAGTAGATTAGAAACTAGGTAATGTTCTGAAGTAGAATTTCAGCTCTTGTCATGAAGCTTTTTGCCCTTGATGCATTCTGCATTAACTACAGCCAGAAAAAAGGTTCTAATACGCAGGATTTTAAAGGAATTCTATAGCTTTGGGTGTTTTGCTTCTATTGTACTTCACCTTTTTTATCCCCACAGTCTACTTTTTTTTTTATTTTATTGTACTTTCTCCACTTCCCCTGTTTTTCCTTTCTTTTTTTTCTTTTTCTTTTTTTTCCTATGGTTGCTTGGCAGCAGGTTGTTGTAGCTTTGTGCATTTTGCATTTTTGCCTCTCCATTTAATGGGGCCATGTTGCCTTTCTCTCTTGTTGGTACTCTGTGGGTCAAGTGTAGGCGTGTGCATGCTTTACAGATCTACCCCCATCATTCCTAATGTCTGTTGAAAATGTTAGTAGCTGGTGGTTTTGTCTGAGGGACACTTCAGGCTTTAATTCTTGAGTGCAAATCACTTTTTGTTTCTTTTGTTCATTTATAATGAGAGACTGAAATGGAGCTTAAATAATTCCTTCAAACAAAACATTAACTGGACTCTGCTATTGTGGTTGTTTCAGAACTGAAAATAATTAGCACAAATCCACATTTCCTTCACAGAGCTTTAAAAAAAGTCAGGCTATTACCATTAAGATAATGATTAATTTAGTCTCTGTGGAAAGGCAAGGAGGAAAGAAAAACGATTAAATATATTTCAAGACTAGCAAAAAGATTTCTGGTGGGAACATTTCACTGTTGAATAAAACATTCCTGTTGAATAACACATTGCTGTTTGGGCTTGTATTTTAAGGCACCATATGAGTACCTTCAGAGAAGCCAAACAAGAACATTCTTCTCTCTTTAAAAATTCTGAATCTACAAACCCACTACAAACAATAGCTAACTTCCTAAAATACTGGCTGTTAATTCAGTAACTATAATTTTATCACTGTTTGGAAAGGCTGTAACCAGAAAGCAATATTGTTGATAATCAGGTCTCAGGAAAAACTTGTTTTCCATGGGGGTAAAGACTTTTTGTTTCTTTGTTTCTCTCATAAAACTTTTCCTGTCTAGGACCTGCAATCCTATTTTGACCTATCAGAAGAAGATATTGCAGTAATTAATAATGTTGGCTTAGAATTGGTTTAGTTCATAAATATAGACCACCCTTTCTTCCATTTGAAAGACAGTTAGCAAGCTGAGAATCAAAGCCATAAAATGTACAGGTTGTAAGGCAAGAACAAGCTGTTATCTATCTGTGAAAAGAAAAGCTGTGAAGCCAACCTCCAAAGGTTACCTTAAGAAAAAAAAAATCTACATAAACAAAGAGAACTTCTCTTCAAACCTTACCTATAGGAAAGATAGAAAGAAATGTGCTGACAGCAGTTAGCTTAGACGTGGAACAGTCTCTTCCACCTTCAGCAGAGGTGCTGAATCTTTGCCAAGGGTGGTAAAGAATTGAAGGTGAAGAACAGACCACAGTTAGCCTGCTGCAAATCTGACTACTTTCTTATGCCCTCTCTATTCACTGTGACTGCATGAGAGTTGTGTGTACAATCATCTGAGTTTTCTTTTTTCTTCCCACATGGTAATAAATATTTTCTGTGTAGTGACACCACTCCAGCATACCCATAACAGAGAGTTACTGTCCAGCATACCTGTAATGGAAAGGCTTATATGAAAACTAACTACACTCACATGACCACCACATTTGTCACTTCCCATTTGTCATTTCCAATATGCATGGGAATGTCACAGGACATTAAGCACTGGGAGCTTAATGCCATGACATGTGGATGATCACAGTTTTCTTTAACTTTAAAACAGTGGTTTAGAAATGAAACATATCGTCTTGGCTAACATCATAAAAATGAAATAAAAAGAAAAGGTTTATTGTTTTGTCATTTTTGTTTTGGCAATAAAATCATTTGCTTGAAGTAATACAAAGAAAATTAAATTTCATGGAAGGGAAGGGATTTTTCATGGGGAGAACAGTCATCTTCACAGCTCTAGGGTCTAACCTGTGAGACAGAAAGGATGAAAGAGAAAGAAAAATCTAAGCTAGAGCTGTTGCTACTTCTGTCTAAATATCAGATTTTTACTTTGGATTCTACCTTATCTCTCTTATGGATTCTTCTAGTCTTTGATTTAAAGCAAGAGTTGACTGAATGACAGCAAACACTTAAAATTTTAAATGCTTTTACAAATGCATTGACACAGTGCCTCTGTTCACCTGAATCTGCCTTTCCCTATCAGGATTTTAAAAATTGTTTTGGAAAATGTTGAGCATTTCTGAAACATTTAATAGAGAAACATAGCACTTGGAGTATGATGTCCTTAATTAAATAGGGAGAAATAAATCCTTTAGGATGTATTTCTCTTAAAAAAAATAGTGTGCTCATGTGCAAGAAATTCCGAGAAGGTGACATGCAGAATAGATTTTAAATTCTGCATAGCTTTCTGGGTCTCCACGGAGGAATGAAAAGTGTTCAGAATGATTAACAGTGGCAGAATTGGGCAGTAATGTTTCTGCATATTTTAAATTCTTTCATGGACTTTGGTAAAGACAAACAGCTTTCAGAGTTTAGATTTGGAGCCGGACTATAACTGCTTCTGAATTTAGGATTTGGTATTGGACTTTTGCCCCCCTCTACCTATCCCTTTTCTAATTTCATTTTGGAGAAAAAAGAAAAAGAACGTTTGACTGAAGATTGCAGCACAAAACTGTGGCAGATTAAAGCAAATGGTAATAATTTCTTATTTCAGAATTCCCTACGAGATTCTGTTAAACAATTTCTTGAGGCAACAGTGGTAGGAATCAAGTTTATTTGACAGTTAGCAGCTGCTTATACACACCCTTGAGTCTTCTGGGAAGCTTTTCCTTCTTGCATGATTGGGAGGACTGAAGGATGCAGTAAAGCTCTTGTCACCCATATAAAAGTGCGGCACTCTTGGAAGGGTGAGCAGTATAGCGGAATGTTGTTGTTAGGTTTTATGGAGATTAATTCAGAGTTGAAATACATGCACAAGTTTTTATGCTGTTTGGAGTGCAGTTTAGTCTAAAAAAAGGCAAAATACAATAACTTAGCTTGTTAAAAGACTGCATTTCTCATCCCTCACTATAAATGTCACTGCTACCCTTTCTGATAACTAATACCTTAAATTCCATAATGTTTCCTGTTTTAGTTGGTTTCTGTCAAGAAAATCAAGAGATTCATAGTGCTGCTTAGGAAAGTAACCCTCTTCTCATTGTCACAACACTGTAGGCCTGTTGATAAAAAAAGGGAAAACTTTAAAAATCTGATTTTTTTAACAATTATATCAGAAGAACTATTTTTAATAATCAGATAATTTTTTCCTCTAGTTTTGATGGTAGTCACAATTTCCTGTGTGCTTTAGACTTTGAAAATGCAAAATACAAAAAGCTTCAACAGAGCAACTGGCACCTTGAAACTATTTGTGGAATGTGTTTAAATGGTTAATTATAAGTATTTGAGGCCACATTTGATATTTTTGCTTTGGAACGAGGTACTTTGAAACTCTTCATCTGTGCTGGGAAAGGTGATATTAAAGGTACTGTGATTATTTGCATCATATTCCAAGCCTGTGTTGTTAGTCTTGTGCCTTGTAAATTCAGCAAAATATTACTATTCTACCTTGCTAACAATAATTATTAGTAGTTTACTTTGTTGTTAATCACAGCAAAATTAATGGACCTAGTTCCACAGTGGGGCAGTAATAAACTGCAAGAAAATTTTTGGCTGGGATACATCCTTTCATCTGCTGTTTTGTGTTGGGTCTTTTATTTTCTAATTATGTATTTATCAGGCTGATTCCTCAAAGATTTCTCCATACAGACTCACACCACCGGATCTAATAAAAAAAAAATGTTTTGTATTGATTTAAGGGAGATAGAAACTGAAAAATGAGGAAAAAATTGCTTAGGTATTTGCAGGAATTTTATCTCGTATCAATTTCATAAAAGGCTCCTTTGCAAAGTCAGTTGAGCAACTGAATACCGAGATACCTTCCTCATGCTGAAAAACTTCAATTATATGCCTTTGATTTTCATGTACACTAGTGAAACTTCATTTACAATGTTGTTTGGAAATTCTTGAAAAGTCACATATTCATGCTTATGACTGCTGCTGGTAGCAGTCAGATTTCTGTCAGGCCACTGTTTCTTTGTATGGTTTGCTCACTCTTTAAGAAAGGCTACTTTGGGATATTTTTGGAGATATTTTCTAAGCTTGTCTGATCATAAACTGAACTGAAAGATAGATGTCAAATATGATGGCTGAGTTACGATCAAAATAGGTTTCCTGAGAGAAATAAAGGGTCATATATATGTAGCCAAGACTTCAATGAAAACTTGAAAAATGGAAAACAGTCTCTCAGGACATTATTCCAATTTACTGACACTCATCTTTAATGGATGATATTTAATGGATGGATCTTTGATTCCAGCTCTCTCAGTAAGGATGAAGATATTCTATTGAAGTATGTTTTATCAGATGATGAGTTAAAGTGAACCCTGAGTGAGCTACTATTCAAAGCAGAAAAATATATTATATGAATCAGTATAGAAATTCCCTTTCTGGGGCTGCTTTACCGGCTAGCTCGCCCCGGGATTCTATAGGTCAGAGGTTTGTTGGTCCTGGATCTCAGGCTGAAGCTTGGAATGGGGCGTGTGAAAAAAGAGTGGCTCTCGCTGGGTTCGGATGGTTTATTTCTCCAGAAAACCTCTCAAGGGCAGATGGAAGGCAGAGAGGGTCCTAGATCCCAGTTGCAAGGGCGAGGAAATTCCTCTGGGCTTACCTTAAGTACCAGGGAGATCTCTTGGGCAGGGAAGGGCCAGGGACCAATTGTCAGTAAGGTGTAATATAAAGGCAATAGATGTAGGTGGCATCTAATTTACCTGGACAAATCAGGGGCTTCATCCCCAGAATCTTCTAACTCTAGCAGGGTGTTTGACAGAGGGGGTTGAGGGCCACACCATCGGGGGGGGTTTAAGGGGGGGATTGGGACAGAACTATTACAAACATACAGAACATTGGAAAAACCCGAAACACGCACCGCAACAAATCAGGTTATCAGAATGACCTTCTTTAGATGACCACTTACTTTCAGTCCTCTTCATTTTTTTCAAGACTCTACCATTCATATTTGCTAAATTAGTAGAAAAATATTCTTTTCATTCTTTCTTTATTTTCATTCTTTCATAACTGCTCTTCTGGGTCTTTTATTTCTCATCTTGTCCTTCAGCTTCAGAATCCCAATGTTTGGGGTTTTTTTTGACTACTTAACTCTGTCACTTCTTTTGGAATAGTGCCTCTGATACCTATTTCACACCTATGTAATTACAATTAGTCAGGGCATTAATGCTGATATGGTAGACAGTTAAGTTTTAAAGATTAGCAATACCTTATTGAGATTATTGATATCGTGTTTGCATTCTTTATCAAGAGATTTCATTTATTTTGAAAAACAGATTGAAATTTTAATAACAGCAAACTGCTCTTATAAGGAAAAGAATTTTTGGAATCTGGGTATATTTTTATGAGAACAAACTACGCAAATAGGGAGGTGGATCATTGGTGACAAAGTGACTCCTTACATTGTTTGTAATTTGGCTTCTGAAATTAGTAACACAGGGATCTGGACAGGCTGGATTGGTGGGACAAGGCCAATAGTATGATGTTTAACAAGGCCTGCTACTGTGTCACGCACTTGGGTCACAACTACCCTAAGTGGCACCACAGGCTGGCAGGACAGTGGCTGGAAAGCTGCCCAATAGGTAAAAGACCTGGGGGTGCTGGTGACAGTGGCTGAACATGAGCCAGCTGTGCCCAGGTGGCCAAGAAGGCCACTGGCATCCTGGCCTGTACCAGCAATAGTGTGCCCAGCAGGACCAGGACAGTGATTGTCCCCCGGTACTTGGTGCTTGTGAGGCCACACCTCAAATTCTGTGCTCAGTTTTGGGTCTTTTGGAAGACATTGACATGCTGGAGCATGTCCAGAGATGGACAATGGAGATGATGAAGGGTCTGGAGCACAAGTCTCATGAGGAAAGGGTTAGGGTAGCTGAGGGTATTTAGCCTGGAGAAAAGAAGTCTCAGTCTTAACCACTTCTCCAGGTAATAAGCAATAGGATAAGAGGAAATGGCCTCAAGTTTTGCCAGGGAAAATTTAGATTAGATATTAGGAAAACTCATCACAGAAAAAGTTGACAAGCATTGGAACTGGCTGCCCAGGCACATGATGGAGTCACCATGAGGTATTTAAAAATCCTCCCTCCAGGTATTAAAAGACATCTGGATGAGGCTCTTAGGGACTTGGTTTAGTGGTGGACTTGGCAGTGCTGGGTTAAAAGTTGGACTACATGATCTTTTAAATCTTTTCTAACTTAAACAATTCTATAACATTATAATTTTATCATTAGATTTGCTGATCACAAGTAGATGCTATTATTTAAAAGTAAAATAAAAGTACAGATTTCCTTTCTTGAAATAACTTTAACTATTTGAACATTTTTTCCCAATCTTGAGTTGAAACATTTTTATGAAGTATGACCTATTTCAAGAACATTTTTACTTGTAAGATAAAGATTTGTCCAAAAAGTATTCGTGTCTGTAATAGAGCTTCTTTCTCTTTGGGGAACATGCATGTTTCTTTCTCAGACACCCCTGAGGATTCTTTATTGTTATGACTCGATAAGAATAAAATCAGTGGGTATATTTCTCAATGTTATCCACAAAATGGGAAGCTAACTATAAATTTTAAAATGCTACTCCTGTAATTCTATTCCTATTATGGGATGGTCTTTTTCTTCTTGTGTTCTTTTTAAAAAAAAAACCTAAAAATTTACAGCAGAGGATCTCCAAGCAACCGGAAGAATTAGGTGCCCTCTATGTCACTACTAAAGGCAAGAATTTTACATCAAAGAAAACATCTATTGCATTTAGGAGCATATAGTTGGGATTCAGGGATTCTGAATTTGGATTCATTGTATTAAGAATTCTCTTAATTCTTCCCATTACTCACTTCATAGAAAGATATTCTTATCCTCCCTGTAAATTAGATTATCTTCTTCTAGTCAGCCCATTATAGTTGCCCTAGCTTTACAGAAGCTCTTATCTCAGTTCCTAGCTGGCAGGGAGGATTGCCTCCTCCAAAGAGGCAATACCAACTCACTTGTAGGGAAGGCAAATCTATGCTTCATTCTTCTGCTGGACACTACAATGTCATGTTACTCACAGTCCCTTTGAACTTCTCAGCTAGAATAAGTAGAGACAGCTTAACTATGGCACCTCGCTACACAGAATGATGAATAGATAATAATAATAAAAGCAGCAGACCATGGACTTGCTTGTTAGTAAAAGGTAGTAATTGCAACTCTTGTGAGTAATAATGGTCTATTTATAAGTACTGTGCTTATCTTAGTGAGGAAATACTATATCCTCTATTCCTCATTGTAGTATATTATAGTAACATATATAGTATCCATCTATGAGATGGATAACATAAACAGATACTTTTTATTTTTCTGGAACATAAACAAGAACCTCATATAAATAAATTATTTCTGGTAGTTGCATTTGCCTAATTCACACTAGTGTTGTGGTCACTGTTGTCAAACAATGAAGTATTCTTACTTAGTCATTTCAATAAAACATACTGTTCTCTCAAACTAAATGACCTTTCAAATAAGTTGTGAAGTTCTGGTAACTGAAAAATCCACTAGATTTCCAGATATAATACAGTCCCTGTTCTTGATTGTTAACAAAATTTATGGATATTTCACCTGTAGTGGAATTTTTTAGAGTCAGTCTCATGAAACAACAATGTTCTGACATGTTCCAAAACCCCCTCTGATATCTCACCGGTTTCCAAAATTTTAAATTTATGTTATGCCTGAAAAAGTTCTTCAGCTTGAACAACCAAAGAAAAAATGGATGTGCGAACTTGAAGAATGTGGATTTGTTATCATTATTTATTTCTGAAATCTATAAAAATGTCATAATTTTACCTAGGACATTTGGATTGTAATTGGTTAGTCAACCACTTATGAACCAACCTCTAACTCAGGTAGCTCATATATATATATATATATGCTGAAAAACAATAGACACAAAGTTAGTTTAAATGATTTTGAATGTATGTGCATATTGGAGTTTGCTTGCTGAAGTACTTAAAAAGATTTTTTCTGTCTCTTCAAAGTTTTAAGCTTTATCTTCTTATGATAGAGCAGTCAAAATGCTGTACAAACATTATCTGTTTCACAAAGTAAAAAATACAATTTCAATATTAACTTTTTCACAAAAGAGTTTTTAAATGTTAACTGTCTTATAAACCATAGATGTAAATAACAATATAGAAACTTCTTCCACAACAGAATTTCATGTAAAAGGAAATTATTTATAACTGTACTGACATTCTTTAAATGCATGTCAGTTTTCTCATTAGTGGCAATGTTGTCTGGCTAGAACAAGTGTAGTAGAAGACAGAGGACCATTAACTGCTCTTTTATTCTTCTAGTCATATTTTCCTGGATGTTAGGATCATGTCTATGACATAATTAAAATTTTCCATTTCCTAATATCACATTTTCTTTCTAGGTTTTTGGAGACCAAAATCAAGGAGCAGTTTTCCTACGTGAATTTACATTGATTCGGAGAGAAAGTCTTCATGATGATTTCCTATCTGATTTGCTGAATAACCACAAAACAGAAGACCCGGTAGGAATCTTCTATTATTCTGAAACATTTTATAAGAAATTATTCATGAATACAGATTTTTCTGATAGGTCTTTCATTCTGCTTCATTAATCTATATAAAGTAATGAAATGAGATGTTTTGACACAAAAACGTTACCCTAAAAATATTGTAAATTCCATGTAATAAAGACTTGTTCATAGGGAGGATTCATGGATGTCAATGTATATATGTTTTCATTATTTAAAGATAAACTTTTTCAAAAGACACACAGATTGGTCTCTTGCTTTCTAATGGTAATTTTTCTTATTCATTATTTTTAGTCTAAATTGTTACCATTGTTTGCTTTGTACATGCAAAGAGAAATTATTTTTTAGTAAATATGAATAAATAAAGACAAATTTGTAGGTGATGTAAAAAAAAATAAGGCTTTGAAAGGAATAATTTTATTAAATGTGCCAAGAAATCTAATAAACAGGGAAAACAGTTTTATGAAAGATGTATTTTCACTCTCTTCTGTATATGTTTGGCAAGGTATTTATTTCAGGTCTGAAGGATTCCATGTTGTCTAGGAGCTGGTATTTTTGAAGAAAAGTGTGTGGAAGTAGATAACTTGAGAGTCATGCTTAATCAGGCTTTAATATGAAATAAAAAAAAACAGATAATTTAAAACTGCAGCAAATTTTACCTACCAAGATGATTAAGGGGCTAGACCATCTGTCTTACAGGGAAAGGCTCAGGGAGCTGAACCTGCTCAGTCTTAAGAAGAGATGATACAGAGGGGACCTCATTATTATATACAAGTGTCTGAAGGGAGGGTGTCAGTGGATGGATCCAGGCTCTGCTCAGTTCTGCCAAGCAATAGCACAAAATGCAATGGGCACAAACTGACACACAGGAAGCTCCACATGAGCATGACGAGGTACTTCTTTACAGTGCAGTGACTGAGCACTGGAATAGATTGTCCAGAAAGGTTGTGGAGTTTCCCTACCTGAAGATATTCAAGAACCATCCGGAAACACTCCTGTGCAATGTGCTGTGAGATGACCCCACTTGAGCAGGGAGATTGGATCAGATGACTCACTTTGACTTTCAGTTTCACCTCTTCTGTAATTTTGTTGACTTTTAGGTCTTCTATTTTCAAGGGCTTATACATCTTGGTGTTTAACCGATTGTGGTTTAACAGAAGCAGTGGCACATTAGCATCTGATATAACCAGGAATTGGTGATGTATTTTAGGGATTAAATACTTTATAGGATAAAGTATTTATTTACTCTGTAGGATAGAGTGATTCTAGAAATTTGTGTTAGCCCAACCATGCTTAGCCCCTTTTAAATCAAGTTTTACCTTTCTTAGGTTATCTTTCTTTGTGCATGAGGGAATATTATCCAATTATCATTGGTGGGAGTGTGTAGAGATAGGACTTCAGAAGAATGGGGTGGATGTCTTTTCATAAGTCTTACTGCTCAGGTCAAAGAAACCAATTAACAGAAGTAGTGAAGGTATTAAACAATCCTCTTCATTTTGCTAATCCTTCTGGTCTCAGACAAATTGTCCTTTATGCTTTACTAATGCTGAAAGAAATTTCAGATCAGTCAAAAGCAACACTTTATTCTACCATTTTGGGTAATTTTGCAGCAGTTCCAGATTTTATCAAGCAACTGCTTTGCTGCTGGAATGCCTGTAATTGTTCCTCTTTAAAACCATTTATTTTCTGTTGTCCAGAGAAGAGAATGGCACTTTATTACAATTCTGTCAGTACTGGTGCCAGTACTTGTGACTTGTGATTTGTAGTTTTTCTGAGTTGTGCTGGTTGTATGCGTGCTTGTAAGTGTTTTATGTTCACACAAGCAGAAAGTGCTCTGCAAAATATTAATAGATTTCACTTCAAGGCAGTGTTCTTTTTTCTTTAATTATTTTCACGGTTCCTGTGACATTCCTGTGATATTTCTTCATGCAGTTATGAGTGCTTAAGAACTCATCTACACTGAATACTGCCCAGAAAATATGACTTTGCAATCTACGTTCACATATGACTTAAAGAAATTTACCAACCTCTTTTTTCTGAGATACCATCTCCTACTACTGAAGCACATAATGTTTTCTCTACATAACTGATTTGGTAGGCAAAAGGTAGTATGGAAGAACTTGAATAACTTTTCGGTATTTTGCCTGAAATATTTTAAATGTATGTGACTAGTTCCCTGTAAGCTATGTAGTCTATTTCAAAGACAAGCACTAGTTTCAACCAGGGCTTTTCTTTAGCATTTATTCCAAATTTTTGTTTCATAGATACTAGCGAATTGGTTTTCCATAATCTCTGTAGCATATACAGGATATTGTTCCTATTTTATAGATGTAGATCCAAAGGTTCATAGATAGACATTAACGTCAAAAGCATCTACTTTTCCTGAGCTCTTTAAGACACAAGGATGCTTTTTTTTTCAATTTACCTCACACGACATAACACTAAGTCGAAGGGGAAGCTATTGGCCTCAGATGCAATCCTGACTGCTCAGCATCTTTGTCTGTCAAGCTAAAGATAACAGGTAAGGCATCTACAAATCAAAGTATGTGATTATTAAGGTATCCAGCAAAACGCTACAAGTGACTCAGCTGGAGCAATACAAAAATTGTTATAGAAGCAGATATAGGGTATAATTTTCCAGAAAGGAACGCACAAACTGTATTTCAGGGTCAATCATTCCCAGTTCATAGGACCGATCCTTTCTTTCCAGTAACTTCAAGTGATATAATGGCATATTTAATGAGAAAACCAATGTAAAACTGTTTTTTTAACAAACAAAGCACAGCCTCTTTTATAATAGTTCCCCAATAAATTTCCCCCTCTAGTTCTTTTTAGAAGTCCTGTGACTTAGATAAGTTAGGGTATTCTGTTTGAATCTTTTCAAAACTGGTGTGCACACAGAGCTACAGTGAATGCTGGACAGGTAGTGTCTTAATTATTTAAGAAGTCTTTAAACTTCGTATCGTCCCTTGATGAAGACGTGAACTGACTTGATGCTTTCTGAGAAACTTTGGGCTGGCGATCTATATTTTTAAGACATTTTCTCAAGTATGCATGTTCACTCCTTTAAAAAAGATCATGTTATCACTATTTTTGTGGGTAGCTGAGAGCATCCAAAATGATTGATTCACTTCTGATGTTCACTGTAATTCCACAGCTGTTTGGGCAAAGGTATGTACTTTCAGAGGCACCAAATTAGTCTTTAATAGTATGACAGACTAACCATAATCAGCAAGCAGAGCTACATAGCTTTCTGGGTCTATGCATTAAGAGCTGTTGGCAATGATGCTATAGGAATGCCTTGCAATTCTCAGTGAAAGTTGGAGAGATCAAAAAGCTCTTGTTTTCTGGTAAGCAGTTACTGAAGTAAAGATGCTTAGTGAAGAAATACACTGCTTGTAAGACAGTTTTAAGCAATTGTTTGCAAGATTGTGTTAAAAAGTACAGGTTAGCCAGAATATCTTTGTGATATTCTGTCCATTGAAAAATAGGCTTCCTTTGTAAAGAATAGTCATATTTTCTTACTTTGCCTTTCAATATGAGCACCAAACCCTAAGCTTATTGGTGTAGCTCCATCATAATTTTTTGTCAAGGAGAAAATTACTGAAGCCAGAGGAGGGATTTTATAATTTTCTTTCTTGTTCAAAGTCAAGAGCTGAGATTACACTGAAGAAACTATTCAGTAGAAGCCTCTGAGATATGTTTCAGAATTCCTAAGTTATGGAGTTTTTCTACTTCTTCTGCAAAAAAAATATTAAAAATAATTTAAGGACCTGGGGAAAATATTTTAAAGTAAAATGGTTTTAGACAGAAAACTTAAGGTTCAGGAAATTCCTAGTTTAAAGATGGCTAAAGAATTATACTCCTACATTTTTGGGGAAGTTCCTGTTTATATGTTTCTGCAAGTCAGAAATGTTACTTTTGGGTACTCAGGAATTCTAAGGTAACTCTATAAGAAGTCTCTCTTTTACCAAGCGATTGTTTAAAACCTCAGATTAAATCTGTGATTCTCATGGTTGCCCTAAAGCTTGCAGTGATTATATTAAAGTACATATAGTTTTATAAATGACTTTGTACAAATATACCTACAGACAAAGCTCATACATTTCCATGGTTGTATAAAGAAATCAACAAGTGGGTTTGGGAACCTGAATAAACCCAGGTCAGAATCAAGTGCTTACTTGCAGAACTCTGTTGTTGTGTTTACTCTCCTGATATCTAGATTTAGAATTGTAAATACTTGAATGCTTAAGAATGGATAACCACAGAATCAGAATAAATCCTGAGTTACCCATCCTCCACTGCCAGATACCACAATTTTTATATCATAATGAATGCATTTAATTGGTTGGCATTTTTGATTAATATTGTATAGCTTTCTTACTAAATTCTTATTCAAAGCTTATATTCAAGTCAGCTTCATTTTTGTTCTTTTGTGGTTTCCAAGACTTTTCTTCCTTGTAGCTTTCAGATTAGCAGTGCAGGCCTGAATCCATATAACTTGGCTACTCCACTGGAACTTATAACAAGATATTTGTCGGCCTGGTCATACCAGAGTTTTTGCAGACTTTTGGGAAGCAAGATTGTTGGTAGAGTCTGAACAGCAAGTTGATCAGAAAAATCTGTTACAGGATATGGGACCTATAATATCCAACCTTGAAATGATAATCCAATGTGGTATTTTTTTTTTTTTTTGCTACACAGAGGCTATTATTAGAGTGAGCTTTCAAAATAAATGAAGTAATTTTTTGCCTTTGTACAATCTCTTATGCCTACCACATTTTATCCAAAAGTCTTATTAATTGATCATTCTACAGAGAGATTACTCTTTGAATGCGAATCCTATTCCTGTTCTGTGTAGGATTTCGCTCTGTGTCCCTCCTACCTGACCATTTCAGTAACAATGTTTCTTCCCTCTTCCTCTGCTAGATTAGTGTGGGCTCTTGTTCTAGGGTGACTATAGTGCCTCTATCCCCAGTCGTCTGTTCTGTGTGTGCTGTGTGTTCTGTATCTTTAAGACTGATTCTGAGAGTGAGCAAAGAAAAAGACGCGCACAGTTTGTTTTGAAAAAACAGTTTTCACTCCTCCTCACTTCTTCTTCGTCGTCCTTGGGTGTTCGTCGGACGCACAGACAGCGGCAAGAGAGTTTTTTTTTTCCTCTTTAGTTAGTCTAGCTAGCTGAGGCAAAAAAGCTTCCGGGACCGTTTTTTTTTCTTTTCCCTTTTTTTCTTAAGACTGTTTAAGAAGACAACTCTGAAACAAGACAAGCTCCAAGACAGCTCTGAAACAATATTCTTTTCTGAGTGTCAATGTACTGCGATAGGTGTTAATTATAATTCTTGTTTATGATGAAGATAGGAATGGATCTGCACTAGAATCAGGAGACAGCGAGGATTGAGCAAAAAGGAAGGATGGGGTATTATCCTTAAAGGATTTTTTTTTTTTAATGTATTACCTACACCTAAGAAAATGCTTTTTCGTGCAGAGATGAGTTTTCCCTGTGCTTTCATGTATCACAGAAACAGAACTGACCGTTCTCCATGCACTGACTTCACTTTTCAGATGCTGTATACTTTCCCACTGTGTAGCTTCTGGGCTAGGACCTGGGCCAAGAATTTTATTGGGAATTCATTGGTAGGAAAAGATGGATTTAATGTGTACTCAGAGTCAGTTCCTTCACTTGCTACTGAAAATTCTAGATGAAGTTTTCTACATTATGAGAATTTTTACTTCTTTCCCATCCTGTGGAAAAAGATCTGTTGCATTTTTGTATGGCAAGAAAGGTGTGTTGTTATTCCTGTATGCATTGCATCAATTTTTTATGATTTCAACTGGAATTATGAAAGAATAGGTTGCAAATTCCACTATATATAGGAGTCTAAACCAATCAAATATATTATTTTTAAAATATATGAAGAAATGTGCCTAAGGAACTATGAGGGATATTGGATAATATATGCTTATTTAGAAATCACATGATTGCTGTATAGTTAAGTGGAATTCAAGGAGTCTGGAAAATGTGTGTATGATTTTTTTTTATCCTTTTGGTTTTAACATGTAGAGAAGAAAATACGGGAGTGATTGATTCTGGAAGCAGTTCTATGATCTTTTTATTGCTAAAATTCCTCCCCATTTCCTTCCCTTCCCCCCCATCCCCCTCCCCCTGCAAAAAAATAAGAAACAAACAAACAATCAAAAATAAATCTATTTTTTTGCTTTGTATTAAGCTGGTGAATTTGTTGGAAACCTCCTGTCCAAAACAGACCTTTGATGTAGTATTGTCAGTAATAGTGAGTGATTTTTCAATAATTAATAAAAATCACTTGCTTGTTGAGGTTTAAAAATCCAAGATGAATTAACTTTAATGAAGTTTCTTTAAAAGGAGCAAGGAAGGGAAAGCAAAAGAACTGTAAATGGAAAAGGTTGTCTATTGGGCAGATATTTGTTCTGTTCTCTTGTTTCAGAAATGGCTTTTTTGAACTTTAGAAAACACAGCTGCATTTTAATTTAGATTGCTGCTATAAGAAAAACTACAAATTTATATTACAGCAATATATTTTCACTGACTTAATGCACCTATTTTAATTGTTTTAAAAATGTACTTGCAGCTGTATTTTATCACATCCACATTTCAATATACTGCTGAAAATTATTATTTTTCGGCAGTATTATTATTTATATTTATTATTACTATTCTTATATGCAGACATACTCAGTCATTTTGTTTCCTTTAGTACGTTCGTGTTTAAACGTCCATGAGAAACTACAAAAAAATAGCCAAATTTTTTTTTTAAATTATATCCTTTTTATCAGTCTTGTCATAAGAATGGAAGAAAAATCACTTCAGTATGCCTTACAGCCTCTCCTCACAGGGCAAAGGCTCCATCCCTACTGCCTTGGTGCTTCCTCTCACCTCCAGCCAGCTTGTGGACGTTTTCTCTGCATGCAGAATGATACTCACAACGTGATCTGATGCACACAGTAGAGAGGGGCAAATCCCTTCCCAGGCACTGGGCTGTCTTGTATCCATATGCCCAAACAGTGCTGGCCCCCATTGCTGCCCATATGCGTTGCTGGACATTTGCTGCCCTCTGGAGCCATCCCCTCGTGCACTCCATAGGGAATGCCCAGGGAAAGACATTCCTGTTGGTGAATTTCTGTCATGGTCCTTTTGGATAGCTAGCATGCCTTTAAGTATAAATACTATTCAAGAATTTGGTTTGAATGGAAATAACAGTGTCCAAGATAGCCATGTGAACCAAATTTGCTGTCCACAGA
The DNA here is from genome assembly GCA_008694505.1 of Cyanoderma ruficeps. Lineage (NCBI taxonomy): Eukaryota > Metazoa > Chordata > Aves > Passeriformes > Timaliidae > Cyanoderma > Cyanoderma ruficeps. The sequence goes on along the minus strand of VZDJ01001050.1, from coordinate 280,563 downwards.
AGGTACATTAGGAGCAAACATGAAAGTGCAGGCATGCACGAGAGATAATTAGTGGTCTAGTTATGAATTGCTTAAAATCACAAGATTGCATTTAGTTGGTCTTGCAGGCTGTCATATCTAGGTGTTAACCTAGAAACTGAAGGCTTCAGTATATTTGCTCTTCAGGACAGCTGCAATAGAGGCAAAAGGAATAACCAGCAGTGATTCTGTACTGATTCATCTGCAATGGAAAATGACCTCACATATCAGATCAACCATCTTGAATATTTTTTCCTTTTATTAAGCAGGATTAAAAATCAGGAGATTGCCATTAATGGTTGCAATTATTGGAAATATTTTTCTTTTTTTTTTTTAATTGTAGTTTCTGTAGATGTAGTTAAGTGGCTTGTGGAACTTTGATATTATTTTGACTAAAAAACTTAGCTTATGATAACAAGAAATGCTTTTGACACTCTACGCAGTTGCTTTAAGGCCTAGGGCAAAATACATTGCTTGTCTGGTAGTGGTTACAGAGCACTACCAGGCTGATGTCGTTCCCTTTAAGAGACATGTTTGAGGAAGAACAATTTGGCCTTGACTTTCACCTGAGTTCTGCAGAAAACAAAAGCTCAAGTTGTGAAATTGTGAGCAGATGTATGATTGTGAATATATTGTTTATAATAGGTACATGAATAATACTACTAAAATATTGTGAATACACACAGAAATTAACTCCTCTTTCCCTCTATGTTTCATTTACATTAATATCAGTTTAAACTTGGTTGAAAGTAATAAAAAATACACTCCCTTCCCCAAATTTTATTATTAATAGCCTCTATAGCAATAATTTCTTCTTCCTCTTTCTTTCTCCTTCCCCCCAATTCTTAAGTCCTTCTTAAAAATTTCGATATTATTGAATCCATTTTTTTCCCCCTCTATATGCTTGAACTTGGCTCTGTCTGCTATTTCTTCTCTTTTCTTTCGTAAGAGGTCATCTAGTTCTGCAGGTGTCTTGGTTTAGAAAGACAGGTATCTGCCAGGGAAACTGGGGTTCCCCTTAGAATAGAGGATGTAAACCCCTCACCCCCCGCCAAGTTCTAATTTTGCAATTAACGGCTCTCAGGCAAAGATTTGGGAGTAGGAATAACAGCTTTTTACTAAGAATATAAGAATACAAATGTGGTAGAAAAGAAAAAAAAGAAAACAAAACCACCCCACCAAACCAGCAAACCAACAAACAACAATTTTGAAAAGTCCTGACAGGGTCAAAGCTACAACCTTGTTAGTCAGGGTGTGGAAAGCAGTCCAAAAGTGAGTCCTCCTGGAATGGCAGGTACAGCTCCGCTGAGGCAGAAAATGATCCAGTAGCAGAAAAGAAAGGGGTCCTGAGGTGGTGAGAAGGGTCCAGCCTTCCTCCCGTAATCGTAATCGGATGAAGCAAGACACTGTGCTGGTTTAAAGTTCCAGCTTTATCCAGGTAAGAATGGCTGGCTCCTCCCACGGGGTGGAGCATCACACAATAGGTACGCTAGGGGCTTGGGAAGAGTGTTAATGGCCCATTATGGAGAAAGATAAGAACAATGCTCTACCTGATACTGACTGTTGGCCTATTATCAAAAGGCACCCGCCCCCAACTGTTTTTCAGCAGATGAAATTGAATAGACTATAACCCAGGACAGCAGGATAGAAATAAAGTGAGATCTGTGTTAATCACATCTTGCCATTTGGCACATCTGGGGGGTTTTTTAAAATTATTTTATTTTTTTAAATAAAATCCTACTGTTTATTTCTGAAAACTCTGTAGAAGATACAAGTAAAATAAAGGACATTTGAGTATAATCTTCTATGAGGTATTTACATGCCAAAAGTGCCTTCCATTTTCTTTCGAGCATAATATCTTCAAATTCAGTGCATGAAGATTTTAAAGAGGAAAAACAGAAAGAAATAAATTAATGGAACTATGGCAAATGACATCATTCATATTACAAACCTCTCAGTACTCATCAAAATTCTATTTACATTGTTTTCTCTGTTGCTTTGATAGAAACATTACTACATACTTTACTTATGTTTGGCATATATCTTACAAAAGAAATCTGCTAAGACTGCCCCACTAACATTTTTTTATTATTATTATNTTTTATTATTATTATTATTTTTTAACTTCTGGATGATGTGGAAGAGATGCATAACTTTCTGCCTTCTGGCTTGAGTGTAACTTAAACAAGTGATTATCCTAGATCTGATGGATGGTTTGTCATGTGATGAGAACTAAAAGAGTGATCAACACTATATATCAGTCCAGCACAAAAATTCTTATTTTACGGTGGAAATGTTTGGCTTAATGGAGGGAGCAAAATCAGAAAGCAGCAAAAAATACTAAAGACTTGTTTCAACCTCTAATGTCCTATTACAAGATCATGTTCATCCAATTCTGAGTAACTGTGGTTGTTTTCCCACATTTTTCATTTTTAGAATAAACAAGTCAATAAAATGAACCTGTTTCAGGTTGTTCTTTATTACAATTATTTGCCAGTTTCACACATTTTTATTACAATAACTTTTAAGGTGATTTTCTAAAGAAAAGGATAAATACAACCTTCACAATTGAAATAGCAATGCTAATGCATAATTTCTTAAACAATAACAATCAATTTAGTCTGAAATGTTCAATAGATTTTATCAGCATATACATAACATGTCACAAGATGTAAAAATAATTTCAGTTGTCTAAAATACATTGCTCTACAACTTTATCAATAGCCATATTTTTAATGAGAAGTGCCATACATAAAAAGATGGAAGATATTTAACAGTAAGAATTCAAAGGAACAGCAAGCTGGAAGGTTGCAGAACTACACTTGAAGAATACTTGGGGGTAATGTTTAAAAAAATTGATTTTTGAAACTTCCAAAACTGTAAAATGAAAATTCTGTTTAGTATCAAGTGTCCTTTAAAAACAGTATTTAATATGGTTTTGTTTTCAAAGGTAATGTTATTATCTTTGATGGAGTCTTTTTTTCCCCTTATATAAAAAAATATACATTTGTGAATACAGCCTGTACAAAGAAGTCTGACTCCAGGATGATGGATTTACTGTGTGTTGGTTGCTGTTGCATATTCAGAAAGCTATTCAAGTGAAAATCTCACTGCAGGAATTTTTTTCCCTTTCCTTCTCTCTTGAGAAATGCAATGTCATAACTGACTGTGTGAAATGATATATGGTGTGAATTGCCCTCTGAGCTGCTGAGGAGTTGAGTGCTTTAGAGACATATAACCAGATAGGAATGGAGATTAATGAAGATAGATGCAATAAAAAAATACCCCTGCTGTTAACAGAAGTATTTTTAAAATGTTCCATCATACTGAGAAATTAATAGCCTAAATGTTTAAAAAAAAGAAGAAGAAGGAAGAAAAAAATCAAGTGATGCTGAGAAGCAGCTGTCTTAATTAATCATCCTTTTAGAGGATGATCAAGAAACTATGGATATTGGGCATGGAGAGGCTACATTAATTTACCTTATCACTCCCACTTCCACAGCAGGAAATTAAATTCTTTAGTAATTTCTTCAGCATAATGTCAGATGTTTTACCCATCTAGTTTTAAATGGCTTAAATAATGGATATTGGAAATTCAGTGGTAGTTTTCTGGCTGATTTATGTGGAACTTCTGCACAGAAGATGAAATTCCAAAAGGTGGTCAATAACCTGAAGGAACACCTAGAAAAGGAGCAGTTAATATGCTGTAAATGTGCCTGGTGGTGAGGCCAATGATTGAGGAGTGAGAACACGCTAATGCATGACCATTCAATAATGGATTTAAAAGCTGGTGGCGAATACTATTACATTTGCAGTCTGCAGTTATGATCCGATTATAAGATATGCCTTTGCCTGAATTAAGGTGCAAATGAGAACATATGGCAAAGCCAACAGTACAGATTTTATCTAACTGTAAATGTGAGTTAGAGAGATAGAAAGAAGCAGGAAGTGGAGACAAGGAGGAGAAGGGAAAGAGAGAGAGATTAAGTAAAGATATCACCACTATGTTGATTCCTGCAGCAACGTGCTGGTCTTTCTTCACCTTGGTCTTTTCAGAGGTGGGGGGTCCTGAGTCTTTCTTCTGGAGGTATCACTTTTACATGCTGCAAGTCTCAGCTATCCATGGTGCCTAGATGCATTCCCATAACTTGAGATGGCAAGTGTATAAGGACTTGCTTCCTTGCCCACAGTTTGCCACAGTGGGAATTTCTTTTCCACATGTTGACCAAACCTTAACATCCACTAGGCCTGGAATTAGCTCCTTCCTGATGTTGTCGTGGCTTATTCTATGGGAAATTCTTTCTTTGACAGTGCTTTGAGGCTGTTATCTACATTCTTGTAAGCCCTTACAGGAGTTCAGAAGACAGATCAGATAAAGGAATATTGGTGGAACTTGAAATCTGTCTTGAGAAGTACACATGCTTGTGAGATTGTGCCCTCAGCCTGCAGAAATTGAGAATTACTCCCTGAATGTGCTATTGTCAAGAAACTGCAGAATGAGAACTTCACAGATCCACCTGCTTTTATTAATTAGATTAATTGCAGGATAAATGAAGAAAAGAGTGGTAGGTATTCTAGATATCCAGTTGTATTGGGTGGGTGTGGCTAGACTTTGGCAGCAGGAGAGTTGCAGGAATGGCTTCTGTAAGAAGCTGCCAGACAATTCCCCTGTGTCTCATAGTCGGTGCCAGCCAGCTCCAAGACAGACCTGCTGCTGGCCAAAGCTGAGCTTGTCGGTGACAGTGGCAGCACTTCTGTGGTAACAGATTAAAGAAAAGGGGGAAGAATACCCAACGGGGCAACAATTGTAGCCAGATGAGCAAGAATATGAGAGAACCAATGCATGCAGACACCATGAAGGAGAGGGATGAGATGTTTCATGCACTGGAGCTGACATTCCCCTGAAGCTTGTGATGAAGACCATGACGGGCAGCTGTGCCCCTTCAGCCCACAGAGGTCCATAGTGAAGCAGATACCCATCTGCACACTGTAGAGAACACCACACCAGGTAGATCTGAAGGAGCAGGTCGATGCCTGAAGGAGGGTGTGACCCCTGGAGCAGGAGCTGTGGCTTCATGGAAAGAGGAGCCTATGCTGAAACAGCTTTCTGGAAGGACTGGTGACCCTATGGAGCACTAACACTGGTTTTCCCAAAAAATAGCACCCTGTGGAAAGGACCCACACTAAACTGGTACATGAAGAACTGCAGCCTGTGGAAGGACTCATACTGGTGCAGTACATGGAGGACTGCTTCCCATGAAGTGACCTTATGCTGGAGTAGGGGAAGAGTATGATAAGTCCACCCCCTGTGGAAGAAGGAGTGGAAGAGATAATGTGAGGAACGGACCAAACCTTCAGTCTTCATCCCCCTGAGCATCTTGGGGGAATGAGATAGAGAAAATCAGTAGTAAAGTTGAGCCTGGAAAGAAGGCAGAGTGAAAGAAAGGGTTTTTAACATTTAATTTCTCATTACTCTGTTCTGATTTGATTGGTAATAAGTGAAATTAATTTTCCCAAGTCAAGTCTGTTTTGCCTGTGATGGCAATTACTGGGTGATTTCTTCCTGTTCCTTATCTAAACCCAAGAGGCTTTCATTTTATTTTCTGTCCCCTGTCCAGTTAAGGAAGTGGTGCAATGGAGTGGCTCCAGTGGGAACCTGGCATTCAATCAAGTTCAACCATGTTTATAAATGATTCTGTGAGGAATGACCATACCAAAAATGTTAACAGCAGTTGTCTTTGTGCTGTATCTCATTCTCCTAGAAAAGTACAAAGGGAATCTCTCCCATGGTACCTTCTTACTAGTAGGGAATTTTCCATTTTCTGAGCCTGAGAGAACAGTGGTTTTGTTGGAGCCAGCTGGCAAGACGGCCCCTACCATTAATATACAGGCCAGCTAACTATACTATGGTACATCATTTAGGGAAAGATTTTCCAGAACAATTGTTTGTAGATAACAGGAGTGGATTAACCAACTCAAGATCTAAACATTCCTCTCATTTTCCAGACCAAAATAGCTTGTCTCAGAATGTTTACAGTCTCCATCATCTATAATTTTGTAATTCTTGAAAAACACCATTCAGATGTTGCACAGAAATTATCTGCTTAACTCTTGCAAAATAATAGTGCCACTGTAAAACTGTAATAACACTGAAAACTGTGACAGAAAACTGTCATAACACTTGGAATGAAACATGACTTTACCTGCAGCAGAGGTTTTTACAGATTCAGACTCTTTTTTCCTTTCCTGCTTCCCTAAAGATAATACCTTTTTTCTCCTACATTTGCCTTTGCAGTCTTTTCTTTGAATGAGTACTGTTAGACAAGCTGAGTTATATTTAACTTCTACCAGACAATCAAGAAAAGGTGGTATGAAGTGTCTTAACCATTTATCTTTTTTGCCTGTACATGCTTGGTAAGTGGGGGAAAAAGTAATTAAGAGTAATTAACAGTAGGGTCTTACTCCAGAAGTACCATCATATTCCATGACTGAGCATAGCTGCAAGGTGTATTCCCAGGTTTTGTGTCAAATAGGTCACTGCTCTTTCATCTAGAGTATTAGATGCTTATTGAACCTTTTTCTTCTACTATCTGAGTCCTTTCTCAATAAATACCTTTTGCATTTTCTCTAGCTCATAGCATTGGAAAAGAGTTTTGCAACTTTGGATGACATCTAGAAATAGCATTTTCCTCATAAACATCTTTATCACCATTCTTGAAATTCTAATTATTATTCCATAGTTATTTGGACTATTATTTTTCCATTGCACTTCCAAAAAGTCAGTTCGATTGAGCATGATGTAATCAGCTGGAATTTACACAGTAAAGAGAGGCAGTTTGAATACTATCCTCATTCCTTAAAGACACCATATACCAAATTTCTCAATATCAAAACTAGATTGGATTGAAGAATCTGTTGGTGCCATTAATTTAGATTGGTTATATATAAGTAAATTTTGATTACTTATGATTTTGTTTAGGAATAAAACCCCACCCTTTAAACAGATTAAGTAATCTTACAGCTTCTTTATGAGGGTAAGTGCAAGAGCATAAAGCTGTGTCTGGGAAGGCTTAGGTTGGGTATAAGGAAAAGATTCTTCACCCCAGAGGGTGTTGGACAGTGGAACAGGCTGATAGAGTTCAAGATGTGTTTGGACAATGCTCTCAGGCACATGGTGCGACTCTTGGAGTGTCTTGTGTAGGGCTAAGAGTTGGACTTGGATGATCCTTGTGGGTCCCTTCCCACTTGGGGTAGTCTGTGATTCTCTTACAAATATTAAGTTTAATTGGTATGGACCATTCAAGGATTTCTGCTTTACATCACTTGCAAGATACCTGATTTTAAATGGATATCAAAAAGCAATTGCAGGAGCTATTTTTCCAAGGTATCTTTTGCAGTGGAATGAAACAATGATATAGGAAAAAAGGAATTCTGCATCTAACTGAAACAAAATAAAATCTCAGGTTGAGTGTAGAAAGTATTTCACTCTGCTTTTGGGTTTTGGTTGTTGTTTATTTAATTTCCTTTTTTGCTTGTTTGTTTGTTTTTGTTTTCTTTTGGGGGTTTGTTAGTTGTTTTGTTTGTTTAGTTTTGTTTGTTTGGGGTTTTTTGTTAGAGATAAAATGGTGTGTCTTCCATGAATATTGTAAGATATTTCTTACAATATTTCTCAATGTTTCATAAAAGCACTCTCCTTTTTGTCAGCTGGATTTATATCTGAGTCCCCGCTTTCATCAGTGCACATTTGCTCAGACTCTTAATCTTGTTTTTTCATGTCTTCCAGTCATTAATGTTCTGGGCACCTGAAGCATGGATTGCAGTTCATAAGGAGCCCTCAGTTCCTACTTTTGTCCTTCAAATCAGTTTCTCTGAATTTCCCCACACATATGCCTGAGTACCTGGGCTGAGCTCTAAGGTGTACTAGGTCAAGAAGCCTGATACTTCTTTGAGGATTTGTATATGCTATGATAAAACAGATTTTTTCCAATTTTTGTTCCCTAAACTGACATAATTTTAAGAATATCGCATATATTAGTACAGGTATTAAATGCATCCTTCTCATTACTCTGAGTAAAACTGTATTCTCTGCTTATCAAGTGATTCTGAGACAGATAGCAATTTTTAATGTGGTTTGCCTAAAAAACCTCACAAGGGGCATAACAGTTGTTAGGCTTGTGGTGAGTTTACGAGGTTGGGGACAATTATATACAAACAATGTCATAGCCATTTATGTTATTTGTAAATATCATAGCTGCCATTAATTAATGAACAATATTTTCAGGCTAACTTGGTTTTCTTCTGTATCTGAATTTTCTCTTATGAATTTCAAACTGTGTCCCTTTACTGGGCTTTTAAGAAAAGTGGGTTCACAAGCTAAGTGTACCTCTGCAGTGAGTCCTTTGTGCCAAGATGCTTCAAGACTAAATAAGAGCTCCCTGAGGTTCTGGATGGCATTTTTTCTTCTTGCATTCAACCACAGATATCTACTTCTGTGTTTCTTTATAATGTTCTGTTACTTTGACTTATTCAATAGGGTAATAGCAATACTGTTTGTAGCAAGATTAGTAAAAAACCTTTTAACTGACTTTAGGCTCCTAACTCTTTGATAATGGCATGGGGCATTAGACTTACTAATGATACATTGCTGTTTGGGTAAGCCACCTTACCTATGTGGTCAAAAAATGCACCTTTCTCTATTCTCCTTTCCTGCATTATTTATTAGAATGAGAGGGCTTTCTCATGTTTTTAAGAAGAATTCATTGAATTGGATTATTCCAACTTTTTAGAAGTCTTGAAAATTCTCTGAATAGCTGCTTTCCCCCCTCACTGCCCTCATGAGGGCCCCAAAGGTTCAAAGAAAAGGGAGTTTACTTGTTTCTGCTGCTAGATTCAGATAACTAGACATTGCAACCCGAGCAAAGTCTGTGAAGAAGGGGAACAAGTACAAAAGCAATAACATTAAACTGATTTCACAGCACTGCCAAATTAATTTTTTAAACAACCTTAATCTTTGAAGGCTTGCCCTTTATACTGTTCATGAAAAATAGCACTCCCACTGCAAGTAACAGCATTTTGAGACTGTGCTTTTATTCCAAAGCTACAGGTGTAGCAACACTGGATCACAGACTGGCAATGATGTTTCCCCATATTACAGGGTCCCTGGCTTCTAAAATTCTAGTGACAGATTGATATGTTAATAGCAAAAAAAGATGTGATAATTGTAAGGCCCTCTGTTGTCTTTTCCATTTAAGCCCTTATAGATCTTTTTCTCTGCTTGTAATTAGAAAATGCTTACTACAGTACTTAATTTGTGTTTTAATCAAGGATGTCTTGAACACAAATAGTACCTGAAACCATTTCCAGATGTTTCAACTATATGGATTGTGTTTGGCATTCCTGCTTAGCCACAGTTCTGTAATGTTTACCTGAGATTGGACTTCAGCTTTGACAACTTTTCCTTCAGACAATGTAGAATTTTTGAGATTTGTGTCTTGCTGCAGGTAGCATTTGAATTTTTGGAGAAAAAGGAACAGTTATTAAACTATGTATATGTTCAGGGAGAATGCAAAAAAGGAACTGGTAGTTCGCCTCTTTTAAATTCCCAATCTAGATTTGGGAATGCACCAACAAAATGGCCAAAAATTAGGAGGACTTTCAATTTTGTGAAACTAATGAGACCTTATTAGAAATTGAAATAAGTTATTGGTTACACATACACCTGTGAATACACAGCATAACCCTTGACACCTCAACCGAGCCTGAAACTTCTCTGTGCTGTTTACATGCACAGAAATCATAGATAGTCCTTGCCTTGGGGCACTGACAATCCAAGGTACATCAGGTAGAGAAATTCTGATGCAGTGAGTTGAAAGACACTTCTGGGTCAGACAGAAGTGGAACAGAACTTACGTTTTCCAACTGCTTTTGTGAACCCAAAAGGCTCAGAAGGAGCCTGAAGGTTAACATGGTCTATCTAAGTTGCTATAAATAATACATAAATCTAATTCTAAACATGAATACTTTAAAATTCTTGTTATACATTGTGTTTTTCATCATTTACAGCACTAGCTTCCATCTACTGCTACCACAAGAAATAGTTTCAGTCTTGTGAAAACACATACACTTTTTAATAGTAGTGGTCATAAACTCCTTCAAATGCTCTCCCCATTGTCCCCAAAAGTACATTTACCTCAGAGTTGTTAGGATTAGTTTTCTCAGATGTTCCTTTATTTGTATCATCTAGCCTGCCTTGTGTCAACAATCTTAAGAAAATCTTCTCTCTACAGATAGGTCCCCAAGGTCAACTAGAATGTTCCAAGATAATATTAGATAAAAAGCAGAAATAAGTACTGCTATTTTCCCTCTCTTTATAGACTTTTTAGAATTGTGTTCAAAAACATACTCTTATTCACAACTATATTTGGTTTTTTTATTCTGGAATAGGACTTCCTATATTTTCGCTTTTAATTCTAAGAATAGATTGACTTTTGTTTCATTTTACAACAAATTCTACTCTTTGTGCATTGCAGTATTCTAGATCAGCTAGATTTTAATTTGTGATTTCTACATTTTGTTTCATATAAATGAATAGTGGCTATAACATGAAAAAAATTCTTGTTTTCTTCAACCCAGCTTAGAATTTCATTGTGGATTGAACTGAATTTCAGCAACCCGCTGAAAGTAAAACAAATCAATATTCCTCTCCAAGTCCCTTCTGTATTTTTTGCATGGAAAAAACAACTTTTCAATGTTTCTGTTCTATGTCATTGTTTCACTCTGTAATTTAATCTCCCTTGGACTTCAAGAAAACAGAGATGAAATCTAACTGTAAAGCAAAACATACTGTCTTAAAGAGATAATTAACTAGAAGGATTAACAAAGAATCATTATCCTGGTAGTTAACAAAAGTAATGAAAGTTATTATGTGATAACAAGAAGGATCACACAGCATTTCCAAAAGTTAGTGAGAAGAGTTCTAGCCATACTGTAAAGAGGGCAAATCCGTTTGGCAAATCATGAAATCTTGGCTCTAGTTGTCTCCTGTATGGCTATATTATCTACATACATCTTGCTCTGAAAATCCACATCTGATCCTAACACTTATGAATACTGTGGATTAAATAATGAATCATCCTAACTTCTTGATTAGAACATACTCTGAATTTTATTTGCTGTGGGGCAATGGGTATTTCTGCCTGTTCTTTGGGGTGCTTTACCTGCAGGGAACAAAAGTCAGATTAAAAATCATAGGACATGCAAACTAAAATAACTAAAACTGATTACGCATTGAAGAATGTGAAACAATTTTAGATTGATTAATCAGATGGAATAACTTACTTAATACTATCCTACAAAATGTTGTACCTTGATTCAGAGTCTTGAACAAGTTGAGACATACTTAAATAACTCTTGAGCCCTGAAGCCTGTCCTTGTCCTTTCTTTAATTTTGTTTCTATTCTTTTCGTCTGTAATTCTAGTGTAAGTGCTTTACAAAATGTTTTAAAAACAGATGTGTGTAGGAATAGGAAGATGAGATGTTGGATGTTGAAGAACACATGCATACCTTCTCCTTTTGTAATTTAAAGCTACAATTATAACCACCTACCTAGAAGCTGAAGTCTGGTATAGAATACTATAAGATCATGTTTTTTCTCCTTCACTTGTGTATTTCTGTATCTTGATCAAACTTTTCATTCCAATGAGAGTAATGTGCTATTTGGAATTATTTTTTGTTTGAACTCCAGAAAACAGAGGCAATTCTTTCTGGATTTTTCTTGAAATATCCTCATCTGTCTAAAAAATAATAATTTAGAAAAGCTGTTCTGTAACTGAGAGAAGGTATTTCTTTTGGTTGGACAGAGGTACAAAGAGGAAATTAGAACCTCTGTCCATTACCACCAAATAGGCCTATAGCTGGTATTTTCACTAAAGCTTTCTGTGTATTAGTTGCTGAAGGAGAACTCAGTCATTCAATATTTGCTTTTCTCATTTTTTAAATATAAATACAAAATTTAACATAAAATAAAACCTTTTCTGATTAGAAGAGTCTTTAAATTTAAAATTAGTTTGCTGACTGCTTTTTAAAGCATGTATTCCTGATTTCTAGCTGAAAAGACTTTAAAATTTAAATCATTTTCTACTATTTAAGATTTTGAGCTTCTGTTTTCTAACTTTAGCAAAGTGAACCCTTTTTTTCGTGTGTCTCCACACTTATATTTTTTTACCCATATAACACAAAAATTTGTAGAAAGTTTCTTCATCCTTGGATTTTGGGCAGCAAAATCATTGAGAAAGCCAGCTAATCTCTTTTAGAGGGATAGCTACCCTATGTCTGCCTTGAGAAGGCAGTGGGAAAGAGTGACTCTTTCTTCAGCCTGAGCCTTTAAAACTTTTGAGGATTTGTCTGGACCAAAAGATTTCATTTAGTAGTATTATATAAGTGTTTTGTTCTTTTTTATCTGAATGTTTTTCCATCTCAGAGGGAGGAAAGGAACTCAGAAACCTTTTTGGTGAGTTTGGGTCAGCTGTTCCAGCCATGTTCCCTCCCAACCTCTGACTCTCACCCAGTTTACTAGCCTTTGGGGATACAGGTGTTTAGAGGGAAACCCTTGATGCTGTACAAACATTGCTCAGCCACAGCAAAAACATTGTGTTATCGGTGTCACTTCTTTACCCACACATGCAAAGCACAGCACCATGCAAGCTGCTGTGACAAAAGTTAACTCCATCCCAGCCAGGCTTAGTGCAATATGGAAATTGCTCCGCCAATTGACTGTTTTAATAAAATGTTCATGAAGATGTTAGAGGTGTACCTTCAGGATGAAAAGAAAAAGGCACAAGGGATCTTATGTTCACAACTGGACTTGAATGAAATCTGAACCATTCTCACTTACTTGGTTGGAGTTAGCCAAGTAAGGGTGATTATATCCTGCTTACCTGAATTGGTTCTCAGCTACATGGAGCATATATTTCTGCTACTTGCCCTAGGCTCTTTTATTAAAGTTCCATGTTCCATGTTGTTCCATGTTGTATTGTGACCGTGTGTCAGTGGAAATGTTTGGTAGAGCAGAAAGTAGCTGTGTGTGGAAAATTAAACTACAGTATTCTGCCTAATTAAAAGTTGTGCATCTTGAAGGGAATTCTACAGTGTTTCATCTAATTAGATGGTTGTATTAATCCATTTAACCAGAAATTTTCATGCTCAGTATTAAATTGGTTACCACCAGTCAGGATTCCCAGCATGTTCCATATAAATAAATAAATTTTTCCTTTTGCTGTGTATGAACATGCTTCCCCAGCTCTTTCAAAACGCTTATATGTCTTTTACATGTCTACTATGTTACAATTTTAGTCTGTAACATGTGAATTTACCTGACTGGATTCTCTTTTATGACAGTCCTCCATCCCTGATGAGGGGCATGTCAGCACAAAGAAGGCCATCCTTTTGCTATTTCCCTTCTTTTCTAGTGTTCAATAATAACAACTGAGATAACTTTGGAAAATTTCTGTGCCTGTGGCAAAAGCTTTTTGATGAGAACAGAGAAAAAGACTTATGTCCTTAAGGACAAATACTTTACAGCTTTTCTGCAAGCTCTGCAAGAATCATTCAGGTTTTGCTATCTCACTGTAACAAAAGTAACCTGGAACAGGTTTTACTGCTTTTTTTTATCATAACCAAAGTGGGCAAAACCCACAGAGCAGGTGCCAGCAGCATCTGACTCTCACTCAACAAAACCAGCTAAAAGACACTGAAAAGTAGAGAGGCCAGCACAAACCTTCAGGTTAGCTAGACAGCTTGTGTGCTGGATGACAGGGCTAAAAGCTATTGTAAGTATCTCTTTTGAGTCTGCAGGGCAGTGAGTTTCTGAGGTCACAAAAACATTGGACAAAATTGGAAAGCTCCTTTCTTTCCCCTGAATGTACCTGAAATATCTATATGCTCCTGCATTTCAGAAGACTGACTAATGAACAGGTTTTGCTGAATCTATGTGTTTGCCATATCCCAGACTGAGGTTTTCACCACTTTTCCTAAACTAGTTCCACATTGAATAAAAAGTATATGTTCTCAGTGGCAGAGAAAGACTGCCTGATATTCCCCATTTTGCAGAGATATTTTAATGCAGAATCCACATTCTTCCTAATGTAGGAGGACTTGGTCATATTAAGGACTCGATCATCCGAGAAGTCTTTTCCAACCTAAACAATTCTAGGGGAGCTTCAAAAGAAAGACACAGAGAGAATTTTCTCAATTGACTTTATGGGCTACAGTATCTTCTTGGGATATGAGAACCAGAGTTCACATTCTTGCTGTTGACCAGGAAGAATGGAGATTCAATGGGCATCCCAAGTGTCCTTCCCCAAGTACAATCTTGCCATGCTTGTTCTCCTCTCACCAAAACAAAAAAACCCACAAAACCTCCACAAAACCCNAAAAAAAAAAAAAAAAAACAAACCACCAAAGCAAAACACAACCTTCTAGTAAAATGTTTAGTCTTAAGAATGACACTATATTTAGTATAGAGACCTCAGAATTCCACATTAATTAAATTTAATTAAATTAGTATATTTTGATACAGTATTTTTTTAAAACACTGCCAATATTCTGATAGTGAAAAAAGCCTGAGAAATGAGGAGAGTAGTGAGCCAGGGTATTCATAAATCTCAATATAGGTTTTAAATACAGCAAGGATCTGCACATAACAGTATGAGAAAGGAGTGACTCACCTTGATCTTAGCAGTGAGGTGAAAGTCCAGCTTTATGCAGCACCTGAGGCAGACAACTATCTTTTAATAACCTTTCATGAAGTTTAGAGATAGAACAGATAGAACAGAGGTTATTAAATTAAACTGAACCACAATTAAACAATTTTTGGTTTTCAAATGTCTATCTTTTCTAGAGTACATTCTATCAGTAGATTGCAAAGGGATAGAAAAAGAGTTGGAATATATGTTTAATTATATTACTTCCTTTTAATACATTTGCAATTTAATTTTGGAAAATGTTATTGTATCTTGGATCCAAAAATCTCCAAAGTCAACTTCAGCCCCAGCCACTGTGTCTGCACTTTGAAGCCTTTTGAAGTAATTTTGGATTGGACCAAAGCTGACAGATAAGTCAAAACTTGGCTGCGAGCAGAGGATATTTTTCTCCTTCAAACCACTAGTTCCTCCCTCGAGTCGCTGAGGGCAGTGTAAGTCCAATCTGTAGATACTTCAGAGGCTTCAAACAGCAGACACTGTGGCTATGTCTGAGACTGGAACAGACAGTTCAACAGAACCAAAAGATTTTGGGGCCTCCAAGTGCTTTTCAGTGCATTTTAAAGAAGATTAAAATCACTATAAAATGGAAAGGATTGTGTATAAGTCTTTCTCCCTTTCTCTTTGCAAAAAAATCTGGATTTTAGAAGAACATCTGTCTACCTTCATGTCTATGTGATGCTCTTTCCAGTATAAAGTATGAAAAATATCTTTAGACATTCAGCTTTACAAAACCAAACATCCAGTTCCAGAGCTCACTTGGTTTTGCCAATTTAATTGGTTTATTATTCAAGTTTCTGGTGAAGGCAGTGTTCGCTTGAAGGATGAAAAATTTAAACATAAACAAAAGGAACTGAAAATCATTCTGCACATGTAATTAAAAATGCAATAAAATAATTATATTTATATCTTATACTTCATAACTTCCTCTCACAATAAATTAAAATATTGTAAGATTATTTTTGATGTTTATTTCTGTTTCTGACCGAGACATGGGATGAGGTTGATGGCAGCTGGAAATTAAACTAGGTCTTAAAAACATTGCAAGTTTTAGCTATTGGGGTTTCTCTTCTAAGGATTTATTTTGAAGTATTGCTCCTTGCTTACATGTTATAAATAGGATATTCTGTTTACTTCCAGTGTAGGATTTTTCTACACTTTACTCATATATACTAAAAAATTATTTACATGTTAATGGAAAAATTGCATGTTTTTCATAATATAAAACTTGACTTTAAAATACTTAAGTGGATGTAAAAGGAAAGTATGAGATTGATCTTCTAAGTACAAAGAGTCTTCTGACTGAGCTGTTTTTAAAAGACACTACATCATCTTTCAAAGACAGTAACTTTTCACCTCCATTAAATCAGGTATAGTTATGTTGTTTATAATTCATTATCAATATCACAAATTATTTAATTATGTCGTATTAGTACAGCTAATTTGAAGACAAGGTTAACTTTTTGTTTATTAATCCTGGGTTTTGCCTTCCTTAAAGTTACTCCTTCAAGCTGGGTTAAGTCTTTCATGCAGTGGCTGCAGGTGTGCTTTACTCAAGTGCTCTGTCCAAAATATTACCACTAACACAAGACATGCTGCAGACATTTACCAGTAAGAACCACCTCTATTTAAAATAAAATGTCCAGGATCAAAGTAGGGGAGTTTCTCACCTCAGTCCCTGTAGGGTCTTGTATCCACATTTTTGAGCAATGACTTTCAGTCCAGGAAGATTGGAAGATGAATCAGGCCATGGACCCCTTGTCTCAGCTGAGCAAGAATCCAGATCTGCCCTCTATGAGAGGATAGCTCAAGAGGAAAACCTTCTATCCAGAAAACAGATGTTAATGCCACGATGCCCAGCTCAGAAGGAACAACATACCAGCCTCTGTCTGATGCTGATCTGAACTCAATTTTAGTGACAGAAGGTAAGACACAGAAGCTCATTGAGGATGCCATACAGCAGCAGCAATGGTAGCTAGATCCCTCCATGTCTCGGAGCAGGAATGGAGTTGAGGGAGCCCTTGGTCACCACCTGGGCAGCTTTACTGGCTTACTGCTGTTCCAGTGGTGGTTCCTGCAAGAAGCACCAGCTCATATTGTTTGGCATGGCAAGGTGTCATTCTGCCCTGATACTCTGAAGTGCTGGAAGTAGCACGTATTTGTGGGAAAAAAAATGTGAACTAAACCCATTAACTAGATCTTCAGTGCATTGAATTACACTATTCTGATAACTCGATACCAAGGAAATTAAAAGTATTATTAATTGTGTATATTTTTGGGCAGGCATGATAAGAGGCCAAGTACTGTTGGAAGAACGAAAAGAGAGGATTACATACATAGTGACCTGAATTTAGTTTTGTTATAGTGAAGTTGTTTTGATTCTTGATAGTAAACAGCTTTTTAGAATATCAGCTAAGTGTGGCTTAGATGATAATTTAAAATTTGAACACTGAAAAGGTTTCCAAATGTATCTGGATGTCAGATGTACTGGCAAAGACTTTGCACCAGGGAGAACTGCATTGAAAGATATGACCAGAGGCAAAAATTCTACACTAAAGAGGCTTCTATCTACACACTGTATTTTCTCATTTTTTCTCAGCTCCTGGGTTGAATCAGCATTCACAAAAGAAACATATTTTTGGGCAAGGGGAGGTGTTTTCCTTCTCATCTCAGAACAGATAAACGAAATAATTTCTTTACAGTCTGTCATGGCATGGGTACTGTGTATGCTCCACTGTCTGCTGCGATGGTCTTATTGCCCGTCAGTGGACTTAAGCCATTGCAACTAGTTGTTGTTGCCAATAACAACTGCCACTTGATACAAAGCTTATGGTGAGTTTATTCTGCTTGTATGGCTTCTAAGCAAAATGGACAAACAAAAATGGAGAATGGGAGAGTCTTCAACACCATTTTACATCTGATAAAGGCAGATGTCGCTGGTGTAGATGTGATTCCTGTATACTGTTTTCTGAGGACAAGATTTTTGTTCTTTTCCCATCAGTTCTTATTAATATTTTCCATACATAAAGCTATTAAGTGGATTATGAAAATTACATTACTCCAGCATCTGGTGTGGAGAAATGGTTTCAGTGAGTTGAGAGGGCAGTGCAGAATTATGCAACGTAAAGACACACAAATAAGGACACAGCAGGAATACTGCCACTATGTGAGTGATGAGAGGTGAACTCGGATTGGGCTGAAGTATTCACCAAAGAAACCCTACAGGAAAGTGCTACTATGAACTACCACAACCATGGGAAGAGGGCTGTCATTCATTTCCAGGGAATTCACGAAGACATGAAAGGATACTAGAAACCTAGCTGCATTTAACTACAATAGAATTGAGAGGGTTATCCTTGATCTTGAATTAAGATATCTGAATACAAGACCAGCATATCTTCTGGTAGTCTGTATTACTTCAGAAAACTGAAGGAGATGATGGTGCTAAAAGGATTAAAGCATATATTATGTATTCTGGGCATTTATTTCTGGTGTGGATGTGAGCCATGCAGGTATTGATATGATTACAACTTTAATAAGCACTTAACAAATTAAATAACATTTAACAGTTCATCATGGGTGATGTGCTGGAACATGAAGGAGAACTGACAGCTAATCTGCTCATCTTGTGTCCATCCAGAAAAAAGACAAACCTTTTCTTGTCTTGCCCCGATGCTGCAGGCTGGATGGGAAGCATCAATAGTCCTCTGCTGACATAGCAGACTCATTTTACCTTTCTCTTCATCAAGACCTTCGCCTCACTGAAAGCAAAGCTGTAAAGACAGCAAAACGTGATGTGAAGTTTTGTTGAAACGGCAATTCTCAGCAGAATTAACATGAAAGTGTAGCTAAACTCTCCACTGAAGGAGCTCAGTACTTACAGCTATCAGATTAGAAGAATATTTCATGGAGTGTTACAGATATTATGTGAGACCTCCCTCAATGACAGATGACTTCTGGGGTTAGTAAATAATGACTTCATTTGAACATGAATCTTAAATAACAACAGAAAAATATTTGAGTCAGTTTGAGTTCCCTTATTTGGCCCTGTGGTTCTTTGCCTTCCTGACCAAACTGTCTGCTAGGCCTAATCCATGAGGTGTCTGTCTTTGCAGCAGACAGGCATGTTATGAGCTGCATTTGTGGCTGATGTTTTATTTCTAGGCAGGCATTCAGATGACTGGCACTTTCTGAATACCTGAGAAAGGAATCCTTCCCATTCCACCACATATAACTGCTCATGCTGCTTGTTCATCCTGCCCTTCGACATCCATCATCATTGCTGCTAACAGTGGTTGCAAGGCATAATTCTCAAGGTCTGTCCATATTAGTATGGCTGTTGGCAGAGGCGACAAGAGCGCTCTTTTGAAACGAGTACAGCATTCCTTAGCCCACTGAGTCATACACATCTGCTGGTGGGAGGAGGGTTGGAATCTATAAGAGAAATTAATTTTCAACAGGAACTACTGATTACCATCAGGTACGCTGGATATTTTCAGGCAACACAATTATCTTGATAAATCTTATACTACATTTTTGCAGTGTGATACTATAGGCCTTCTGAATACTGTTGTCACATCCTGACAATTAAATTACCTGAAGTACGTATTAATAGAAGTCATGACATTCTGTAAAAGCCGCAAGTTGACAGTTCTTTCAGTTGTGCCTCAGAAATTTACTAGGTTAGAAATTAACAATCTGAATATGCCTGGCTCCAACCAGTAGGACATTGCTTAACCCCGCTTATTTGACCTTGTTTTAGCTTCAGTGCCTGCCACTGTTGCTGTGGATTCTTGCATGGAGAAATGAAATGCAGTTAACCCTTTTTTGACTTGAAACCATCCTGTATTTTGGGGTTTTACCTTTATTTTATCCACAACAAAATAAGTTGTAAAGTCAATATTGCTTTTTTCCCCATTTACTGAGATATTCCTAATAACAGCATTCAGTTGTGAGCATAAATTACCTCTTTTTAAAAAAAAAATTTAATTTCCGTGGGCGAAATTTACACTGTCCTGGCTGACAGCAGTAAGAATACTACCTGACCACTTTGGCATGAACACTGACCTAAGCATAGGCTGCCAAAATCCTACTGTTCACTCTACCCTGGAAGCTGATGACCCATGCTGTCCCTGGTCAGCACAGGGCTATCCTGAGTCAAGGGTAAGTTGATTCAGACAGCTGTTCTGGACAGACCATTGTCTTGTCTGGGGTCAGAAAAGCGACCAATGTCAGAAAGTGACCAGTATTTCAGTGTCAGAAAAGTGGCAGCATCAGCACCAGGAAAGAAGCATACTCTCATAAAATGTGTTAATTGAAGTTATTCATACTCCATTAAAAGTCCACTGGCCATTTTTTTGAGAAGCTCGATAAGTTGGTAAGACTTTGCAAGTTGTATGACTATGGAGTTATGTTAGATTTGTTTTTAAAGGAAAAAAAGTTACAGGTACTTAAACTTTAAAAGAAGGGATTAGCTTTCTACTAAACAAAATTATTCTTTCATGTGTATTAATTGTTTTCCCCAAAGGTAACTTTTTGCTGCCTCTTATCACACAGCTCTAGATAAATTTGCATAAAGTGGTGGAAAAGATCTAATCAAGAAATAACAGCCTATGGGCCACTTCCATTTTTCTGTTCTGGAGACTAATGCAATAGAAATTAGGATACTGTTATTGGGTAGTAGCAAGAGAATTTCTTGTTCTTTGAGCAGTGAAGAACACGGTCATACAATTTATCTACAAGATTTTGTCAAGTGTAATTGCTTACACTTGCAGGGGTTTCTTCATGACAAAAGAAAAAGAGCATAAAATGTGAAAGGATTTGACACAAATATGAGTGCAGCTAATATACACTAGTTTTGATGTTAGCTACATCAACGTCTGACAAGTCAGGCCCTACAGCTAGTAGACTACAAAGAAATCCTGAAATTTCTGCAGTGGCAGATTACCTGTTTTATAATTAGTCCAGACATATGACAGCTACAGATTGGCTTCATCTTGCTTTGTCACTACAGCATGTCATTAGGTATAATTTTCTCTAAAAGGAGGCCTTTTTCACTTTTCTTCTTCTCCATCCTTCTCCCCTATTTTTATGTCTTCAGACACTGAGTTACATTGAACATATTCCAAAGCATTTTTCCCTCCCTCTTCTCCCATTAGATCTTGTCATAGCCAGAAGTGAGATTTCAATTTTCTAATACACAGATTTTTCCCATGATTGAGATTGTATATGTGCACATGAGAAATGCCCCAATTACATTCCCTATCTATCAACAGTTCCCTTGATTTGTGGCTGCATCACCATTTTAAGAGCTGAAAGCACTGGATATTTAGACATCCTGTGTCACAGTGATGACATATTGCAATGGGGAATATAATTCATATGGCGTTGCATCCTGCTTTATTATTAGGCTTCGCTCCTAATGTTATGGGCATTCATTTGAATATTCCTTATTTTTAACCAAGGCTGTAAGCTAGAGTTTGCCTTTGGGTTCTGTATTTCTCTAGTAGATTTTTCACTTTCTGCTGAGAGCGGCATGAATTACTGTTACACCAATAAGTAAGATTTGCACAGAGCTTGATGATTTTATTTCAGTGCTACAATATACACTGTGGCTGTCGAATGCTAGAGACAATTTTATTTCCTATCACATATGATGGGAACTGAAGTGTAGTCAGTGTGAGAACTGACTCCACTCTTCAATATGTGCATTTCTGTTAGATTTTTGGAGATATGGAGGCATTCACCAATTTTTAGTGCCAGTTCTTTCTAGGTAGACCTATAAAGACTTACCTGCCTTGACTTTTCCACTTCCTGAATAATATTTTCAGGATGCACTGCTATCTATTTGCAGATGTAAAAAGAGAGGGGAACATATGTCAGATACATTTATTTACTGTTCTTAGTGTTCTAATGACAAATATGTATTGAAATGTTACAGATGCCTTCTCTTCTGGTTAGCACATCAGTAGGCTTTTTACCCCAGCTAGGAGCAGGACTGGCATCAAAATTCCCCATGGAAATTGTGTAAGTTAATCATCTTAATAACTCCAGATTTAATTTATGTCAATGAAAGGGATTTAGAATAGAAACCTGCTACTGCTGTTAGGCAATTGTCAGAATATGGTATTATTATAGCATGACTCTGCTCCTGTCTTGACACTTTCCATTATGATTAGAGTCCCTGTACAATCTTTCAGATATTTTCACTGGGCAGTCACACAAACAAAAAAGAATTAACATCTTACTGCTTACTTCTCCAATCCGTTAGCACACAGCTTTTACTATTCTCCATTGAAATTGTTGCTTGGGAATTTATTTTTCTTTTTCTTTGATTGCATGATTTCTGTCAGATACCAGCTGGTCATTTGGAAAAATCTATGACTTGAGATACCAGGAAGAGATTTAAGTAAACCTTTATTTCCTTACCTACCTGATATTTTTAGAAAATCTTGAATATCATAAAGGAAATTCGGCACTTGACAAATAATGCAGGAAACTTCTTAAAATTCCATCTGAATTCCCTGATGGAAGAAATGGTATGATTTGGATTGCCTTTCTATATGGGAGCAGGGCCTCACCATCACATCTGTAGGTCAGATTTGTAGTCAGTCTGTACAGGATTAGAAAATTCAGACCTCACTGAGATGTGTGTAGGTCACCTGCCAGGCAGTCCTTAGTATGAGGTATGGTCCACCTGCCTACAGCCATGCCCACAGAGTGATGAGTTCCCACAGTTTTGCTCAGTTGATGCCTGTCTCTCCACACGGCACTCACTTGCGTTTTGTCTGCACTATCTGAGCGCTACAGACATCACAGAGCCATTTCATATATTCTTGTGTGACTGAGTGCAAAACTGCAGTATTTTCTTCCTGTCATGGTTTGACACTGGACAAATGCCAATGCACCCATGAGGATGTAGTTTTTAATACACCACTGTGAGATATAGCCGAAACAGAGCAGAAGCAGGCCTATCACTTAGAATAGAAAACAGGACATTTATTAAACTACATAACAATGGACAACAAACACCAGAAGAGAACCCGATCACCCAAAGACAGAATAAGAAACCTCTCACAACACTTTTCCTCCTCCCCCCAATTTCCAACCTTTACAATGCTCAATAGTTGACACCGGCACATACCCTCATATCTACTTGCTTAAACCTTCCACAACCCTGGGTACCTAACAAGCCATTATCCTTTAAAAACAAATCCTCAATCCATCCAGAGAGAGAGAGGAGTCTCTCTTGCAACCGCAGAACATTCCCCCCCCACAGGAAAACACAGGTCCATTTTCCCATGCTCCCATGTCACTCATGGCACCACCTGGAAAACTCTACCATGGTGACTCTCTTCTTCCCTGTCACAGTGCTCTCACCACCGTACAGGGACTAAGACTAGATAGGGCTCCCTTTAAGGATGTTTGGCTCAATACCAAAAAAAACCGGCCCACTCTTCCATCGGGACTGACAGTCCCCCCCAAATTCACCCCTGGGGCAGAGGGCTCCAAAAATCAGGCCACAAAGTCTTTAGCTTGAACCAAAAAGCATCCACCCAAAATACAGTCTCATTTATACTCAGAAGAGTCGGGGACTGTCTATGGCTCCCATTACGCAAGAGACGTCCAACTGCAAAGGCCACTCGTCTTCGTCTCTGGCAATCAGGAAAGATCCTTTTCATCTTCCTTTATCATCTTGGCCCCCAGGCTATTTCCTCTCGTCTAAAACCACCAGCCATGAGGAACAGTGTGTGAGACAGTCCTCTTCTGCCTTAGAAAGAGTTAAAAGCTTTCATTCTCCCGGCGAGGTCAGACACGGCAGCTCCCACACGGCTTGGCTCGCAACTCCGCTCGGCACCTGCTCCCTGGGGAAAGAGAGACGGACCGAGGGGGAGGGGGGGGGGGAGGTAGGGGACAGGGACGGGGGACGGAAGGCACCCAGGGGTCTCCACCCTTCCATCCTAACCCAGCTCCTGTCCCGTTCTCCCTCTTTTCCCCACCCTGGGGCCTGGGCCTACCTGGCTCCCCTCCCCCCGCCCAGCCTGCCACCCTGAACGGGGGAAGAGGAGCCAGCTCCTCTGCTGAAAGCCGAACCCGGAAAGAGGAAGAGCGTCGGGAGCCCTCGCTTTTAACCCCTTGTGTCCTCAGAGGCGTGTCCAAACTCTCAGTGGCCACCCCAGACGCCAATATCCAACCTGGCCACTGATTGGTTTGACCTGAGTTTCTTAAAAAACTCACTTCCTCCTCAAACCACGACACTTCCCAAGTGGCAGTGAAACTAAAAGTCAGAAAAAATGTTGAAAAGGACTTCTTAGACTACTGGTTTTTGCTGTCAGACAAAATATGAAAAAAAAATCTGTTGAAAAGTTATAAAATAATGTAGAGAAAACAGTCTCTCCAAGAGTCCTGCTCTGCTCCCCATATACTTCATTTTTTATCTTCTTACATTTTCTTTATTCTCTGCTTATCTGTGTAAAAAAGATGGGTGTAGATTTTTCTTCACGTGAATTCAAGCTTCCCTCAATCAGCTGATTCTCCTCCTTCATGGGGTATTATTCACTCACTGTAATTGTGAAACAAAATTAAATTGTGGTTGGATTCAGACATGCACCAGCGTTTGTCTAACTCAGTCAACCATAGGCAACATCATTTTTTCCACGTGAGAAAGTGGATTAATCATACAACTCTACATAATTAAATTGAAATGGTAAAAGTCCTGCCAATATAAAGGGTTCAGTTAGTTGTAATTGTGGCAAGGACTGGATGCGATGTTTTCTGGATCTGTGGGAAAATGAAAACACTTACATAGAAATCCTCTTCTTGTTAAGAGACTGCTGTTTGTTATCTCTCTTATGTAATACTGGCATGTTCATGGTATCTATCCTCCAGGAGAATAAAATTAATGGGACATATATAGTGCCCTGGGTATCTTGTAACAGCATTAGGCAGGTTGATTCAATCATAACAATTTCAGAAATCCAGTGTAGTAGCTAAAATAGAAAATATAGTAAGAAAGCTGAAATTTACTCTTATTTACATTTCCAAAATAAAATGCTTAGAGATAATAAGCTAGAGGGAGTTCTGTGTCTCTATAAAGAAAATTTTAAGTATATCTAAGAAGGCAAAATTAATGAAAGAGGGAAACCAAACTAATACACTCATTATATGCCCTTGCTCTTCCCTATTTCTCAAGTGCTGTACTGAAAAAAGGGAACCATACAGACTTAAATTTACACTTATTGAGTCAGAGAGGCCACATCCAACTATTTGAAGGTGAGCTAAAATGCCCATTTTCTGTGTCACTTCAGTTCCATCTCAGACAAGTCTTCCAGTTTCATGAAAGCTTTGCTTTCAGTAGAGGTGCCTTATACTACCCTCCTTTTATCTTCTTGTTTCATCACCATTTCCCCACACTTTTTTTTTTTGTAAGAGAGATGAGTAAAAAGTTCTTCTGGTGGGATAGAGATTTGTTGGAATTGAGTATGTTGAGATTAGAGCAGGACAGTACAGTCAGAATTAAGTTGACAGATATTGTATAGAGGAGTTCTGCTCTGCTCTGTGACTAGAAGAGAACATCATCCTAAAAACGGTGTTCTCAGACTGGAGAACATACAAAGAAACTTGTTTCTTCCCATCAGTGTAAATTATGTTTGATTGACGCTTGCAGTGTCTCTAAGCAAGTCTCAGAATGTGTGCTTGTAAGAACGTAAAGGGAAGGGTACATGACCTTCATATTTGTAAGTAACTGCTGCAGAAACAGGGAGAACAGTTTTTAATCTGTCCATGAGACAAGAATTAGTGGATTTAAACTAGAGCAACAAAGACAGGCTACATATCAAGGAAAAATTCATTCCAGTAAGGGCAGATAAGTTGTTGATACATCTGCCAAGTCTGTGAAATCTGTATCAGAGAATGTCTTTCATGAATATGCTTGATAAATGTTGGAACTTGAGGTCCCTTGTAAGGCAAGCAACACTATGATTCTGTGAGGGTCAGTCAAAAATGTTAAAATTCTATTTATTCCAAGTGAGAAAGCTGAAGATTGAAAAACATCTTATAGTCTTTTCCAATTTTGTTATTCCACTATTTTGGCTACAGTTTTACAGGGCTTAGTCAACTATTGATGGTTTGAAATACAGAAAAACAGAGAGTCACCAGGATCCATTTGTGTGGCACTTTCTAAATGTTCACTGAAAAATGGAAGAGAAAAGTAAGTGAAAGCAGTCATTTTGGTTGTGTTATACCTGGAAACATTTTCTGAACTAGAACTATGAATTTTTTATGTAAACACTGAAGATCCAGATTTTTGCTATTAAGTTTATTTAGATTGTAATACAAGTACCATAAAATCTTGTAAATCTTCTGCAGGTACTAATTATTTTAATTTATTCTTACAGTACTGTAATTTTTCTTTAATATCCC
Source organism: Cyanoderma ruficeps (assembly GCA_008694505.1). Lineage (NCBI taxonomy): Eukaryota > Metazoa > Chordata > Aves > Passeriformes > Timaliidae > Cyanoderma > Cyanoderma ruficeps. The sequence continues at coordinate 254,367 of VZDJ01001050.1, read as the reverse complement.
TTGTGTTTTCCTTAGTGGTAGTGCATCTGATGAAATATTATTATAGTACTCTAGTTTATCAGGGTGTTGGATTTTTTTACATTGGGTAATGCCTTCACAAAGAGGACTTAAAAGGAAAAAGCTCTGGATTCTCTTACAGTGATGCTTTAAGGAACTGATCTTTTAAAAACTGATGAGTAAATGACACTTGTGCATCACTTGCTATTACAAAAATTTCAGTAGACTCAGATTCTGGGAAACATACATATTGCTGGTAATTATCTCAAATATGAAAAATACGCTTTCTTTACTGTGCTCTCATTAGTTGAATACTGATTAAGTGGAAATAATTAATTTTATTTATTTTTGTTTGCTATATTTTGGCCTGATGAGCAATATGTATCTAGGTTTCCCTGTAAAACTTGAATATTTTAATGAACAGGATAGATAATATTTTTTGAAAAAGCCTTAACAGCTTTCTCTATAACGTTTTGATCGTCTCAAAAAATTCATAGAAATATTTTCTTCTCAAATTAATCTTTTTACTAATTTGAAACTTTCAGTGAAGCAGAAACTTATAAGTCATGATCTGACTGGGAAAGCTGGCAGAGGGGTCTTTGTCCCACATTCACCTGACTATACAATCACCTGCTGTGCCACCATCAGCTCTCACTCTTGGCTGGAGCTTAGAGCTCACTGTCTCCCAGTTTGTCCAAAACCAGCTATGACCTGGATCATCCCAGTCATACAGCAGCTCTGTAAAGCATGTGATATATTCCTTGTCCTGATTTTCCAAATTCTCTGTATATCAGGCTGCATTTGCCCCTCCTGTATTATTGCAAGAAGTGCTAAGCCCAGCAGAAACACACCTCCAAAATTCTCTCATTCCTCACTTCCAAATCAAAAGCTGAATTAATTCTAAAACCCCTGAGAAGTTCAAAAGCTTTTGTTTAGGCTTGAGCCCTTCCTGCCTTAAGAGGCACAACTTTATATAAGAAGCTGAAAAAGAGACATGAAGATTCAAAAAACCTGCCCATAACGCTAAGGAAAACTGATTAGCCATTTTCTGGTTGTACACAAATAAGGAGTCATTAGTGTTTAGTATAGTCCATAATTCATATTTAATTACCTTATTGGCACTCAATGAATAAGTCAAGAATCGCATTCTAAAATGTGATTCTGGCTATCAATTTAGTCCTGTCTTGACTGAGATTCATTTTGGTTTTTTTTTCATAGTCCAGGTACTAAATTTCAATACTATTTTCTGCCCTTTTTTCAACCACTCTCTCAGTCCTGTTCATACTACCAAACTTAAAAAGATAAAGATATTTATTCAGAGTTTTTAAATAACTATTCCAGTTATATTTTTATGGAATGAAGATACTACATATTTTCTGATCAGGTTATTGGCAGTCTACCGCAGACAAATGTCACCATAGAGCCATCTGGTGCATTTTCCCTGCAACTTCACTGGAAAAGGTCTGATGCTACATAAAAATCAAGATTACATTACAAAATAAAAATAAAAATA